>JANRMT010062833.1:36253360-36275647 GCA_026402145.1 Polypterus bichir lapradei
GGTGAGGAAGGCAGGCTCTATTGTAGGAGTAAAGTTGGACAGTTTAACATCTGTGGCAGAGCAACGGGCACTAAGCAAACTCCTGTCAATCATGAATAATCCACTGCATCCACTGAACAGTGTCATCTCCAGGCAGAGGAGTAGCTTCAGTGACAGACTTTTGTCACTGTCCTGCTCCACTGACAGACTGAGGAGATCGTTCCTCCCCCACACTATGCGACTCTTCAATTCCACCCGGGGGAGTAAATGCTAACTTTTTTCATTTTTATTACTATTTAATTTAATATTGTTTCTTTGTATCAGTATACTGCTGCTGGATTATGTGAATTTCCCCTTGGGATTAATAAAGTATCTATCTATCTATCTATCTATCTATCTAACACGAAGGATGGAGCAGGGTACATTCCCACATTTTAACTTGAATGTTGTAGTTAAATAAAAATATAAATGAAGAATATATTAATGATTAGTAAAGAGTCATCAGTATGCAGTAAAAAAGATTTTGTGGATAATGTGCCAACATAGTCTCTTTTAAAGATAATATATAATGTTAAAGAAGAGTTAGACATGAAGGGTTTGTGATTCCATGTAGATTTCTCCATGTATTGTAGGATTGATTAGGATTAGAATATCAGCACACTGCCATCAGTGACTTTATCACTTTGCAGATATGTGATGGATTGGAAAATTGTTTTCACCCAGGTCTGAGACAACGTTCTTGGTAGTCATTGCGGCCCTGAGCGTAAACAGGTTTGCTCTTCTTCTGACTCTGCAACTTCTAGGCTGTGGGGGGAAAACATGCAGATGCATTTCTGTGCTGGCTCAAGCCACAACCTCTTTCTGTCTTCCCATTTAACCAGTCCTAGAAGAATAATTACATTGGATAAAAACCTGAAACCTGCAGATCTCTATATATAAGTTAGGAAAATTAATAGTACAGTGATTTTACTTGTGAAGCTGGAGTATCAAAAACCTATACAGTAGTATAAAAGATTATTTTAATACATTTATAAATATGAAATTATCTTCTCAAATATACATTTTAAAATTGTAACAAAAATGACCATAAGACATTGCGAAGGTTTGGGGCAGCCACCCATATAATTTTTCCAGGCTGCAAAACTGATTCAAAATGACATAAATGTTCACACTACTGAGTCCAAAACAGAACTGCCTTAGTATCAACAAGATGGCGGCATTAAGGGCCAGTAAGGGAAGTGATGCCGTCAGGACCGGAACTGGAAGTGACGTCATTTGGCTGCCCCAGAGCTGGGCGGGGTTTCCCTAGAATAGTCTGTAAGAGATTGCGAGAAAGAATTAGTGCACTTCGCCACCCCCTGGTCCGGCATGGAATTACATGTACTCAGGCCCTTTAGTTGTCTCCTAAACATGCATGTGTGACAAAATATATAAATAAATACCATTTGTACAATGTATGGGGTTCCCAATTGATAGAGGATTACCAGAAGCCAGGATTTTGCCAGGATCCACAATTCCAACAGTGAACACCCAGAACAAGAGAGAGGGAGAAACCTAAGAAGAGCATGTGGTGAGTGAAAAAATGCATGTCCTGGAAATAAATGCTCCAAGGACACTTTAGGAAGAGCAAGGACTTAATGGACTGGCAGCAGAGGAAAGGCCCATTTGAGACTGGTGGGACCATGTTCCTTAAAAAATAAAGCATGTGACACAGTGATAGCCTTATAGGTCTTGCCTTTCGCCAATCAATCATGATTTATTTTATATATCACCAGCAACAGTATAATCCATTGAAATGTGCAAAGGAAGTTTTACAAATCAGTATAAAAAAAGATGCAAATACAAATAAGGGTAAATATATTACTGAAGAGAACTTCTGAAGTATATCCAAGAAACTTTAACAGAAAAAACTGTCAAAGGGAACTTAAAAAAACAAATACATTTAAAATATTACATTATGAAGAGTACACAGAACAGGAGAGACAAAGTTGTAGTACAATGGCTGAGCTTTTACATCTAGCAGTTAGTGCTAGATATAAGCCACTCCACTGCTGAATTTGGCACTCAGTTAGGGTACTTGCCTCAGCAAAAATTCATAATGATGGGGATCATCTTTGAGTCGTCACTAAGTTTTGATAAACAAATTTACATGGAAGTAAAGTCCAGTTTTTAAAAATGGAAGCATATCTCAACTAAAATCTTTTCTCTCACAGAAGGACTTGGAAACAGTTATTCGTGCTTTTATCACATCTCAGCTAGACTATTGTAACTCTTTATATGGGGGATTGCACAAATCTGCTCTGTTGTGCCTTCAGCTGGTTCGAAACACAGCAGCTAGATTTTTAACTAGTAAGAGCAAAAAGGATTATATCTTTCCTGTACTAGCCTCTCTCCACTGGCTACCAGTGAGTAGTGTTGAGCAGCAAATTTCACCAGTGTTATTCACAGCAAGTTTCCTGCATTTGCGTCATTCCTTGTTCATCAAATTATTTACTGATGATTCAGCCAGTTTAGGAGAACGTTTTTCCCCAGCACCCCATAATGCTTTGTGAGGCCAGTGCAACATCCCCTGGAGTTATAACAGCCAACACTGGATGGGACTGCCTCCCGCATACAGTATATAATGCTGATCATTTGTATTACAGATGCTGTGGGACTTAGTTAGTGGTAGAAAAGTTCTTAAAATGTTATTTTTATGAAACATATACAGCATAAATAACAAGATATCTCTGCTTGTAGCCAAATGTACAGGTCGATCTTTGAGTTCCACATCAATATAAGTGAAGGAGCCACGTACCCTATGCATGCATAATTAGCTACATACATATGAAAAGCAGAACTTGAAGGAGCCTAATGAAAACACACATGGGACTCTATGATATAATAATAACAAAATACTTATTATTACTTACAAGAAATTTATATCTTTTTGAAAGAAGGAAAAGTGGAAAGCATCAGCACAGACAGTTTGCAGAGCCTTCAGCATGACTTCAAAAAATAGAATGAGCTTCAATCATGACATCGCACTTTGAATTTTCTGACTTTATAAGACCTATGTATTCTTCTGAGTTTTGACTGTGATTTTCGCATTTCTGCTTTGTTTTGACAAAATATATGATTGCATAACTCTGGCTGAGTTGTTTCCTCTTTGATCGTACTGAGGCATGGTGGTGTAGTGGTTGACATGACTGCTGCACAGCTCAAGTCAGCTTTTTGGACGCAATAATCAGTCCAGTATACAGATGTGCTTGAAAGTTTGTGAACCCTTTAGAATTTTGTATATTTTTGCATTAATATGACCTAAAACATCATTAGATTTTTACTCAAGTCCTAAAAGTAGATAAAAAGAAACCAGTTAAACAAATGAGACAAAAATATTATACTTGGTCATTTATTTAGTGAGGAAAATGATTGAATATTACATATTTGTGAGTGGCAAAAATAGGATGACAACCAGGTGTGAGTGGGCACCCTGTGTTATTTAAAGAACATTGATCAATCAAAGTCTGCTCTTCACAGCACGTTTGTGGAAGTGTATCATAGCACGAACAAAGGAGATTTCTGAGGACCTCAGAAAAAGAGTTGTTGATGCTCATCAGGCTGGAAAAGGTTACAAAACCATCTCTAAAGAGTTTGGACTCCACCAATCCACAGTCAAACAGATTGTGAACAAATGCAGGAAATTCAAGACCATTGTTAAAGGGAGTCGTCGACCAACAAATATCGCTCCAAGAGCAAGGCGTGTAATAGTCGGTAAGGTCACAAAGGACCCCAGGGTAACTTCTAAGCAACTGAAGGCCTCTCACACATTGGTTAATGTTCATGTTCATGAGTCCACCATCAGGAGAACACTGAACAACAATGGTGTGCATGGCAGGGTTGCAAGGAGAAAGCCACTGCTCTCCAAAAAAAACATTGCTGCTCGTCTGCAGTTTGCTAAAGATCACATGGACAAACCAGAAGGCTATTGGAAGAATGTTTTGTGGACGGATGAGACCAAAATAGAACTTTCTGGTTTAAATGAAAGGTGTTATGTTTAGAGAAAGGAAATTACTGCATTCCAGCATAAGAACCTTATCCCATCTGTGAAACATGGTGGTTGTAGTATCATGGTTTGGGCCTGTTTTGCAAAGGAATGGGCTAAAATTCCTGAAAGCCGGTGTGCAGGAATGATCAAAAGTTACCAGAAATGTTTAGTTGCAGTTATTGCTGCAAAGGGGGGTCACACCAGATACTGAAAGCAAAGGTTCACATGCTTTTGCCACTCACAAATATGTAATATTCGATCACTTTTCTTAATAAATAAATGGCCAAGTATAATATTTTTGTCTCATTTGTTTAACTGGTTTCTCTTTATCTACTTTTAGGACTTGAGTGAAAATCTGATGATGTCTTAGGTCATTTTTATGCAGAAATATAGAAAATTCCAAAGGGTTTACAAACTTTCAAGCACAACTGTAGATTTCCCTAGCCTTCAAGAACACTTTAAAGATGATTGCACCATTATAATCCAGTCAAATCTTGTTCAGTTAGTCTTTCCCAATTGACTTCAATGTATTTTGACAAGTTCGGCAATATTCACAAACTGATTTCAATGAACTTGAGGTGAAGCGACCACTGTCGGGTTTCACTCATCATTACTGCTGAGATTTCGTATTGATTTTAAAATTTTGTTGTTTGTTTTTAAAGCATTTCATGGTTTCACAACAAAATACATCTGTGATCTCCTTCCTCCCTACTTGGTACCGAGGACATTCAGTCATATGGACAACTATTCCTGGCAGTTCAAAAATCTTGGCTAAATTCTAGGGGTGACAGGGCTCTCTCAGTTGTTGCTCCTAGGCTTTGGAATGATCTGCCTCTCCACATCAGGTCTTCTTCCTCTGTCAAGGTTTTTAAAACTCAGCTTAAGACCCATTTCTTCTCTTACGCCTTCCACTGTGTGTAAGGGTGTGGAAGATGGTGTTAATTGATTATTAATTATCATTTTTAATGAGTTTTTACACTGTTGTTTGTATTGTGTTTATTTTATTGCTCCTTTGTACTGCACTTTAACTCAACATCTGTTGAGTCAACAGGACAAACTTTGAACATCAATAAACAAAAAGGTATCACTAGCTAAGCGGTGGCAAAGTACACTCCAAAACGCAGAGGTAGACTGACTCCCCTCTCCTGATGTCATGCTTCCCCCTCCCCTCGGCCCACAGCCTCTGTCTCGTATTAGCGCAAATATATCGCTCCTGCAGGTGAACTATGATTCTTTGCATGATGAGAGAAGTCACAAAATCAACCAGAATGTTCAAGCAAATTACTCTCGTGAAAAGCGGACAGACATACAGACAGACAGACGTTGGATTTTATTAATATAGAGATTTGACTTACGTTTAACTTTATCATCATGTGCCCACAATTCAATGACATTCTCACTTTATCTTCCCCAAACTAGTGACAGCAAAATACCCAGCAAGAGACTGTGAATTTGATACCACAAATTAAACACAAATCAGATTATCTGTGCATGCACACACATACAGTATATTATACATATATATACAGTTTATACACTATCTTAAAAAGCACATATAGCAGCACATACGGTAGTTGTCAGAATAATTCTGATGTTTGTGAGGCACTGCTGAGTAGTCTTATGGCTTAAGGGTAAAAACTGTCTTTGAATCAAGTACATTGAGTACTAATGCTCCTGCACCATTTGTCAGAACAGATTATGGAGAAAGTGACAGTATGGAATGGCTGAGGTCTTCAATAAGACTCTGCACCTTTCTAAAACAGCCTAGTTATTAACAGCAGGACAAACAGAACCTCATGAAACTACAAAAGAGACTTTTGCAGAGCAGAAGTCACAAAGCTGAATTAGTTGTATAATGTTGTTTTTCAGTAGTAAGGAGGCCAGCATCAGAAAATCTAAATTATCTTAGAGATACAAGTCCTTAGCATCTATGTACTTTTTTATGTGTTTGATCCAAACAAGCAGGGAAATCTGCTTGAGCTAAGCTCTCAAGATGTCCATTCAGCACATGTCTCTAGCAGGGGGCGCTTCCTCCCTGGGATTGTGTTCTTTATTGAATGCAGAAGAGACTTGAGCCTTATACACATCCCTTTAGTAACCATGGAAGAAATAATCAGATGAAAATATGGTACAAAAAAATTTTTTGAAGACATTTTTTCATATTTCTCAAAATGTAATCACCCTCAATACACTTGTCCCACCACTTTTTCCATTGTTTAAAATTGTTCTGAATCTCTTGCAAAGTGATGGTCTTTAGTGCCTCCATAATTTGCTTCATGACCTCCTTTACATCCTGAAAGAGCTTTCCTTTAAGGTTCCTCTTCATTCTTGGAAATAAGAAAAAAATTGCAGGGTGCAAGGTCCGGGGAGTAGGGAAAGAGGGAAACTGTTGTCATCCTGTTTTTTTGTGAGAAATTGACTCACATTCAATGCTGTGTGCGTGGGAACATTGTCGTGATGCAGAAGCCACTCGCCTGATTGCCACAATTCAGGTAATTTTCTCTGCACTGCATCATGCAATCTCTTGATCGCTTAAAGGACAGCACTTGGCGAAATGATGCAGAGGGCAGTCTAGTACATGCACCTAGCAGCAAAAGTCGTAACTAACACCCCTGCAGCATTCATATTTGGGTAGGGGTAAATACTCACATTTTTTGCATAATTAGTGAATTGGCAAGTATGGGTAACTGGCACCTGAGCTGTGCTCCTCTCAGATCAACATAGCACCTGCTCTAATCACTCATGGCTTTAGCAGACTGTGGCCATATACTGTATATTGATCATCAAACAGGGCTCATCAGCATTTTTTCAAATAGTTGGCCTTGTGTGTCCTTCACATGTTTCTCTCTATTTTCCTGTTGTTTTACTCTGTCAGCTGATTTGTGTGATTTCGGCTTTATGGCCTAATACCATAATGTGTTTCGAATAAACTGCAAAGATCATAGTGACACACTTCAGACATATTCTCTAAAGCAAATCAATCAATTCATCAAGCATGACAAAAACTTTTCCACATAAAAGTTCTTTCATTTTTGGGAACAACCAGAAATCACAAGGCCCTAAATCAAGTGAATAAGAGCACCATATTTCTCCAACATTTTAATGATCAGCTTTGTAGTGTGTGCCGGTGCATTGTCAGATAGGAAAGATTACTTATTCAGAATCAGGCAGGGGTGACCTCCACTCCTCTCACTCTTCCCCTCACCATGATTTAATGTGGGTAAGACATTTTTTTTTTACTCGGGAAAGAAAAAACTTTAATTACCTATTAATTGCAGCTCACTAAGAAATGAAGGCTAAGGACTTTTGCAATAGCCCTCATATACATGGTAGAAATATAGATGAATATTCTATTAAAAGAAATAGCTCAGTAAGTTCGCAGCAGAGTTTTCAAGATGATTTGATGCCTGTGTATATGAACAAGCCGATATATTTGTGCCTTTTAGATAAAGTAAGCACTTCTGTTGCATGCCGCATTGTGTAATTGTAGTAATATGTTGATATATCTTACCCAGGAAAGCCTTTACAATGAGAATTACACTCATTAAGTACAGTGGTAAAGCAGAATGAGTGTTCATTCATTTTGGGTGTTGTTGCTTTTGACTGAGTGTTTTAGATGAGAGTACAGTAATCCCTCCTCGATCGCGGGGGTTGCGTTCCAGACCCCCCCGCGATAGGTGAAAATCCGCGAAGTAGAAACCATATGTTTGTATGGTTATTTTTATATATTTTAAGCCCTTATAAACTCTCCCACCCTGTTAACATTATTAGAGCCCTCTAGACATGAAATAACACCCTTTAGTCAAGCGTTTAAACTGTGCTTCATTACAAGACAGAGATGGCAGTTCTTTCTCACAATTAAAAGAATGCAAACATATCTTATCTTCAAAGGAGCACCGTGAGGAGCAGAGAATGTCAGAGAGTGCGCTCGCTAAGAAAAGCAAACAATCAAAAAATCAATACTGCTTTTAAGTATATAGAAGCACCGCGATAAAGCGGCATTTTGTAGAGGAGCGTCCGTATCTTCTAGGCAAACAGCCACTGTGTAAACAGCCCCCTCTGCTCACACCCCCTCCGTCAGGCAGAGAGAGTGAGAAAGATAGAGAGAAGCAAAAAAAACAAGCTCCACGCGGGAAGCATATCTTATAGCATTGAGGAGTTTTAGTTAATATGTAATACATGCTCTGATTGGGTAGCTTCTAAGCCATCTGCCAATAGCGTCCCTTGTATGAAATCAACTGGGCAATCAAACTGAGGAAGCATGTAACCTAAATTAAAAGACCCATTGTCCGCAGAAAGCGGCGAACCAGCGAAAAATCCGTGATATATATTTAGATGTGCTTGCATTTAAAATCCGTGATAGAGTGAAGCCGCGAAAGTCGAAGCGCGATATAGCAAGGGATTACTGTATTTTGAACTTCTTGTAGCCTGGATGCAAAGTGATAAGGGCACAGCTAAGGACCTATATAACATGGAGAGAGAGAGAAATGGACTCTAGTTTTGCTACATAATCAATAGAATTAAACCTTTACCTTAATAAAAGTGTGACACAAAATGAAAGTAATTATCAAGGCCAATGTTCTTAATAAAATTCATAATTAATCGAGGGCATGAATTTCTTTAGTCATACTGCAGAGATTTTGCAAGCAGTAGTTCTGTTTTGTTAGAATTCCAGACACATGTGTCCTGATATTCAATCCAGGATTGTGTGGAATTGCGGGTCCACAGCTGGGAAATGAGTGGCCTGGTTTTACATTAATAAATAATTGAATGGCCAGCTTGATCCCCATGGGCATGTGTACTCATGGATCTGTGGGAGGTTATTAAGGTAGTTTGAGGCAAGACTCAAATGCACATGAGGGTGCGATCTGTCTTAATTGCTTCATCGGCTTTTTGTGGTGCATGAAAGAGGTGCTGCACCCATGGAAGCATATAAGGGGGAGCCGGCATGAGAAAGAGATGGGGGGGGGGGGATGAAAGGAAGAAGAATGGAGATTAAAGAGGAGAGAGAGAAAAAGCGTGCAAGGGGGGTGGGGGAGCATGCAGGAAGACAGGAACATGCTGGTGCGAGTTAGTGGAGAGTAAGAGAGAGAAAGTAGGTGGCCATGAGGATAGCCCTCAGGGGAGCTTGTGGCTGATGCTTGGGGTCTGTGGAAGTGAATCATTCAGGCTGAACTATGGAAGCCGGAGTGATGCAGTGCTGGATGGCGCGACTCGCCACATAAGTCTGGGAAGGCAGCGGGAGTTAGCAGACTCAGATGGGGAGCCACACTTGAACCATGAATAGTAGGGACCTGAGCCTGGGCTCGAATTGAGGAGCCTTGCTGGGAGCCATGAGACAGCAGGGACCCAGACCCTTGGAAGAAGTTTGGCTGTGCCTGTGGGTCTGACGTGTCTTCAGGCTGCAAGACCCAAGCTTTTTAAGCCGGGGAGACATCCATTTTAAAAGGGAAGCAGTGAGATTTTAACCTTGTTTTATTAAATTATTTATTTTTTTGTTACTAACCTCCACTTTTGTACCATTTTAGAGATTATTTATTGACTGATGGAGCACTGTACTACTTTTGGACACTTTACTATATACAGTATATATTTTTTTTTAATAAAAGCACAAATCACTTTTGCACCTACCCTTTGCTTTGAGTGTGTGTCCTCATTTGTCTGACTCATCCCTTAGGTATGTTATTTGTGGTAGCGGGCTCAAGAGGCTTCCTAGAGCAACTGGAAGTGTGGAGCCGAGCTTCAATTTTAGACCTATTTCTAACCTGCCTTTCTTAAGTTAAACTCTAGAGAAGGCAGTCATTATGCAGCTTAATGATCACCTCAATAAACATGCTATTCTTGATAAGTTTCAGTCGGGTTTCAGAACAAATCACAGTACAGAAACTGCACTTGCTAAAGTAGTAAATGACTTGCGGGTAAATACAGACAGAGGCCGTTTATCTGTTCTCATCCTCTTAGATCTGAGTGCCTCATTTGATTCCATTGATCACAATATTTTTAGAAATCGCCTTAGTCAATGGGTGGGCCTCTCTGTCAGTGTCTTAAATTGGTTTGAATCCTACTTGGCAGGTAGAAAATTCTTTTTTAGTTGTGGTAATGATACTACAAAGACCCATGATATTCTATATGGTGTCCCACAAGGCTCTATCCTGGGTCCGTTTCTCTTTTTGATTTACATGCTTCTGTTAGGTCAGATTATCTCGGGGCACAATGTGAGCTACCACAGCTGTGCTGATGACACACAGCTGTATTTATCAATAGCACCTGATGACCCAGACACTCTTGATTCACTGACACAATGTCTCACTTGTGTTACTGAATGGATGAGTAATCATTTTCTCAAACTAAAAAAGAGAAAACAGAAATTTTGGTGATTGGCAATAATGGATATAATGAGGTTATAAGAAATAAACTTGTTGCATTAGGATTAAAAGTCAAGACGGAGGTAAAACATTTAGAGGTAACTATTGACTCTGACCCGAATTTTAAATCACATATTAATCAGATTACTAGGACAGCATTTTTTCACTTAAGAAATATAGCAAAAGTCAGACCTCTTATAACATTGCAAGATGTTCAAATATTAGTTCACGCTTTTGTTTTCAGTCCACTAGATTATTGAAATGCGCTCCTCTCAGGACTACCCAAAAAAGACATCAATCAATTGCAACTAGTGCAGAATGCAGCTGCTAGAATCTTAACTCGAAAATGAAACTTTGAGCACATCACCCCAGTTTTGCTGTCACTACACTTGTTACCTGTGTCATTTAGAATTGACTTTAAAATACTGCTTATGGTTTACAAAGCCTTAAATAATCTCGCTATATCTTATATTTCGGAATGTCTTACACCTTACACTCCAAATCGTAACCTTAAATCTTCAAATGAGGGTCTACTTAGAATTCCAAGACCTAAACTTAAAAGAAGTGGTGAGGCGGCCTTCTGCTGTTATGCATCTAAAATTTGGAATAGCCTGCCAATAGGAATTCGCCAGGCTAATACAGTGGAGCACTTTAAAAAAACTGCTAAAAACACATTACTTTAACATGGCTTTCTCATAGCTTCATCTTAGTTAAATCCTGATACTCTGTATATCCAATTAATTATGATTATTATTCAAGGAGGCTCCAAAATCCGTACTAACCCCTACTTTCTCTTCTGTTTTTTTCCAGTTTTCTGTGGTGGCGATCTGCTCCACCACCAACTAATCAAAGCACCGTGATGTCCTTACATTAATGGATTGAAGGCCAGGGGCCTCATGTATAAACGGTGCATACGCACAGAAATGTTGTGTAAGAATGTTTCCACGTTCAAATCGCGATGTATAAAACCTAAACTTGGCATAAAGCCACGCACATTTCCACGGTACCTCATACCCTGTCGTACGCAAGTTCTCCGCTCAGTTTGGCAGACTGGTGGCACCCAGCGTCAAAGCAGTGCTACTGTTCCTGTGTGGTTACCCTTTCTTTCTTAGATGCACATTCCTGACGTGGCTTTAGAAATACGTTGAAACTAACTGCATATTGTTTATTAGTTTAATGCATCTGATTGTAATTAACCTGTAACAATATAATGGTCCAGGGAATAACCATAGTATTCCAAATACCATAACTGCTTTAGCGTTGTTACTCTCACTGCACCTTCTTTTTCTGCTTTCAGCTGCTCCCGTTAGGGGTTGCCACAGCGGATCATCTTTTTCCATATTACTCTCACTGCACCACGCGGAGTATTTATATCACTGTATCTGAGTGGGGAATCACAGCAGCAGCTGATTGGAAAGAGAATTATCGGGATACAGCATCAAGCACATGCTGCCTCAGCTACAGCAAAATGCTTCAGAGACTTTCCTGTACGGACCTTGCTGTTCAGAAACAGTTTCATCCCAAGAACTTTAAACACGGTCAATCAGTCCATCAAGTGCTCCTTGTAGAACTGTTTATACTTATAAGTACAATTACCTCACTGTAAACTTGCACTTCAATTATAATATTGCACAACCTGCGCCACTTTATAAAGCGCGTATTTACATATAATGACGATATCATTTTTAAGATGAAATGCAGCAAAATATGTTGATTATATTATACAGAAAAAACTAACTTCATTTAAATAATCTGTATTGTTAATAATTAAACATGTGAGGACACGGTGCTGCAGCACTAGCTAGTTCACAGTGTGGACGCTGGCCCGGACACAGACAGACGGACAGCATATTTCACCCAACACACGTTTATTAAACTAATATTTACAGTTCACGTGTACAGAAACCCCAGTGCCTCCAGCACCGATTCCCCCAAGTCCAGGCCTCACAGTCTCTGTGCCTTTCTCTCCTGGCCGCCTCCAGTCCTCACTCCAGCTCCGTCCTCTTCCACCCGACTTCTGCCAGTGACTGGAGGGAGGCGGCCCCTTATATACAGCTCCCGGATGAGCACCAGGTGTTCCCGGCATTCCTCCCTTGGCCACGCCCCAGCGTGGCGGAAGTGCCGGCTGTCCTCCCGGCAGCTCTCCGGGTGTCTCCCAAAGTCTTCCCCCCAGCACTTCCTGGTGTGGCGGAAGTGCTTGGCTCTCAGGATATTTAGGCACTGGGGCGCCGCCTGGCGGTGGCCACGGGTCCCTACAGGGCTGGGCTTCCAAGCCCTGTACCCGAGGCCCCCAACATAACCAGGACGGACGCCCCCTCTCGGTCTGGAGGAGACACAAGACCTCCTCCGGTCCTCCTGGGCGTCCCGGCCGGGCTCCTGCCTCGGCCGAATGTGGCAGATGATGGTCTGGAAGTGGGGCGCTGCCTGGCGGTGGCCACGGGCCCCTACAGGGCTGGGCTTCCATGCCCCCTACCCGAGGCCACCAGCATAACCAGGACGGACGCCCCCTCTCGGTCTGGAGGAGGCACAAGCGTCCCGGCCGGGGACCACAACAGATTGATCCTGATTGATTGCTGCATGCTGGAAGAATGGATGGTGTGGAAAGCATACCCCCGGACACAGACAGACCCAGGAATGCATGCCGCGGTAGAAGTGCGCCTTCGTTTGCTGTGCGGGCTGCCTCCACAAAATTATTTCTAAAATGGGGTTCCCCCCTTTTAGCAAGGGAAGGGGCCCACGTTGGGCGCCATTGTGGAAAGCATACCCCCGGACACAGACAGACAGCAGAATGTCCAAAACACAGTTCTTTATTTTCCTTTTGCACCACAATGCCTTCCAACAACTCTCTTTCTTTCTTTTCTTCTTTCTCTTTCGACCTCCACTCTCCTCCTCACAAGCTCCGTCTTCTTCCTCCCAACTCTGGCTCGTCTACTGGAGGGAGGCGGCCCCTTTTATCATGACCAGGATGAGCCCCAGGTGCTCCACCTGATGTCACTTCCTAGTGTGGCAGAAGTGTCAGGAAAGCACCTGGAACCACTCCGGATGCCACTGGGATTTCTTCCGGCAGCACTTCCTGGTATGGTGGAAGTGCTGCCATCCAGGATTCCCTAACCGTCTGGGCGCCCCCTGGCGATGGCCACATCCTCCCATAGGGGTGAGCGTCCCAGATCCGTTCCCATGGCCTCCATGCAGACCCGGGCGGCTGCCTCTCGTGGCCCAGGGGAGGTATCGTCCATCTCGGGGACCGTCCAGACATCCCGGCTGGGTAGGGTCCCCAGTCATCTAGGACACTGCCCCCTCACCAGCTGAAGCCTGTCTGGCAAAGCGGTCCGTCCCGCGAGGGTTAGATGTTTCCCATGGCGGGGTGCTGGCATACCATCGTCCACGGCCCGGTCCTGCAAAATAAGAAACAGCAGATGCGGAGACGTTGTCCCGACGCAGCCTAATGGCGTCTTCCGTCAGGGCGTATGGACAACGTCTCCACAGATGACCGGCCCCATGACACTTGTAACACCGGTGGACCCCCTGCCTTTCCAGTGCCCTTTGGACCTGAAAACAGGATGGGAATGCCCGTGCCTGTGTCTCCTCAGCCAGGTTTGGGGTTGCTCTCCATAGCCTTGGAGAGAGCTTTCTCAACCACTTGAACTCGCTGGCTCACATTTCCTTCTGTTGGGAGACCCCCCCTTCTTTCTCCGGGGCCTCCCGTTACTCTGGGGTGCTGCAACAGCCTGGATCCCCTTATGGAACAAAGAGGGACCCCGTGCTATTTGCACTCATCTCGATCGGGTTACGAGTGCCGCAGCTTCCTGGCGCGGGGCAGTCTGGGTGCCGACACATACAAGCCGACACCTTCCCCCCATCTCTTCTCCCACTGTTTGCTCAGTACTCGTACCCCGATCTACTGTCGGAGTCGCGGCGACTTGGACACCGGAACCGCATGATACTGGCACACATTCGCTTGCTTCTCCCTTTTCCTTTACGGCGCAAGTCCTACTCACCTGCACCGCATCAACGCTCTGGCTGGAGAATCCCACGTTGTACTTTCCACCGCATTCCTTTATGGTCGTCAGGGAAGCCTCCGTTTTCCTCTCCAGCCCATCGATCACCTCTCGCATGAAGCGCAGGACCTGAAACAGCGACATTATGGGCCGAAGGGCTTACTCCAGCTCTCGTACAGCTGTAAGCAAAACCAAAACATCAGCCGGCGAGGAACTTACAGTTTGTTCGGTTCTCCCATCCGGCTGGGAGCCATGGAGCTCCTGCACATGCTCTGTTGGGTCTTTGACCGTCCCAGGATTAACGTTCATTAGTCCCGCCTTCGACCACTCACCGGCGGGTCCACAACACACTCCGTCCAATCCTGTGCTTGTCTCTGGGAGGGACTTACGGTCCTCCAATGCTTCCTCCACCCTATGAGCGGACTCGGTCGGGGAAATGTCTTCTGGGTAGATTCCGCCCCGCAGCCCTTCTGCAGTAAGCAGTGGCTCCTCTTCATCTCCCGTCACTGTCTCACCATCACTCCATGGGTAGGCAAGCTTCAGCAACAGACGTGGATTCAGGCAGTCCCCTGCTAAAAAGCAAGACCAGGGGACAGCAGGGTAAGCCCCGCCAAGTGTATCGCCATCATACGCGAGACTTACCTCCCGAATCCTGTCTTCTTCAGCGTGTTGCGGCTGGGTGGCCTTTTCTACTGCCCCGTTGACCCATGCGTCCACGATGATGCTGGGTACAGGCGTCGCTACCCTCAGGGCATGTTTGCCCTTCTTCTTCCCCATCATGCTGGGCGTCCATTAGGCGTGGTCCTCGGCGAGTGCTTCTCGAGGTGTTGGCCCAGGAATGCATGCCGCGGTAGAAGTGCGCCTTCGTTTGCTGTGCGGGCTGCCTCCACAAAATTATTTCTAAAACGGGGTTCCCCCCTTTTAGCAAGGGAAGGGGCCCACGTTGGGCGCCATTGTGGAAAGCATACCCCCGGACACAGACAGACAGCAGAATGTCCAAAACACAGTTCTTTATTTTCCTTTTGCACCACAATGCCTTCCAACAACTCTCTTCCTTTCTTCTTTCTCTTTCGACCTCCACTCCCCTCCTCACAAGCTCCGTCTTCTTCCTTCCAACTCTGGCTCGTCTACTGGAGGGAGACGGCCCCTTTTATCATGACCCGGATGAGCCCCAGGTGCTCCACCTGACATCACTTCCTGGTGTGACGGAAGTGTCAGGAGAGCACCTGGAAGCACTCCGGGTGCCCCTAGGATTTCTTCCGGCAGCACTTCCTAGTGTGGCAGAAGTGCTGTCATCCAGGATTCCCTAACCGTCCGGGCACCCCCTGGCGGTGGCCACAGCCTTCCGTAGGGGTGAGCGTCCCAGCTCTGTTCCTGTGGCCTCCAAGCAGACCTAGGCGGCTGCCCTCTCGTGGTCCAGGGGAGGTATCGTCCATCTCGGGGACCGTCCAGGCGTCCCGGCTGGGTAGGGTCCCCAGTCATCTGGAACAATGGATAGAATAATTAAACACATACTACGAAGATATTTCAATGTTCTTTAAAAGTTTTGAAGAATCATCGTTGTAAGCTTACAGATGGCTTAACATCTATTACAGAGCTGATTGTGTGGCGATTGGGTATTTGGAGAAAGAAAAGTAAGGACAGGAATTGGGGTTTAGTACGTTTGAAAGAGACAGTACTGCCACCGTGTTCCCATGTTTATTAACATGCTTTCATTCCTATCATCATGAAAAAGATATCATGTATACATCTCAGTACAGTGGAACCTCGGTTTGTGAGCATAATTCGTTCCGGAAACGTGCTTGCAGTAGTGAATTTCCCTATAAGAAATAATGGAAACTAAGATGATTCGTTCCACATCCCAAAACTATTCATATAAAAATCATTAATACAAAATATAAAGTAAAAATACATAAAACAAATTAACCTGCACTTTACCTTTAAAAAGAATCATGGCTGGTGTGAGTGAGTTTCTAAACTCTTGTGGGATTCCACCCAACGGGACGACACACGGAAGAGTGTCCCAAAGCTGTAGCAGTTCGCCGTTTAAGCGCATCCAAAAAGATCGCAGACATGCTATAAGCGCCTACCGTCGATGGGTGATACAAGGAACATTATAAAGATCCCGCTACAATAAATAACAGCGCTGTTGTTGTTTCAAGCTAAATAAAGCTGGTGTTGTTAAAGTACTGAGACTCAACTTCGTGTTTTGGGGCACAAGATGGGAACTCTCACTTCACAGCGTGCACACACACACACACAGTCACAATGCTGTAGTAAACAGTATACACTCGTACGGATGTTGACTATATGAGTGAGGCACACAGACTCAGACGGAGAATAGGAGACGATTGCCCTCAAGAGAAGAGAGAGAGAGAGAGAGAGAGAGACGGGCGCGCAAGCGAGATAAGGAGGAAGAGACGCGCGTGAGCGAGAGAGATAAGGAGAGAGAGAGACGCGCTGCGCGCGAGCGAGAAAGATAAGGAGAGAGAGATGCGAGCGTGCGAGCGTGAGAGAGAGAAGAAGAACCATCAGCTCAGTTGTGATCACATGACACTCAGCAGACAAAGTGTATCCACACTGCTACTCGTATTGCAAGACATCGCTCGTTTATCAAGTCAAAATTTATTAAAAAATTTAGCTCGTCTTGCAAAACACCAAGTTACTCGTAAACCAAGGTTCCACTGTATTTTAATTATTCAGACAGCTGTAATATCACGAATGTAATGGATTCTGTGTCCTGTCGGAGGAATAGAAAGCCGGTTTAAGAACCACGTAGTGATTCACACACAGGGCACAAAGAAGATCAAATACAAAACAAAGCATTTAACATGTCACTTTTGTTACGATGGGATTTGAAAAACTAGTAAATTAATTGATTTTAAGATGAAGTTTATGATGTTCTACTTTAATGCCAAAATAAAGTATGTGATTAAATAAATGGAAATTTCGAGATTAAAGTTGACATTTCCTGCTTTTTTCCTCACTGTGTGTCTATTTTTTTTTCTCTGCACCCTAATAAGCTTTCATACGACACTCGGACATTGGGGTATGACTCCCCTTTTCACGGCGACTTGGATATGTGACAACTTTTTTTTTTATTTCGGGTACTGTGTGACTTTTTGGACTTGAGCTTTCGAGTTTCTCCAACACTCTGCCACTTGATCAACTTCCTTTTGTTGATTATACCACTGTTTAAGTATGTTTTTCCTTTGCCTCCACTTGGTATTCACTGAAATTCTTATATTTTCCCCATTGCTTTTCCCATTGTCTTTTCACAGAAGGCTGAGCTTAAGGGCTATTTATATTGATTTGCATATTCATAGAGGCGTAATTCTGGGAGGAGTTGGGGACAGGACAGAAGGTGCATGCACGAGCGTTACTTTTCACACTGACCGGGATTTATGTAGCGGAAGAACATAGAAGTTGGAGTATGCACAGATTCCTACATCTAGATTTCTCTGTGCATAAGCACATTTCAGCTTTTGTGCTTACATCATGTTATAGTGTGAATTCTATGCACGGCGTTATGCATGAGGCCTCAGAAGTCCACATGACCATCATCATCAAATTCTTCCATGAGAACCCTGAATACAATGAGAACTGATTGAGGTCATTTATGTTAGGTAGAATGCCTAGAGAGGGCTGGGCGGTCTCGTGGCCTGGAACCCCTGCAGATTTTAATTTTTTCTCCAGCCTTCTGGTGTTTTTTTTTGTTTTTTCTGTCCTCCCTAGCCATCGGACCGTACTTTTATTCTATATTAATTAGTGTTCCCTAATTTTAATTATTTATTCTGTCTTTTTTCTCTTTCTTCATCATATAAAGCACTTTGAGCTACATTGTTTGTTAAATAAATGTTGTTGTTGTTGACCATCACAGATTGTTTCCCACCTCTAACCAAGTGCAGCCAGGATAGGCACCAGTTCTCAAGAACTCTGAAATAAATTAACAGCTAAGAAAATGGAAGAATGGTTCATTTTGAAACTTTGTTTTTTTGCACTCCAAACATTCCCACAATATGACAGAAGTCATCTGTGGTACAATGAGTTGGTGGTCCATGGCATTTAGGGTTTGTTAAAAGTAAAACAAGGTAGTTGGGCTGAGTGTGCGTAGTTGTGGAGCTGGGCTGCCGTGGGGTGTTCGGTGTGGAGGTGAGTTGGTTGCTTGATTAGGTCAGCTTTTCCACTGATTGCAATCAGTATGCTGCATCCAAAGGGGTATAAAAGGATCCAGAAAGAAAGAAAAGGAAAGAGTAGGAAAACCAAGGAAGTAAGAGAGAGAGAGAGAACAGAATTGGCTGGGAGACAGTAATGAGAGAAAGTAGCAAAGCAGTCAGGGGAAACCCTGCAGTTGAGCAGCATGAGGGGTGCTGGCTGTTGGGCTGTGTTTCTTGGTAGATGTCAAGGGATGGTGGCCGAAATGGGAGTTGCACTTTTACCATGATCTCAGGCCCCACTGAACATATTTGAAGATATGTGAGCGGGGTGAGACTAGAGAATGAGAGCAGTGGATAGAGGGGTTTAAGGGTGATTCTGGATTTTATTCTTGGTGTTATGGAATATTTAAGGCCATTATTTATTGCTGATTTTAACTTCTTCACCGGCACTGTTTTATTGATTATCTCTTTTTTTGAAAGATCTTGCACTGCACTATTGTTTGGACATGGATGTGATAGAGAGCACTTTGCAGTATTTTAGACCAACTCTTGTTGTTATGTGTCCTCATTCCCCTTAGTCTATTTTGGTCTATGACTATCGATGTAATGGAGTCAAGGCTGTTATGTCAGCTGCGGACAACCCTGGCATCACATGATGTTTGAATTTAGGTTTGATTTTTTACAAGCCATTTGATTTTAAATAGCATCATTTTACACTTAAAAGCAAATTCATCCAGCAGTTATGGTGATATAAACTCAAGGAAAAAAGTCACAGACAAGCTATTCTCATAGTCGCAGTCACTATGTCCTCAACAGTAGTTTGATCTCCTTATGTATTGTTAGTAGAATGAAAAGGTCTACTTGTTTTGTTTTAAATACCAAAGTGAATGGTAATGTATGGATATATATTTCCCTGTGTCAGTTTCCACAATAGCAGGATCAAATATGCCTTAAATAAACTGTATCTCCAATACAGCAGGGAGACTTCTCTCCTTTGATAGAGGGACACTTCATAAGTCCAGTCCCTTCTACATTTGATATAAAGAAAACCCACAACAGTCAGCGCAAGCCCACTCCGGAGCATACCCACTTCCTTAATAGACTGACTTAGCCCTAAATTTAACATTTGTTTGAAATGCCATTGTCGACAGTCCTTTTTGGCTTGTTTCACTGGCTGAGCCCCCAACCGTAATGGCGATTAGCCTGCTGCCTAATGCCACTTTCCATTCCGGGGATTTCTAGCCCTTCACAAACACACAGAGTCTTTGAACATGGCACCTACTGACCTGACAAGCTTTCAAATGCACTTAGGAATTCTACCTTTCCTTGGGTAACACTCAGGCAATTGCTCACACTAGGACATTTTATATAACAAGTGTAACTTTTATTCAATTATTTTCTAAGAGATTGGGGGTTATTAATCTTTATTATGTGCCTGGATTTTCAAAAGCATAGAGGAAGTTAGAAAAGATGACAAATCTCTCTTTTCAGAAATTCCACACCCCAGAGGAAATTATGTAAAGAAGCTCATGTCCTCACATAAAAAGGCAATTTAATTTATATGCACGGATTCAGAGGGAGCTTTGTAAGAAACCGTGAGCCAATTTAAGGTATTTTTCTTTTTTACACCTCTAAGATATGTTTAGAACTTCAAGTGTGATGTTTGTACTACAGTTTCACATTCCACTTGCAATATAAATGCACAATTATTTCTTCATTGTAGAAACTTTTTTCATGTGTTTCTGGTCCAAATAGCTTTTCATTTAAATGGCAATTTAATGAACATATTATTCTCTACATGTGAATCTATCATTTCCTGTGCATTTTCTTGCAAGCATCTGCACTTGTATGGCATGTCTGTTACAGGTGAGCTGCACATTTCAAAGCAGTTATTATATCGCAAAGAATTATCTCTGCAGGCCATTATTATCTTTGAAGCAGAGCCTGAAATAAAACTAAAAGCCTGAGCTCGTGCCACTGTTGTACATGAAATGAGTCATTGTAATACAGACATCAAATTAGCTTAATTTATTACAGATTTATTAATTAAACACGACTGGCATCACTACCAATAAAGCTCACACCAAGAGTGTACAGTATATACAATATTTATTGGATAACATCATGGTGTTGTAGTTAGTACTGCTGCCTAACAATTCAGAAGTCTGCCTTTACATTTCATCCCAAACCTTATCTGTGTGAGTTGAGAGGTTCTTCGTACTGTATGTCTGCATCGCTATTATCCAGTTATTCCAGTATCTTCCTAAGTCTTAACAACATGCATGACAGACTTATTAGGGAAACTAACTGCACCTTAAAAGAAACAGTGACTGACCTGTGGTAGACTGACATCCTACCCATTAATTCCTGCCTTGCCAATGACTTCTGGGATATGTCTAGGACTCTGCAGTCTTGTAATGATATACACTGGATTGGAAGATGAATTAATTTGTTGTCATTAAATGCTAAAAATAAAAAAAAAACAAGAATATGAGATCATATAATCAGAATAAATAAAAAAATCAGGTTTATTTTATATACAATTAAATATTTTGCAATATACCCAAAAATATGTTAACTAGGACATCATCCATCATTTTGTCTTTTAATATATAGTGCAAAATAGTTGTAGGTCAAATAAATACTTTTAAGATTATATATGAAATATAATGATGTATAAATCTCCCTTGATGTATTTGAAACAACCATATTTCAAATGCATTGTGTATAAGACATGTAATATACTGTGAGACCAGCTCCATGTGTGTGAATGATCATTTATTCCTTATATTTTAACTTGGAAAAAGTTAAACACATGTTTCTGATGAATCCAATTTATGTTGAACTCACTATAAGTTGTTTCAGCACATATGTCAGCAGACGTAGGCAGCAATGGGTTCTGTGCTGTAACATGTACTGTAAGTTTTAAGTTTTTAGACATTTAAGAAAAATGGTTAAAAAACATTATAGTGGTATCAGTTTATAAAATGTGTATTTCTTTATTATTTTATGGCGATGCATACAGTAACTATACCGTGTACTGTCTAATGCAGGAGCCTAACATCAGCAGTAGCCTCCTGAACTGATGCCAACTGTTGATATGGGGGATTGAAATATTAACATTGTTTGTCCATACTTAACATTCCTGTGGGGAAGTGTGTTTTCGGCAATATGGCACAGAATAAAAATCATTGCAGCTCACTCACCATCACTTTGCAAACATAATTGTTCTAACTTACTGTCTTATTTGAGTACTTAGAGTGAGGAACAAGTAAGGTGTTTCCTGAAAAATCAAAGAAAAGTATACAAAAGTGTTTTAAATCGCAGCCTCTATCTGTAGCTACCAACTTGAACTGTTTTCCATGAGTTACATGGAGTTCAAAATAAGTTGAATTCATTGGTAAGACAATTTTTCATTTTTCTCAGTTAAAAAGATAAACAAAATAAATTAATGCTTTGTCACACAGTACTGTATATTGCATTTATTATACACAATGTTTTTGAAAATTTGTTCATTACAATATTAGTCCATTTTTTTTTACCCATTTATCTAGGGAATGGTTGTGGGGCAGCTAGAGCCTATCCCAGCATGCTTCGGGTACAATACAGGACAGGGCATCAGTCAGTCACAGGCTGAATGCACACACACTGGAGCCAATTTAACATCTGCAATTCACCTAATCTGCTTCTCTTTGGCCTCTCTATTCCAAGGTAATGTATTTTTTAAATATACTTCAACATAAAAAATGGCAGTATATACA
>JANRMT010062833.1:36285647-36371264 GCA_026402145.1 Polypterus bichir lapradei
TGAGTGAGTCAGTCAGTCAGTCAGTCAGTCAGTCAGTCAGTCAGTGAAGGCTTTGCCTTTTATTAGTATAGATATACATATACTGTATATATATATATATATATATATATATATACCATGTTTCCCCGAAAGTAAGACCTAGCAGTAATTTTTGATTTACCGCTAATATAAGCCCTCCCTCGAAAATAAGACCTATTGCTAATCCGCCATTTTTGCATCTGTCCTGAGAGCTGCCGCATTTAGCCTAGAAGCTGCCCTGGTTACAAGGTAAGGAGCTTTTACAAGTACAGTGGAACCTCGGTTCACAAACGTCTCAGAACACGTACAAATTGGTTTACGACCAAAAAGTTCGCAAAACTTTTGCATCTGTTCACAACCACACACTCGGTATATGAAAAAGCCAATTTCCCTTTCGGTTTGTGCGCGCCAATGATTTCCACACGTGTTCAGTCTCTCCTTGTGCATTCCTTATGCAGTGACAGAGAGAGAGAGTGACACACACACACACTCACACGAGAGAGACATACACACACACGAGAGAGAGGGCTGGATGCATAAGGCCAAGAAGGCAGTTAAAGAATGCACCGGGCTTGTTTTTAAAGAGACAGATTCGAGCATTGTTTTAATCTCGTTGTATTTAATGAAGACTTTTTTCTACTGGATTTTAAACCTCCACTTCACTTCTGTTTACAGCGATCGGTTTGTAGTGTGCATTGTTGCAAAGTTACTTTTCTTGTTACGGATTTTTCAAATGTTAATTTTTTTCCCCTGTGCTTAAAACTCATTAAAAGAAGTGTTTTTAGCGCGTGGTTCATAGCGCTATAGCGCGAACTCTTGCAGTGTTAGTTTTCTCTGTTGTTCAAGGTTTTCTCAGTGTTATTCAATGTTTTTACATTTAGTTTACTATTACACTGTGCATTCTATAGTATAATTAACTATATTTGTGCTTAAAAATCTTTAAAAAAAATTGTTTACATACAGTTCGTATGGTCTGGAATGGTTTAATTGTATTTACATACAATCCTATGGGGGAAGAAGAAGATGACATGATTGTATTTGAATAAATGTAGAAGCAGTTAACATATGGTAGTTTGTATAACATGAATACATGTTGATTGTCAAACCAGAGTTAACATAGGAGGGGGTGCCCAAGGGAGTCCGTGATACCGGTACGCTGCGCTGGCTGGGGCTTTTGGGGTGCACATTTTTCCTGCTGCGGTGGGTGAGTGTGGAACAGCTTTTAACCTCGTTTTTTGCTTCTTCTCGTTCTTTGTGGTCGGCGTACAGCTGAGGGCTTTTGTTTCCTGCTGGGGAGGGGTGCTGCATTTCACCTTGTTTTAGGCGAGAAAAATCTTTTCTCGTTTGGGAAGGGGTGAGATACGTTTTTTTTTAGTTTGCAGCCACATGCTGGCCGCAGGGATGGAGAACGGCAGGAGACGGGGTTGAAACTTGGGGCACTACCTTGGAGTAAGTTGTTCTATGCTTGCCCGCTGTGGCAGGGGAGGTATGTGCTCCATGGGCTCCATCCAGTGCGGCGCTATTGCGAATTCATTTGGGCACCCCCTCGTACAGTAGTTTGTATAACATGAATACTGTACATGTTGATTTGATTGTTGAACAGTTGTTAACGTACCAGTAGTTTGTACCGTATAACTGTTAAACAGGAATAAATGTACTTTACTTTTTTGAACTTCAATAAAAAAAAGACCTACCCAAAAATAAGCCCTAGTGCATTTTTTGGACCTAAAATTAATATAAGACATTGTCTTATTTTCGGGGAAACATGGTATATATACATATACTATATATATATATATATAACACTTTTCAATTATGTCAATTTTAAGGTTTCATATACACACACACACATATATCATTAAATCTCTTTTTTTAATTTAGAACTTTGTGTTTTTGAATTACAGAGAAACCCTATAAATCTTTGTTTTCTCGTTGTAGTCTTGTTTTGTCTTTATTCATTTTGTATTTTGATTTATACCATGAAAACATTTTCTTTTTCTAAGGGTGTTGCCATTACGGTGAACTGCTGTTCTGATGTAACATCCTTTTGCTAGCGCTTGTGTTCTGGATGTTGTGTCATGTGACATGATCCACACAAGTATATTTAAGCAGAAGCAGTGAGTGACTCGCTGTTCAAGTGTAAGTTACTTTAGGAAAGTCTTATACAAGGTATGGCATAGGTTTTCTGGCAAACAAACCAGTGATTCTGTTTCTGACTATGACTTTGATTTACATTCTAGCTTTGAATAAGGAAACGCTTGAATTATTGATTTTGACTTGGCATGATATTAATTTATCTTCTGACCTATCATTCTCTGTGCTTATGGCCCACTACTTTTCCATCTTGTAGCTGTATAGTAAAAGATGGCTTCTGACATATTTTTGCTTAATATTTAAAAGAAAATTGTATAAAATGTCTAGCTTTATTTTCTGTGTTATTAAGAAGGGTATCTCATATTAAGGCTTAATGGTCATAAATTGATCCAAGAAAGTGATGATCGATTGTGAAATGTGATCATACTATGCATCCAGAATACATGTATACAAAGAAGAAAGTTCAAATGGAATGGTGCAGTTAAATGTAGGCTAGAAGTAACATATATTGTATCCATCATAGTTCAGCTAACAAATATGATTTGTCATGTCTATGTGTTAAAGAACACATTGCGTAAAACATTCAGCTGAAGCCAAGACCTGTGTTGGAATGCAGCCTGACTTGAAGAGGAAACCAAATGTCTACAATGTGTTGTGCCATCTGGAAGACATTACATTTAGGAAAAGAATGTAGTTGGATTGCAGGCTTTAACTTCCTGAAAGGTGTTGAGCCACATTTATTTCTTGTTAGCAGGCCCATTATCATAAAAGACCCACAAGCACATCATGAATCCTTTTAGTGTAGATTACTAAACCCTTTTATCCAGCTTTACATTCTTAAATATTTTTGCAAATATTTCATTTTTCATAATTAGAACAATTCTGAAAAACTGCAGCCTGAAAAATGTGAAAGGTCAGCACATTCAAGGATTGTTTGGGGTAGATATGGTGCTTTTGCCATTGCAGTTATTCCAGTAGTACTAAATCCAACATGTGAGAAAGGATTCAGTGAAATCAGCTGTCATCTTAATTATTTTCTGGTTTAACTATCAATACAATGTAAAGGGCCTGGCTTGATGCCAGCCCACAGATCTTGATGCCACACTCATCTATACAGATAGAGCTGGTAACACCCCCCCCCCCCCCCCCCCAAACAAAATGAATGATCTGCACAGAGTTCCCTCCTGGCATGTGATGCATATGTATTCTTTGTAGTATTTAAATTCTATTTCTAGAAGCCTTCTGTGTAAACACAGCACATGAGGAATCTGGGGATTTATACAACAGTATAACTTATATGGCATCAATTCTAAACATATGGCTCGATTTCATGTACCATAGTCTGTACTGGAGTCTCTTATTGCCTTGAACAAATTCATACTGACGACAGCATGGCTATGAACATTAAACTTCTATCCAAATATTATTTCATGCTTTGTAAATTACTTTGTGATGATTTTTTCTGTGTAAGGGATGTTATAATAAATGTTATGTTATAATAAATAATAAATGTTACAATAAACATTTTTTTAGAAATCAAATATTATTAAATAAAATATTATTCTTATCATTCAATGGAAATGAATCTTTCCACAACGTATTTTCTGTTGATATCATCAATAAACTGAAGTCAAATAAATAAAAAATTTGAATACAGTAAATTTACAAATACAAACGTAACTGATCAACAATAATAATGCCACTTTGACTTTGTCTTTACTTGTCATTAATGGTGTGTGGTTCTCAGACAGTCAGACAAAGAAAGAAATCACGCTGGAGCAATTCCATTGTTTATGAAAGAGTTCAAAATGTTCCAGGGTGTTTCAGAGTTAAAAAAAAACTCAGTGAGCAACTCCTACTAAAAAACCTTTTAAGGCTTAGTGAAACATCTTTGCAGTCTATAACCCCAAAGTGTTCCTAGAGCTCCCAGCGCTTTTAAAGTTCTAGTGCAATCTCTCTCAGGGTGGACGACCAACTTAATAATAATAATTCTTTATATTTATATAGTTCTTCTCACTGCTCAAAGTGCTTCAATGAGTAGGGAGCCATGTCAACCACCACTAATTTGTAGCATCTACCTGGATGATGTGACGGTAGCCATTTTTGCATCAGTACGCTGTCCACACATTAGCTGTTAGATGGTGAAGTGGGGAGAGAGATGACCAACTAAAGAAAGGTGATTATTAAGGGGCTAGAATGTCTATGCCATGGTGGGCAATTTAGTCTTGACATTGGGATACACCCTACTCCTTAGAAAGGATGCCGATGGATTTTTTATGACCACAAAGAGTCAGGACCTCGGTTTTACACCTCATCTGAAGGACGGTGCCAACACCTCATTCAGCAGTAACCCAAGCTTTTCTTAAATGGTCTCCCTTCCTGTTATATTTCCATTCATCCATTTTATCCTTGGCTCCTGAGCCATATGATTGTAAGTAGCTGGGATAGCCAGGGTCCTAGCTGCTCTTAATTAGGAGGTCCTCATGTTTTGGTTTTCCTGTAGGGCATGTCCTTCTTACGTTGGTTTCCAGGCTTCATATAGGAAAAGTTTAGAAAATGCCTGGAGGGATCAAGAATTTCTCATCCATCTCCGAGGGTTTCTCTTATGAGGGATGATTAGTGAATTAGCATTTTCTTGAAACAGGTTTATGACTTTTAACTTTATTTCACTATTACTCATTTTTATTTTTTGTTTTGATTTTTTTTTTACTGCTTTACTACTATTGATGTAGTGCGTTACTCAGCAATTGTTGCACTATAACAGAATTCATTGTGCTCAGCAAAACATCCAAATTTTGATTACCTGAAGGACTTTGTTAGATACTATCACTAAAAGAACATCAAGAAAGACAGCAATTACTGTAGATAAATAAAGTCTGTTTTTTGCCCATAATCTGTTTTGCAAGTTTGATTTTTGGCTCTGTCCTAGTAACCTGAAAATACATCCATCCATCCATCATCCAACCTGTTATATCCTAACTACAGGGTCACGGGGATCCGCCGAAGCCAATCCCAGCCAACACAGTACGCAAGGCAGGAAACAAACCCCAGGCAGGGCGCCAGCCCACTGCAGGGTGCACACACACACCCACAAACCAAACACACACTAGGGACCATTTAAAATCGCCAATGCACCTAACAAGCATTTCTTTGGACTGTGGGAAGAAACCGGAGTACCCGGAGGAAACCCACACAGGCACGGGGAGAACATGCAAACTCCACGCAGGGAGGACCCGGGAAGTGAACCCAAGTCTCCTTACTGCGAGGCAGCAGCACTACCCACTGTGCCACATTCTCCATGAAGACAAAATTACAAAACTCCTATACAACAAAAGCTGTGGTACCAGTATCTTTCTAAATTTTAGAGATAAAGTTAAGTTTCAGTAAAACAAAATAAAACATAAATTACTGTTAATTTGAGATGTTCAGCGAAAAACAAAATTGAGATTAATTTAAGAAAATAATTGTAACAACATTCTGCAGCTGCTATGGCCTTGAAGAACCAGTATTTCCCACCTCTGTCTAAAATAATGAACTTAAGAACTACAAAGTTCCTCCAGATAAGGCAGGAGAGAAGAACCTTAGAGAAACCATTCAAGGATGCAAGTGAGGATGAAAGGGCTTTTTAGTCCACTGAAACAGCATCTTCTTGTTGTGGAACTCTTTCCAGCTGTCATCTGCTATATGCCATCCTTGTATTCAGTTGCTATTGATCGACTGTAACCCATGTACAGTATTACTCTGCTAATATGAGTTAATATCAGTTATACAGAAATTCACCAAACAAGACAGTCTTAAAATGCTTCTTAAACACAATGAGAAAGTCAGAATTTCTAAAAGAAGGTGGGCAGCTCATTCCAGCAAACAGGAACTATTCATGAAAAAAAAGTATTAATCCATTGCTTTTTTATGTTGTTTGTCTCCTATCCTGTGTGGTGTCACTTTACGCCACCCACACCTGTTCAAAGTGTTCTCCTCTGCAGTCATCTGGGGCTTCGGAGGAAACAAGGAGGATTTGGACACCTTTCTAATATCGACTGTGTTAACTGTATCAAATGTGCCCATTGGATGGTGGGCTGACCAGTTGGCCTAGGTCATTCAAACTTTCTTGATGCAGAAACTGATTACCACCAGACATAACTATTTGATTTGCTTGCCTTTGTCTTCCGACTGTGACCCTCCAGAGGTTTACTTTTCTCCTATGGTCCATTGTAGGAGTTTTTTCTTTTCCGCTCCTCTGTGTATGGGGCGGAGTGATGGCTCTGAGGCTAGGGATCTGCTGGTTAAAATCCCATAAATGCCAAAAGAGACTCTGCTCTGTTGGGCCCTTGAGCAAGGCCCTTAACCTGCAATTGCTCCGTCCTGGGTATGACGTTAATCTGCATCCATCCCTGCATGTAGGCCCTGCAACTGCAGGGAAAAACCTGGGGATTGGTGGCACAATTTGCACTCCTGCCACCATAAAAATCCTCACACTGGTTCCATTCCATCTGAACTAGTGTGGTGCTGAGGTGTTACCCATCACATGGCTGCACTCGGGTCCTAATTTGGATCCTGAGTTGGTTTGTCATGTGGTGGGTGCAGCAATGCACTGTATCAGCGTCTGCTCCTAACCTCTCTCTCCTCTCTCTCTCCTCTGTGTCAGCTGGTCAAATAAATACAGCAAAGAATCACAATTAAAAAATAGATAAATACATCGTAAGTCAACCACAACTGTTTTATTTTCTTTTGTATCTAATCATTAATTTTAATAACAGCAAACACTTTCTATTCAATGGGTTGCCATGTACATACGTCTCAGTAAAATGTAGATATATACTGTATATATTTATTTTTATATATTGTATATTAATTAAATCTGGTTGTTCTGTTCTCAACATTTATGTATAAATATTTTACTTATAAAACCATTTTCTGATAAAGGAGAAGGTTTGTTTTGCAGTTTAGTGGTAAAAGTTTGCTTAACAATACCTGGTTGATTTTGTATTTAGTGTACTTATGTTTATTAGAATTTATAGTATTAATTAATGATAATAACCCAAGTAAATGTGGTACATCTTTTTTATTGATTAATCTGTGGAAAGCACCTTGAGTTGCATGTAAATTGAAGATAAATTGCTATATAAATAAAGTTATTATTTTTATTATATGGAGGATTAACACAAAATGGCAATGACTAAAACAACAAGAAACAAAATATTGCCATCAAAATTAGTGGGTTGGATAATGGATGGATGGAAATAATGCTGAGAAAAGTGTGAGGACAGCAGTACTAAACATAAACCATAAAAAATGACCAGAATCACTATACCCAGCCACAAGAAGACTAACAAATGTGTAAGGTTATGAAGTCAACGCCTTCATATAATTCCAAACTGAATTACGATAAGGTGTTAATTAATGTGAGATGACCCTCTGAAGAGAAATAGGAGCTGAGAGTTGTTTTTCTATTTTAAGTGATATATAAAGGAGATGGAAGGAGTGTAATGAGACAAACACAGAACTGACAGTGTGAATGGTCAAAAACAAAATTCTAAATTAAAAGGTTTAGTCAAAAAGCAAAAGATAGCAAGAGTCCTAACACTAACTTGGATACTTGTTCCTATCCTTCACTTATTTTTGGTTCTTAATTCACTTATGTTCTATAACCCAGCCACAGGGGATGCACAAACCAGTGTGATTCTTCGTGCCAGTCCCAAGCCTGGATAAATGGAAAGGGTTACGTCAGGAAGGGCATGCGGTGTAAAATTTTGCCAAATCAATATGCGGACAACAATTTTGGATGATCCGCTGTGGCAACCCCTAATGGGAGCAGCCAAAAGAAGAATAAGAAGAAGAATCACTTGTGTTTTATCCAATGTTCAAATAGCAAACCGATGAGCACCAACATCTTAAATAGAAAGAGAGTGATGACATAATGTGTCATATGACTTTCATGTCACGTGACGATCAACAGAAATGGCAACAATAAATAATTTGACTACAACCATGCAGTTAATGACAGAAAATGGAGGTGACCATAGCAAACAAAATATTGCTGCCAGAATAATAATAAAATAAATGAACAGAAAGTAATGCATATGCAGAAATTCCAAAAAATCACACAAATCAAACCAGAGAAGTTTAAAACATGGATTCATCACACAATGATCCTTCCAACTCTAAACTCGGCTTCATATAAAAACAATGAGTCCTTCGAATGCTTTACCCTGCATCTATTCTGCAGCAGGTCGAATATTCACTTTTGACACAATTAATTCATGGTCTTAAATAGAAATGCAATACACTCGGAGACGCCGCTAAGCAAAATGCTGTACGATTTTGTATTGTATTTTAAACTGACCCAAAATTTGTGTGAAAAGCAATCAGTCATTTGCTTGATATGTTTTTAATTATGACACAATAAAGCTGTGCAAACATTAAATGCACCATGTGCATAAGGATTACAGTATTGTAAGCAATATTGGACTACTTTTAATTTTGGCACAAATAATCTTCCCTATTACTCATTAATGGAGTAGCGTATATTGTACAAATCCTTGGCATCTCCTCGCAGCTGGCCTTTACAGTATAGATACAAGGTTCTAGCTGACTTTCCTTTTCTTGAGCATTGTGTAAATGTCTAAAGGAAACTGTTTAACACTTACTGCAAAATTATTTTAAATGCAGAGATGCATTTCCAGATGAAACTTTGGATTTCGGCACCTAGCTTCATCCATGTAATGGCTGCTAGTAGTGCTTCGCTAAATCCTCAGTCCTTTCTGTCCACTCACTTCCAGCACTAGTAATGTCTAAAGTTATTTTCTGATCTAAATTTATATGATTATCTGCCTTTCATGTGCTGTTACCATAATGACAGCTTATGGCTATCCTATGATGGTGTAGTGGGATAAGTGGAGCTGTCTTTCTTTTTCAGAAGGTATTTGCAATTGCAGTATGGATTCCAGTGCACTTCACAGGGAGACAGAAAACAAAAATTACATTCAAAAAAGGACAAAAATGGATTCCTTATAATTATTTTATTTCTGCTGTTGATTTTATGTGATTATTCATGAATATATATGTCTGTATTCCTTAATTTTGTTGCACGGTATGAGAGCCTAATTTGTGCTCTTTTTTTGGATTAAGTATTGGAACTGTGTTTATTGATTTTTGAACCTCTGCTCTGTCTAATTTTTGGATTCAATATTGGGGCTGTTCACTATGTACTGTGTATTCTTGCCTTTTCAGGCAGTTTTTTTGTGCTGTTATGAGCTTCATGCATTTCAGAGCCTTTTGGTAAATGTTAAACCTTTTATTCTTATAAAGATTTTTGTTGGCCCTTTGGGTTAATACTCAGGCTTTTTGTCTGTGCTTTCCCCCTTTTAGTGGGCAATTTTTGAAAGTGTTTTTTGACTTGTGCTTGTGGGACTCCCTCAGTCACGACACATACAGGCAACCAGGTAGCATTCAAATTTAAATGCAGATCTGTGGCCAAAATTCAAAACCAGACAAGTGGGAGAGGTTAAAAGCCATTTATTTTCTGAGGTCATTATAGGATCATGAAGACTGGAAGCCTGCACAGTAGCATGAAGTCTAAGGCATTGCCCAATGTATACTAATACACTCTCATTCATAAGTTCATAGTAATATTAAATTACTCTTTAACCCAATTTGTTGTGCCATTGCTAGAGGTTCTACCATCCCACTGTATGTATTCCTACAGCAATGAAGTGTTTTGAGAGATTCTTCAAGAATTATGCTCTTCACTTCCCAAAAAACAAGACTGATTACAGTTCACATATTGCTCCAGTAAATGCATGGATGATCCCATCACCTTGATCCTACATACAGTAGTGGTTTACTTGGACAACAAGAGGGGGAATTACTGTGTAAATGTGATTTATATTTAAGCATTTAACACAATAAACCCCTCTAAACTTAGGTACCTGCGTCTGAACACTTCACTGTGTAGCGGAGATTGTAACTCTTTGGCAGGCAGGCCATGGGTGGTTTGAGTAGGTGGCCACATTTTATCATCCCTTACCATCAACTCAGGGGCTCCACAGGGCTGTTTTCTGAGTCCTGTACTATACACCAACTGTACATGTGACTGCACAGCTGCACATGACTCTAACATCATTGTTAAGTTTGCTGATGACACAGCTGTAGTAAGCCTGATCTCTAACAACAATGAAAAGGCTTCCTTGGATGAAGAGTAGAGGCTGTCACACTGGGGTCAGGCAGGACAACAGTCTTTTTCTGTCCATCATTAAACCAGCATTTGAAATAAGAGGTATAAGCCAGTTCTCTACAGCACACAAAATGACTCAGTACCTGGACTTGCCATAACTTATTATGAGATATAACAATTCAAACAACTTATTTGAATGCAATAGAGCATTTCAAATTATTTGAAGTCAGGTCAGGTCTGAATCTTTTCCACCTTACTTTTAACCTTGCTCCAGACCATTGCTTCTTCCACCTCCAGATAAGCATGTAACTTTTATCCTTGTTCACCCTTTTCATTTGTGGGTGACACTTCTGCTAGGGTATAACAGGACTGTGACGATGATCGCAGTGCTACCAGGTAAAAATGGGAATTTTTAATACATCCCACTTTACATTCCTCCATGTCTTTTATATTCTTAGAGACTGAGACTGAATGGGCATCTCTTTTATATACAGGCAGATCATTCCACAGGTATTCATTGTACTGTAGCTAAAAGCTTGACTGCCCACTGTTGTTTTGTTAATCCTTGGAAATGTTAATAGTCCAACATCTTGAGATCTTATGGCATAATGCAGCTCATAAGTAATTATAAATATAGTTAGATAAGCAGGGCCTTGACCATTTAAGACTTTATAAGAAGGATGATTGTTGAGATCAGCCCTAAAATTAACTGGAAGCCATTGCAAGGACTTAATAACTGGAGTTATATCCTTGTACTTTCAAGTTCTTCTAATGATTCTTGCAGAAGCATTTTGAATTAACTGAAAGCTGGATATAGAACGGTTTGAACAGCCTATGAGTAATGCATTACAAAATGCAATCCTACTTTAAATAAATGCATGAATTAATTTCTTAGTATCCTCTATATTTTGGAACAGTCTTAATTTTCCAATATTTTTACTCAAGAACATAGAGATTTTAGATAGTTTTGTAATGTAATGTAATTCTGAGAAATTAATTCATGCATTTATCTCTAGTAGGATTGACTACTGCAATGCGGTGTTCACTGGCTGTTTAAACTGTTCTTTATACAGCCTCCAGTTAATCCAAAATGCGGCTGCAAGAATTATTACAAGAACAAGAAAATATGAACACATAACTCCAGTTCTTAAATCCTTACACTGGCTCCCGGTTAAGTTTAGGGCAGATTTCAAAATCCTCCTTTTAACATATAAAGCATTAAATGGCCAAGGTCCGACTTACTTGTCTGAACTTATCATGACTTACAAACCTGAGCGCACATTAAGATCTCAAGATGCCGGTCTGCTTATGATTCGAAGGATTAACAAAATAACAGTGGGAGCTCGAGCTTTTAGTTACAGGGCCCCTAAACTGTGGAATGGTCTTCCCGCTTCTATAAAAGATGCCCCTTTCGGTCTCAGCCTTTAAATCCCGGCTGAAGACTCACTACTTTAGTTTAGCATATCCTGACTAGAGCTGCTGATTAACTGTACAGACTGCATCTCTGTTGTTAGTCATTAACACTAAAACATAAGTAACATGATAGTTATAATTAAATACTAACCCTCACCTATTCTGTTTCTGTTCTCGGTACTCAAATGTGGCAATTGGTGCCACGACCCACCTGCCAAGTTCTTTGCCTGCCAATGGTAAAGTCATCCCTGATGGAGGATCACAGGAATCATGGGAAAGAGGGATCCTTTCATCGGATTGGCTGGCCCAGCACTGTTTCTGCCGTGGAATGGCCAAATGGGGGAGGCAGCTTGATGGATGAGGTCTCCAGGACTCTAAAAATATCCAAATCTTATTATGTGATATCATCTACTGTTAAATTCTGCACCGTACTTCTAAAATTTTTATTTTTATGCTGTATTAAGGATTTGTTCTGTTCTGTGTATTGTATTGTATTGACCCCTTTCTTATGACACCCACTGCACGCCCAACCTACCTGGAAAGGGGTCTCTCTTTGAACTGCCTTTCCCAAGGTTTCTTCCATTTTTTCCCTACAAGGTTTTTTTGGGAGTTTTTCCTTGTCTTCTCAGAGAGTCAAGGCTTGGGGGGCTGTCAAGAGGCAGGGCCTGTTAAAGCCCATTGCGGCACTTTCTGTGTGATTTTGGGCTATACAAAAATAAATTGTATTATATTGTATTGTATTGTAATGTGTGTTTTAAAAAGCAGAATTGAGAGAATATTGTTGTGAGCGGCATCATCGCCCACAATAAATAACATTTCTTTTTTTCTGTATTCAGATACAAGTATTTATCCATCTATTCACTCTTTCAATTCACTGACACATTTAATTAAGTACACTATCAGAGAAGCATCACTTAGTCTGAAAGAATCGTCCAGGTGTCATCTGCCTCTAATAAGGTTTAAGTGCCTCAAAAGATGGGTGTGCAGTTCCTCACACAGAATTATCCCAAAGCCACCTCTTTGGCCACAGTATATCTTTATTTATGAAGAGATCTAAAATAATCCCTTAAATGTCAAAAGTAAAGATATAAATCCTATGGAGACAACAGGAAAACAATGTTCTAAAGAAAGCATTAGAGATGGAGACGCCAGGTGAAAGAAGGAGAGGGAGACCACAAACCAAATACAAGGATGTGATATATGCAGGAGATTCAGTGGAATAAGCAAATGGCCTGAAATAGAAAGAAATGTATAAAAGAGAAATAGATCCACTGTGGTGATCGGAGTTAAAGGAAAAGCCAAAGGGAAAAAAGAAGAAAGATAAAAAAAAATAGCCAGTGGTCAACATGCAAGCAGCCATATAGCCAGCTATCAAATAAAGCCTGACCACCACCCTGCAGAGTCAGCTTGCCATAATTAACTCATCAGTGTTGTTGCTAAAAGACTTGAACACTAAAAACCAAATATTGTGACTTTGTCTAAATACCGTATGCTGTAATCAGTGAAGAGTTATCACTGCTGATTACTGCTGATTTACTGGAAATCAGTGCTCTAGTAATAGCTTTGCTAGGGTTGCTTGGCAACCATCCCAGCAGGCATTGGACAAGCTAGGAGGAAATGGAAAGAGGAGACTGTACTGGTGAAGTGTCTTTTTAGTTTTAACTATATGTTTAGTGGTAATCCCTAAGCAATGTTTAGATCTTGATTTATACACAAATCTTTAAGTGTGCTATTTTAAAAAGAAGTCATTACTCTAATCTATTGAGATCTTCCATTGAAATATTGCACACCATGCCTCACTGAAAGGCAGAAAGCAATGGAATTATCTGTTATATAAAGCTCAAAATGTGTGTGCGGATATATATGTGTGTGTTTGTGTATGTATATATGTATGTTATACAAATCCACACCATTGTACCAATCTCTGCCAAAATTTGCACACCTCCCTCATTTGATCAAGGGAAGACCACAGATTATGTTTTGACCCAACACCTTCACCTTCACCTTTTTTGGGAATACCTTTTTTTTGTCCTATTTTTGCTACAGTTTGAACGACAGTACCACCTGTTGGCTCCAGGCAAGTGAAACACCAGAATAGACCGAAGCCAGACTAGTAAAAAAAGAGACCAAACCTTAACTTTAATTAATCATGCAATGTCGGGTTGCTGCTCCTAAGAGTCAGTATTTTACTCTGAGTGACTAATAAAGACTATAAGGAACATCTTTGTTTCATACTGCATTCTAGATCTTTTTGCATCTTTCAAAGTTTGGGATATTTCTGAGAGAACCTTTATGGAGTAAATGGTCAAATTCATGTTTTTGTCAATATCCGTGTGGTAAAAGATCTTCTGGTTGCAAGCCTTAACTTCAGAGATTATTAACATTATTTAAACTTGTACTTCTGAAAAGGCAAATCAGAAAAATTCAAATTGATTAATAGAATGTGGATGTTTGAATAAGTGTGCCATACAATGGGCAGGCATCTTTTTTGAGCTTTGTTCCAGCCTTGTGCCCAATGTGGCAGGGAAAGACATCGGCCCATTGTTGCATTTAAATTGTGTGAAGCACAGTAATGGTGTAGGATATTGGAGGGAGTTTGGACATGTTCAACCCACCATAAATGAAATGAGTATAAATTCCTGTTTGTAGGTATTGCATCAGTAGTAACCTTGTTCGTAAATGACTGGTTCCATCTGATGGGAAAACAACTGTTCCCTGCTTCAAATAAATCACAACATAGACTGGACAATTAAAGGAGACCCAATAATAATATGCAGAAAAGACTCAAGAAAGCCAACTCTTTCTTGGAAGGCAAGTCAAAGTTTAGTTTAGACTTTGGCCGTTTTCAGGGAGAAAAACTGATTACAGAACACACATGTTTAACCCATTTTAATCTATTCTAACATCAAAGTTAAGTCATTTACATCAGCTGCACAATTACAGCGGTCAACAAGAGACTCATAACTATAGATCTGCAAAAGGTTTAAGTACAACGTAATTGTATCACAGTGTTTGTTTTCAGTTGGTGCTCCAAAACTGTGCAGTAGGCTTGCTGTGGGTATAAAACAGAATATTAGATGACTGGAACACCATACACACTATCCACCATATATTTGTAATTTCTTTTACTGTATATAATATGTTTGCTAGTTAACAAATTTGTTAACTTTACTGTAAAACATGTCAAATCTTTGATTCTACTATTGAAATCATTAATGCTGAAAATTTATAACCCATTTTCCCTGTGGGCACATGCTGGAAACACAGAATATGAGGTTCACAGCCTAAATATTCTTAATCGGTGAATATTCAGTTTACAGTTAGGCTTTGAATTAAGTGTAACAGAGTTTTATTCTGAAACACTTGCAAAGGAATAGCATTTAGCCTCCAAGGTTACATGTGAACTATTATTCATGTAACACACGCAAAGAAAGCTGCTTAGCCCCTGAGGTTTCAATATAAAACCCACGCTAGTTAAACAGTACTTAGCCTTGGTTTCAGATTAAGTGATCTGCACCTTTATTCTGTCATAGTTTAAGCTGTGTGACAACTGTAGCTGAAAAGACTGTCAAAATAAACAAAATAATAACCATAAATTCAGAAATAATAAGTGCATAAATTAATAACTGAGGGCAGGCTGTGTGCACCAGAGAGCTGACAACCAATGAATGCTCATGAGGAAGAATAATGCATAGCATGTAGTGATGAGGAATAAGGAGCATGCATACTTTGAATCTCATAAATAAAAGAGAATCTTGTCTGTCTGATGCCTTGTTTTCTATCTTCTTATACGCCACCGTGGCTGTCTGTTTGTCTGTCCAGGACATTAAATCACCTGTAGCTCGCAAACTGTTTGACCTATTGACCTGAAATTTGGTACATTTATACTACGTGACGTCTAATATCCGCTTTCGGGGTAATGATTGACCTCCAAAGTTATTCCTCTTTTTATTTTTATTTTATTTTATTGTAGAATCAACTCTTGGCAGAGGCCAGCAGGGTGACCGTGTGGCTCATGCATACGGGCACCGTTCTCATCCCTACCATCTTCATCGTCACTTCCTCTACCTCTTCATATTTTAAATCATTCTTGAGGCAGATTGAAGTCTTAAGTGCCAGCTTAAGTGAAAAATTAAGGAAAACATATTAAGTAATTGCAACACAAACACTGACGTAATCAATTTTAACACGAAAAGTTGCCGACGAAAAAAGAGAAGAAGTGGGCCGCTAGGGTGGAGAAAAGAAGAGCTGCTCAGGAGCAGCAAGTGCATCAAACTCTGAGCAAACGGACACTAAACATACAGAGAAGGAGTATGTAAACTGTGAATGTTCATGTTAAGTGCATTCACTACACATTATTGTGGAGTGCACTGTTACTGGTATATATTAAAACAGAATGGAAAAAAGCTAATAATCCTTTGTACAGTGTGAGCTCCACAAAGAGAATAGAAGCTTATCTGTCTTTCTTGTTTAAATACCATGTCAGAATGGAAAAAAGAAATAAAGGTATGAGATCACGTCTGAACTTGCCACAGCTATTAACCCTTTGTACAGTGCCGGCTCCGTCAGGTAAAATGCAGTTGGGCATCAGAATAAGGGGTGAGCGGGACTGTGCTGGAAGATATGCACTCAGTCTGTAAGTGTGGCATGGGTGTAGATTTTCAGTTGTGTAATTTGACATGGTGCAGCAACAAGACTAGTAACTGCAGTTAGCCAAATTGATATACCGCAAGACAAAAAGTCTGTAATGGGACATCAGCATTAGCATTTCTGGCCTTCATTGTAACCCTGAGCACACTGGTATTTTAAAGTAAATTTTGTGTTTAACTGCATTTAGCGGATGTATCAGAGTGTTCAGCTTAGTCTCCTTGATGTCTGATGAAATGAAAATTGTTTCTCTTTTGCTGTCTATAGAGTGCCTTGAAGCTGTAACTGGTAATCTCTCCATTCATTGCATAAAGTTCTGTGAATTTTCTGTTAAAAATTGTTTTGTGGTAACTGGCATCCCTCAGGTTAGATACCATTATTTGTTCATTTACCTGTATAAACACATTTCCAGTTCTCTGCATTAGTGGGCTATTTCCTTGTTTAGTTAAGAAGCCCCAGGCTTTGTCTAGAGGCTCAAATTCTTTCCTGTCATGCCATCACAAAGAATGATGTTAATGTGGCAAGATTCCTTTAAATCAACGATACACAATTTTACTGTACAATCCCATTAAAATATTTTTGGAAATGGCTGGCAGATGTAAAGAGCCTCTTGATGGAAAGTTACACAAGGAAAATTACAGACTGTTGCTGGCCACTGCAATTCAACATGACACTTCATCAAGAGCAAACACATTCACAAAGCCTGAGTGGAACATTTACACCTAATCAGTAAGACAATACTGTGAAAAGAAAGGCGCTGCAGCCAGCGCAGTTCAGATGATAGGACGCAGCCAGCCAGGTATGGAGAGCCCTGGAACTACTGCCTCATCAAACGTCTTGAGCAAACCAGAGAGAAGGAACTAAATCGTCCAGAATGGAATATATAATATATATTGGGAAGAAATATTGTTTAATAAGACATTCGATTTAGCTGATATTTTCCTACAGAACCATGCAGGAAATACTTATGTCATATAGTGGAAGGAAAAAATATAAAAATGTATAAAATACAATCTTCTTTTGCTATTATTTTTGATGATGTGTGTTTATCTCTGAAGATGAATATTTTTAAGTGTTTTGAATTTTATAGTAAATAAACTGCTGATGGAAAAAATGCAATTGCATTATGGAAGGTTTTTTTTTTCAGTTTTTAAATTATACATTACATTTTTATTTATTTAGTACTTATCCGCTTGATGTTGAAGGAAAGAGTGTTGTGTATTCAGGTAGACATTTTAATTGTGGGATCAGCAAAGTGAAGGAATTTATTCTTGAACTACTGTAATCCTATGCTAAAAATAGGACAAACATCTACATTGCAAAAATATTCATTAAACATGATCTGTTTACATGAAAAAATATTTTCTAATTTCCCTTGTGATTTATGATTCAAATGAGTCTATTTTAATAACACAAAAACACAAATGTTTAAGGATGAATACATAATGCTAACAAAATTATGCTTATTTTGGTAATGTCTAAAGGCCTAAACTAGTTTGTCATGATGTAGAACAGTAGTTTCCAACCTGCTCCATATCCCATACACCAGAAAATGTTTGATTTATATTTGATCCCTCTACAAAAGTACACATTTGAAGATAAAGAAGTCAATACCTGCTCAATAATAATTGAACCACATACAGTACTGCGGGTGAACAAATTGAAATAAAAGAAACAAGTCAGTGTTTAAAATTTAAATAATTTCAATTATAATTTACCATTTAAAAATCTCAATCTTTTAAATGTTTCCCACATGAAGCCTAGACTTTTGATTGACAGTCCAGGGTTGGGGTATCCCAAGAAGCACCAAGCTTCACAAGAAAATGATATACGAACAACGATCAAGAGGTTGGGGGGATTGGAGACTCCCAGTGAAGCACCAGGAGCTGGTGCACTACTAAGCAGTAAAACATAGTTGACGAGCTTTGTTCCCCCGATAACACCTGCACTGCAGTTAAAAAACAGATGCGACGCACAGTTAAAATTGCCAGGACCACCAGCAGAATAGATGGGCCGAGTGTAAGCAGCAGGTGTTGCATCCAATTTAAACCCTCTTGTACCTCCTGGCAAAAATGTCAATGAAACTTTGAGATCAGTTTCACGATCAGGGCTTGCGCGGAAATCAATATAAGACCTCATCCTTCTCTACGGATCATTTCATGGTCCAAATTCCATTCTTTTAAAAAAAAGAAGTTATTTGGCATTACAAACACTCTGCCCAAAGCAAGGAACCCATAAAAATGTGCATTTCTGCAGTTCATTCACAGGAGAAAACTGCACTTGCAATGCTTGCTTCTTTTCAGATGATAGAACAGGAGGACTAACGAATAAATGACCTACAAATGACAGAACAGCGGGAGACACTAATTGCACCGCTATAAAGTCTCATAAAGCACCTCGCTTAATTTTGGAGAATTGCAACACAGCCTCCCCTCTTGGTTACACCATCTGAAATGCCATTTTGCACCTAATGGGGGAGCAGACACCCAAGGTTGGGGAGTCCTGATATAAAAGAAGCTATTTTTTTAAACAAGTATAAATGCCTACTTTCTAACTATACAACTTTTTATTATAAGATAGTTTGATGTGATGAGCTGGCATCCCATCTGGTGCCGTTTCCTTTCATGCATTCCACTCTACTTAAACATGATTTGAAAGTAGTATGATCAGAATAAAAAAGGTAAACGGTATGTGTGAACTCACTGAAAAGTAATCCATCTACAAAACCCGACTTTTGTACATTTTCAAACAATTCTGTTGTCAATTTATGCTGCTTTGATTTGCAGTGTGCTGAAAATGTTATCGTTTACAAAACTGCAGCTTTCTATTGTAAACATGATCCAAAAATACAGAACTATACCAGAATTGTTTACATTTTCCATTTTGTTTTATGTTGTAACACAGAGAGTTTAAGTGATATACCAATGGTCACACAAGTGCCGTCCCTTAGCTAATAGGTCACGTTGAGCCATATAAGGCTGCCTGGCTTTATTTTTTCCTTGAAATGAATCAAACATAAGAATGCAGTTTCACTTATACTTAACATAATCCCCAAGTATACAAAACCATTATGTTCTGCTAAATGTCAAGTAGTAAATGACAGTATCCATCCATCCATTTTACAAAGCCATTTATTCCAGGTAAGGGTATCAGATAATCACTGCTTAACCCCTGCAAAATCAGCTGCAGGCCAAGAACCAACACCAGATGGATTGCCAGTTTATGTCAGAATCTCTAAAGATGGTGTCACACCACATACTGTAGCAGTCATAGCCTACGGTTACATAATTTTAGGAAAATCACAATGAGTTATATACTTCTTGCAACTTAATCTAACAAAATCAAAATGCTTTTCTCATAATGAATCACAGGTCATTGGGCCGGTCTCTTCTGTCTGTAAGAGTTAACAACCAATGAACAGTCAAAATTATACATTGCAATGCCCACACACAGTGAAGAACAATGGTAAATTAAGCCAAGAAGAAATGCAAGTGCTTCAGCATGTGCCAACAGAAAAAAGGCTTGTCATGTTTTTTGTGCTTCATGTTTGCTGTACCACTAGAGAATGGAAAAAACAAACAAAAAAAATGATGGATTAGGATAGTAGTGTGTCCTGTATCACTTGGCTGCCAAAGTAAGTTGACTTCATGGTACATTCACAGCACAATACAAGATTAAGGACCATGCTGAAAAGTCATGAGGGATTCATAAAATCCCTCATCCCCTGTAGTTTTCTAGTCATATAACGTGATACCCACAGAAGCAATGAGATTCAGAAACTGCAGTCATATAATTTCCCATACTCTCTAGGTAGACATTGAGTTGTACACACCTATTGAGTACAATAGTGTGATGCCATCCTTACTTACACTGTGCCCAAATTGGATCACACACACCTTTGGAGTGCAAGGACAAACCAAGAGCATGTGGAGATGACTTCTCTTAGACATAAGAATTACTGGGCTGGGTTCTAAAATTCAGTCTCCTGGGGCTGAAAATCAGTAATACCAATTACTGCATTTTTGTCTATCCTTGTTCATCATGACTGTAAACTAGAGAAAAAGGGAATGGTTAGACCTTCTTATGTGATAAGCTCGGCTCTTCTTATACTAAAGCTACAGTATTACACATGGATATTACTTGGGAACAGGCCAACAAAAAAAACCTCAAGACATGAATGGCAAACTGATCACCTGCAAGGTCCACTTTTGACTTGCAAGTAAAAATTTTGTACAATGTACACATGACAATAAACTTGAAATTGAACATAAATGACTGCAGAGTCACATAGTCAAATAAGAAAATCTAAGGCTTATAAGAAAGCTTTCTTGGCGAAAAACATGAGGAACTAATTAAAAAAGACAAAGAAAGAGGATGGATATGAAAGCCCTGAAAGTCAGCCAAAAAAAAAGAAGCAGACGTGTTGGTATAGCTTTCCATGTATACTCAAGGGTCAAAACAGGAAATCATTAATCTCTTCCATTATCAGTTTCATCCAAAGCTTTTATCTTAAAAAGTTGGAAAATCTAAAAAAAAAACAAGTTGTGCATGTAGTTTTATGTGGTTTACCTCAAGTTGCTGATACCTGCTTTCTTCGGGGTCTAAGTGCATTTATTTTCTAAGCTATCAGTGCACTGTAAGTTATTAGCTTAAAGGTGCCTCAGAAAAATGTACTACAATTTGTCCATCTATTGTTATTACCTCCTCCAAGAGAACAGTACAGTCCATTCTGTATAACATTCTGGTATGGCACCTGCTCAGCTAAACTAAATTACTGCAGAGGGTGGTGAAGGGGGCACAGAAAATTACTGACACTCATGCTGCCTTAGAAAGGCAAACAGAATTAGCCATTCCACAGCTGCTTTCTTACTCACCAGTTCCTGTCAATGGTACATGGCCATGTGCACTTGCACCGATACATTCAGAGACACTTTCAACCCACAGGTTATACTATATATTGTGATGTGTGGGTCATAGACCTGTGCCAGTGAGGAGGAGGCAAGCCCAGGTTGCCAAAAAACAGCTTTATTGTTATCAAGACAGAAATATCATCAGAGCATTTATCCACACGGAAGCTGTCACTTCAGCACACATAAACACATAAACCATGCAGAGGTGTTGGCGTCACCCTGCACGAGCTCCCTTCTTCTAATTAAAAAAACAGATAGCCCTCTTCTGAGAGAAGACATAAAATGAGCACACGGCCAGGTCAGCGGCTGATTTTAAAGGTTCCCTGCATTAACCAGGGGTCGACAGTCGTGTTACATGGGAAGCTTGCAGATTTGCAGTAGCATCAGCAGCAAACCAGTCCGTGCCTCTGTTAACCAACTGTGCAGTTGTGGGATTGTCAGGGTCTCAAAAATATATATTGTGAAATGAAACACCTTGACACCACAAAAAAGATTTGGGGCAGCCTCCTCCTATACTTGAAATTTGGCTGAAAAAATGTCAAAGTAAGAATTGAAGGTCTTTACAGACAAGTTTCCAAAACAGAGCTGACAAACAGGAGGATTATAGAGGTTTTTAAGGTTGGTCAGGGAAAGTTACGTCATCTGACCCAGAACAGGAAGTAATTTCATCTAAGTCAGAAGTGGTGTCATCGGACCTAGAACCAGAAGTGGCATCCTCAGTTCCAGACAGAATTTCCCATTTTTGGTCTGCAGGGATAAAAGAGAATGTGTCAGTGTACTCTACCACCCCCTGGCCTGGTGTGGAATTACCTTCTTTTGAGCCCTTTAGTTGCCACCCATGCGCACGTGTGTGACAATATATACTGTATACTGACATCCTAGCTGGATGATGGCATGACCTCCTATCAAGATGGTCCCTGGGAACTGGAAGAGAACACTGTCAAGGGGAGGACTGCTCTGGATTTCAAAAAACACAGTAGAGCTCTCAAGTCATGCTGAGTCACTGGAAGCCATTCTGGGTCCTGTATAAAGGTGCCTCAACTGGAGGTGGAAGGAGAGAAATAGAGTCATTGTTTTGTATGATTACTGGCTGTACTTTATGGTTTTTAGTGCTTGGTGGAGTAAAAATCCATTATTTGAACTGATGACTGTGTTGGACATTATTGGGTCTGCGGATCGATGGTGCCCCCTACTGGTTACAATATACATACACACACACATATATTTATATATATACATACTAGCCATCCCCCGCAGCTCCACCCACATAGTAGTGAAACAGGACAGTAAGGAGGGCCCTGCCGAGCTCCCTACTCCTGACGTCACACTTCCCCCTTCCCTCAGCCTGCAGCCTCTGTTTCAGATTAGCATGAATATATCGCTCCTGCAAGCGAACTATGATTCTTAACGAGATGACATAAGTCGCAAAATCAACCGGAATGTTTCAGCAAATTGTAGAAAAAATCCCGATCTAAACCCTTTAAGTAGTTCTCTTGTTCGCTAGCTAAGCGGCTGTAAGATACGCCCCAAGGCTGGTATGTGAATGAGGAGGGCCCCACCCCACACCACACCACACCCCTTGGCCCACTGCGTGTCTCTCGGATTCCTGCAAATAAATCGGTACTGTAAGCAAACTATGATACTTAGTGCGATGAGAAAGGTAGCAAAATCAACCAGAATGTTCAAGCAAATTACAGAAAAAACCTGATCTAAATTCGTTATGTAGTTCTCTTGTGAAAAGTGGACAGACATACAGACAGATGACAGACATTGGATTTTATATATACAGAGAGATATATACACTATCTATGTATACAGTATGACATTTTACTCTCTGTATGCTTTCATCAAGTTATACATTTTCATTTTTTAAGTAAGTGTTGGTAATGTGTCACTTGTCACTACACTGGTTACCTGTGTCATTCAGGATTGACTTTAAAATTCTGCTTATGGTTTATAAAGCCTTAAATAATCTCGCCCCTTCTTATATATCGGAGTGTCTGACACCTTATATTCCAAATCGTAACCTCAGATCCTCAAATGAGTATCTCCTTAGAATTCCAAGAACAAAACTTAAAAGAAGTGGTGAGGCGGCCTTCTGCTGCTATGCACCTAAAATCTGGAATAGCCTGCCAATAGGAATTCGCCAGGCTAATACAGTGGAGCACTTTAAAACACTGCTGAAAACATATTACTTTAACATGGCCTTTCTATAACTTCAATTTAACTTAATTTAACTTAATCCTGATACTCTGTATGTTCAATTTCCTCATAATAACTATTCAGGGTAGCTCTACAATCCGTACTGACCCCTACTCTCTTTTCTGTTTCTTTTTCCGGTTTCTTTGTGGTGGTGGCCTGCGCCACCTCCACCTACTCAAAGCTTCATGATGCTCCAACAATGATGGATGGACTAAAAGGCAGAATTCTACTTGACCATCATCATCAAGCCTTTCCGTGAGAACCCTAAATCCAAAGAGGACTGTTTCATTTATGTTAGGTAGCATGCCCAGAGGTGACTGGGCGGTCTCATGGTCTGGAATCCCTACAGATTTTATTTTTTTTTTCTCCAGCCGTCTGGAGTTTTTATTTTGTTTTTTCTGTCCCCCCTGGCCATTGGACCTTACTCTTATTCGATGTTAATTAATGCTGATTTATTTTGTTTTCATATTGTGTTTTTTATTTTTCTATTCTTTATTATGTAAAGCACTTTGAGCTACTGTTTGTATGAATATGTGCTATATAAATAAATGTTGTTGTTGTTGTTGTTGTCACTATTCAGAGGTGACATGCCAGTAAGATTTTTTTATTGTACTGTGTACCCAGGATGATAATCTTGAATTTGAACCTGAGAAGGCACAATGAGTTATTTTTTTTCCTTGGATGTAAGATAATTTATAAGATTTAGGAAAAGTTGAATTGTGTCCACTTTAAAGTTCAAACTCTTTAATACCATTTAGTATTAATAAAAGAGAAAAAGGTTACCACAGTCATTCAGTCATTATCACTGCTTCTCCACAGCGTTCATGTATAGGCATTGTCATTGCTGCTATCAAGATTGCGCCTGCCACCTGAGTCCTGGTAGATTTACTTTGGGTGGTCTTGTTTGATCTCAAAGACATGCACATTTTTCACTGATGATTCAAGTTGACCTGATGTTAGTGTCCCTTTCAGAGCTAATTTCTCTCTTGTACTCTCTGCTGCAAGTAAAGGTCTGTCCTCACCATGACCAGTTTATTGAAAATGCTGGTTCTGATACGTGGATAAAAGACAGAATTCCTCTGTTCATATTAAAATATTACAGTACTTTTCTATACATTGGGTAACACATTGACGCAGTAGTAGCACTGCTGCCTTGCAGTTAGAAGAACAGGGTTTGCATCCACATGGAGTTTGCATGCTTTCCCCATGTCTACATGGGTTTCCACTGTCTGAAGACATGCAGATTACATCATTTGTCCCGTGTGTGTGGGAATGTTTGTGTGTTTGCTGTGCGATGGACTAGTGCTCTGTCCACGGTTTGTTCCTGCCTTGCACCCTATTCTAGCTGGGATATGCTTCAATGACCAGGTCGATATTAAGTGGGTTAGAAAATTACATGACATTTCTAGAAATATTACATTTCTTTATTTCTAGCACAAAATCTGATCTTCTTTCAATATGCTCACAGCAGGCTTTCGTTGTAGAATTCAATTCATTTTGGCTTTTACAAAATGTATTCCAGGCTAGGCTTGAAGCTACCAGAGATGGCCAGCTGGCAAATGATTTCACAAAACTAGAATTGTTGTGGTCTGTTTTGATGCAACTCTGTTGTCTACATTGGAAGCACACATCTGACCACAAGGAAATATTGCAACAGCATTTACTTTTGGTTTTTCAAAATATACAGATACATCCTTTGTAAACTAACCCTAACACCACTATAACCTTTAAGCACTTTTTAAAGGGCAGCCTTTTCAGCCAAGGTATATTTGTGGAAAGACGGAAAGTAAGGAATTTACTTGTTGGGTTTTCAATATATGTTCAGATAGGTACTAGTCGGCTGCAGACTATTTTACTTTTTAATCTTTATTACTGGTTGGTATATTTATCTTCTTAAAACACGGCCTCAACTTTGGTACTTCCAGCATCCTTTCTTTAAATGCCAGAAGGCACCCAATCTCTAAAATTCTCATCTTCTAGAAGATGGTCATAATAGGAGAACTGAAAAAAAAAAGCGTAAATTAAATTTGAAATAAGTATGCAATTTAATTTTTTGAAGATTGAAATGGTAAATTTTATTATTTATTTATAGCTTATATGTTTTTGCTATCTCCTCTGAGGTGACACATTTTGATTTAATTTTTTTAACGCATATGTAGCTCATGCACACAGCTGCAGGGGAAGAAAACAGAGGGTGAGCTCAGCAAATGAGACACTAATAAAGCATTGAACATCTGGCTACTAATTGTGGATAGGAGCTGTTTTCATTTCTTTTGTCATCAAACTTCCCATCTTCATTCTTTGCCTCATTCTCAGTTCCTCCCACCACTCCAGTTTTATTCGCATGTACTTTTGGAGACTTATAACCCTTAATTGTGGAAATGCTAGAAGTTTGCTCTCAGTCCTTCTGTTAGTAATGGGGTAGATATCAATCCCAATCATAGATCCTTAAAGCAGAGAGTTGGCTGCCCAGTGGATTCTCTCAGTGCCCAGCCTTCTTAAATACAATGAATGTGTAAGCCAGGGCTGGCACCAGCTAAAATGGTCATCTGCCTCCCAATAAAAAATCTGTAAAAAATTGTTTTATCTTGTGATGGTGCGGGTTGGCTCCATGCTCTTTGTTCATTTTTGGGAGTCTCTTGAACCTGGATGTAACTGGATGAATGTGGCAGATGAGGACAAAACATACATGAAACAAGTGTTTAGAAAGTGCAGTGCACTAAATGTCAATAAATAATCCATAAAATGAAGGTGACCAGTGGAGGTTAAAATCCAATAAATATATCCAATAGAAAACCCATTCTTTCTGAGCTGCAGTCCTGCTATAACACATATCTCCCCTCTTAAGCCACCAGTTGCACAGGAAGGCTCCATGACTCTACCAACCCAATGCAACTTGTGGCCCAGATCCATGGCTTGGCCCTGTCACTGTACTACATTAAAAACAGCAATAAAAAATAAAAGCACTAAAATCAACCCTACTAAAATGAAAACCTAAGCCCCCTTCATTAAACAAGACCTTAAAAGATTAATAACTTTTAAAACAGACATAAGACCAATCAAATACTCGTTCCATTAAAAAGTTCAGTCCATAACACTATAATTACCAGAGCCTACGAAAAAACTCGTAGATCCGTCCCACCTTAAATCGCTTCTTAAAATCGTTCACAGCTCTCCACCAGCGTCTTTTGTCATCTAAATGTGCTGATAAAATCAGGCTGCAAGCAGCCGGCTATTCCATCCCCCCACCGACTTAGAATGTGCACAAACTTCTCCCAGCTCATGCCTTGATTGATTTTCTGGGAGTGAAGTGGAGTTTTAGAGTGGAAATAATAGATCATTATTTGGAATACACGCATTTCATGTGTGTTCCATTTCTACAGTAATCTGTGTAAACACATTTTTAAAACAGAAACGTTTTTCATATTCTAGTAGTAAATGACAAAATGTAGACATAAACTACATAATGTATGAAGCCTGAAGTCCAAATATCACATAAAGACGCGCTATAGCTCTGCAGTGTATCACGATACATTCTCTTACCAATGCTAGCGAAATGAAGTGTCTGCATGCACTTTTTGTGGCATTACACGTGTATTTTTGAGCATGTCCGTGCCAAATAAATAACATTCGAGCTATAGCATGTCTTTATGTGATCCAAATAAATAACATTCGAGCTATAGAGCGCCTTTATGTGAAAAATTGGAGACGCGCTATAGCTTGAATGTTACTTATTTGGAGACGCGCTATAGTTTGAATGTTATTTATTTGGATCACATAAAGACGTGCTATAGCTCGAATGTAATTTATTGGAGACGCGCTATAGCTTGAATGTAATTTATTTGGAGATGCGCTATAGCTCGAATGTTATTTATTTGGATCACATAAAGACGCGCTATAGCTCGAATGTTACTTATTTGGAGACGCGCTATAGCTTGAATGTTATTTATTTGGATCACATAAAGACGCGCTATAGCTCGAATGTAATTTATTGGAGGCGCGCTATAGCTCGAATGTAATTTATTTGGAGACGCTCTATAGCTTGAATGTTATTTATTTGGCAAGGACATGCTCAAAAAATATGTGTAATGCCACAAAAACTGCTTGCATTTCTCTACCATTGGTAAGAGAATGTATCGTGATACACTGCAGATCTAGCGTCGGAGCAAGAATGCACATTGCACTTTTGCCATCGCTGTACTTTGTATATGTATATGGGAAGCTCTGTATTTTACACGTGCCTTTACACTGTAGGAAGTGAGTAAATAAATAAAGGTAACTAAAGGTAAATAAAGAACTGAAGCTTGTTGATGCTGCATTATCTTTTCTTTTTCCATCGCCTTTTCCTGTAAGAAGCGTTGTACACACTTCTCTCTGTGCTGTGGTTTCTATTACACACCTGAAAGAAAGAGACAATATATGTGAAAACATCATCGCACAAATGCAATATTATATGAAAACGAACAGCGTCAGATCGGGTTTGAATTTATGCTGGCGCTATTACTTAGAGTCAGATCAGGAGCTTATTCAGTGCCCGAAAGAACATGCAGGTGGCCAGTTGCTGTGTGCTACATACAACATGCTGGCGGTGATCAACGCACATTTTAAAAAAAGCTTGTGATAGTACAAGCAACCAGCCACCTGCGTGCTCCTGCCACACTGAATAAGCTCACGTCTTCTGGTACACGATGTCAGCGCAGCAGCAGAATAAAAAGAAGGAGACAAATACATGTGACATTTTGAAGAAATCATTTTATGACCTGAATAGTACCAATCAGAAAACATCGTTGCACTAATGCAATATTATTTGAAAACGAACAGCGTCAGATCAGCTGTAAAAGTATGGCATTTCTAAATGTTTGCTTTTTTTCAGTCTGATTCTCTCAGTCAGACTGTATATTTGTCTCTTATTCAGTGCGCTTATTCAGTGCTCGCAAGAACATGCAGGTGGCCAGATGCTGTGTGCTACAACATGCTGGCGGTGATCAACGCACATTTTAAAAAAAGAAAGAGACAAATATATGTGACGTTTTGAAGAAATCATTTTATGGCACGATTTACCTTTATTTATTTACTTACTTCGTAAAGCCTAAAGTCACAAGTAGTGTGTAAAGGGCATGCTCAAAAATGTGTGTAATGCCACGAAAAGTGCCTTCTGACACTTTAGTATGCAAGCAATGGTATGTGCATTCTTGCTCCGATGTAGAAGGGAGCCGAGTTTACCTCTGTTATAGCACGTCTATGTGAAAATAGCAGTGTCAGATGCGGAGGTGGGGTGTTTTTGGGCTCGTGAACGTGGCTGAGATAATAAAACTGACTAAAAAAAAAAAAAACAAAAACCAAAGCTAACCTTTACAAGTATCATAAATTACACCGGCTGTTACAGACTTAAATCAAATGTATGTTTTTATTCTAAAATAGTAAGACTAACAGCAGTTTACTTCTCAAAATGGAGTGGTGCAGGATCGAACTCGCAACCTTCTGATTCCCAGCAGGCAGCTGATTCTATTACGCCACAGAGGAAGTCATAACAAATGCATGTCAATGTCGCATGTTAAGGCGGCTTTTCGTTTCCGCAGTTATATTTTTGAATAAAAGCGCAATTGTTGTGTTAGATTTGTACCTTTTGTGAAAGTGTTTTTTTTTTATATTTGGACATCAGGCTTTATACATTATATAGTTTATGCCTACATTTTGTCATCTACTACTAGAATATAAAAAAGTTTCTGTTTTAACAATGTGTTTACACAGATTGCTGTAGAAACGGAACACACATGAAATGTGTGTGTTCCAAACAACGATCTATTATTTCCACTCTAAATCTCCACTTCACTCCCAGAAAATCAATCAAGGCATGAGCTGGGAGAAGTTTGCGCACATTCTAAGTCGGTGGGGGGATGGAATAGCCAGCTGCTTGCAGCCTGAGTTTATCAGCACATTTACAGGACAAAGGACGCTGGCGGAGAGGTGTGAAGGGATTTAAGAAGCGATTTAAGGTGGGACGGATCTACGAGTTTTTTCGTAGGCTCTGGTAATTCTAGTGTTAAAACATCCCCTTCCATCTTGGGTTCCATGAGTTCTTGAAAACAGTCAGTCACCCACTTGCTGGTCTGTCTCTTTTCTTCAGTCCCCATCGCCAGCTCATCCCACAGTTGCCACCATTTGTGATGGTGCGGGTCAGCGCCATGCTCCCTCTTCATTTCGGAAGCCTCTTGAAGTGTGACAGATTAGGACAAAACATACATGAAGCAAGGGGATGGTGAAAAGGTGAAGAGTGTTTTTATTAAAATTAAACAATAAAAACAAGTGTTCAGAAAGTGCAGTGCTTTAATTGACAATAAATAATCCATTAAACGCAGGTCTCCAGTAGAGGTTCAAATCCAATAAATAAATCCAATAAAACAGTGCAGAAAACTCATTTAAAATCCCACATGCACTGGTGCCTTCCTTTAAAATTGATGCCTCTCTGGCTTATCATATTCGGACCTTGCAGACCAGGGAGATATCGACCAACCCATGCTGACAACCCATTTCATCTGACCCATGTACCCACCATCAATCCCACAGAGTCCACGGGCCACCCCGAGCCCTGCTATGCCTGAATCGCTGACAACCCTGGCTCTACCCAGCGCGGGGGCTCTGTACTTCCACCGCTGCCAGTGAACATAACTTCAGAGCGTGATGGTCGGTCCTGCTCTCAAGTTGCTTAACAGAAGCGACCCACAGCCCCCTCCTGAGCGATGGCCACATGCTCCTCTTTGGGGCTTCACTCCCGTCCACCTGCTTCCTTTCATTATACCGGATTGTTTTCATTCTCCTGTCTGCCTCTTCTCCCATGCTTTAACCTCCGTTCTCTTTTCTTGCCTTTTTTCCTCTGCCCCTCTCTCATGCCGGCTCATTCTAATAAGGCAGCATCAAAATTGCACACCGCAGGAAGCTGATGAAGCCACTTAGAAAGACTCTACCTTCACTTGCAGTTGCGTCTCGTCCCAATTACTCCACCAACTCCCCACAGCTGTGTAAGAGTACCACCGGAGAATAAGCCAGCCACTTTAAATTATTAATTGAAACAGCCATTCTTTCTGAGCCACAAACCTGCTATACCACACTTGTATTGTCATTTGGCGATCTTGCGAACACATCCAAATCCATATCCTAGGATGACATCCAAGTAATGCCACTGGGCATAGCAGAGGAGTGGTACTTGGTGGCTGCCAAAAGTGCTCCGCTGAGATATTCCATATTAGTAGGAGACTAATCTACTATTCTGATAAACCCAGTAAGAGTTTTTATTTGTGTTTTTCTTTGCTACACAACATACATTTGTGTTAGGCAAGAAGAAGGTTCACAGATGAACTAGGTTCAGTGCTGGGGATCGCACTACGAGAGGTCTTTTCACTTACAATGCTGCCTCACAACAATTGTGACAAAATAATCACAACAACACAAATCAATCACATCGTAAATTATAATTTTATGCTTAACTTGTAGTAAATAATCTTTTAGCATAGAAATCCACACTCAAGCCATGCCTGGAGACCTATGATAAAAGTCCACAGAGATGAATACTGCAGATAGTTGAGGTGTTTGCAGGTCCTCTCAAATGCTGGAGTGTGAAAGGCTATTGAGGTCAGAATTTCAATAGTCCCAGGTTTGAGTAGCATCAGTTTTGGTCCTGTGTGTCTGGGTCTCAAAACACCAGTGAATTTTAACATTTGTATAACTTTAAAATAATACAGCGTTGCTACAATAAACCAATGAGTGCTTAACTACGAACCTTGTTCTCATGCTAGAAAGAACCTTATTAGCATTTCTCCTGAAAGAGCCCAAGAAATACTTTCTCATAGCATAGTAGTAAAAACAAAAGCAAAAACGAATAAAAAAAAAAGTAAAATCAAGCAATGTAGCTTAATAATAAGTAGAAACGGTACATGAAAGAATATTTTATAAGCCACTTATATGAGTGCAATTGAATACACAGACCACAGTGGCACATGCCTATAACATTATTCCCTCTTTATATTCCCTCTTATTGTTTTATTAAATAAAGCATGTTTTGTTGGGCTTATTTTACTGCTTCATTTCAAACTGAATCATCCTGCACAATGGCCTCTAATACCACAAGGAAAACCATTGGTTAATTCGACACATTATCTAAGCTAGAGTTAGCCCTCCCATTTCTCTCTGGTGGGCAGATACCAATAAACGCTCTCTAGTAGCCTTTATGGTCTCAATACTGTGAGTAACTTATCATTTTAGGGAGACACTCACTTCCAGCAGTTTCTGACTATTTCTAGTGATATTTGTCTCTTCTGCTGTTTGCCTGACAATTACATGTCTGGAATCACCAAACTGGTATTCAGCTGTTGATTTCTTATAAACTTTATCTTACTTTTAATTTTAATTAAGGTTGAAGAGATTAGATCATTAAATACAGTGAGAAATAATTACCTTTCTTAAAATCAACATTACTGCATGAATTTATTCACATATTTTACAATACTGAGCCTTAGAGATATTTTATGTGTGTGAAAGTCACAAATTCTCAAAAACAAAAGGTGAACTTCTCTGTCATTCACTTATTATTGATTATGAAAACTGAAATTATAAATATTTAACTTTATTTCACCAGTCACAGGGCATATAAATACACATTGTTACCCATAATGGCAACTTAATTATTCATTAATTGAAAATGCTCAGGAAAACTGGAGTACTCAGAGAAAACTTGCACGGGTGCAGAGAGAAAGAACATTTCATACATTGTAAGAAACCAAGCAGCAAATCAAACCCAATGTCTTAGAGAGGTGAGGCACTACAGCAAACATTCTGAGATTCTTATCATTATATAGTGATATGCTACAGTGTGACACTGCTGTTTGCCCAAATGTGTGTACATGACTGGGATGCAGTGCTTCACCAGTCCTCTTTTTCAGTGGGTTATATGGCACATGTCTTAATTAAAAGGAAGTTATGTACTGTATTTGTGTATGTTCTGATTTATCTTGATGCCAGAGACTGGTGACATGGTGCATGTCAGTTGGACATGTAAGTAAGAGTTTTCTTGCCCTCTGTTCATGTGGCAATACTACTACAGGGTGATTTAAAAAGGAGTAAGGGAGTCATATTGAGCATTTGTAAGAATAGGAATTATTGCGAGAATTCCTTTACAATTGATTTAGACTACTTGATCAAATATCACTTAGTTACTGAGTAAACTCCTTTTTGAAAGCATTAAACTGTTTTCAACTCACCATGTGCTACTACTACGTATCCTAAGGGAGGCGGCACAGACCTGTTGCATCAGAATTCTAAATGTCAAAATATGAGTAAAGCCTACAGACAAAACTCATTTTTCTCTCCAAAGCAGTAAATTTTCTAATATTCATCAAACCCAATTTATAGGCACAATTAAATGTTCTGACACAATTCTTTATGTCCCAGTCTGGCATTTTATTGTGATGAACCGTAATAGCTATTTGGTCAATGGCGTTGCTTTTTCATCTTTTTTTTATCCTCACATATGGATAGCTTCAAAGGAATTCTTATTGCCTCCTTGAGTAACCAGCTTCTTTATTTATGATTATAATAATGCCATACATATATAAAAACTGAAAACAAAAAAGCATTTCTAATTGTAAATTATTCATGAACCGTAGATGCAATGTGCATTTCAATGCATTTATTTTAAGATCACTTCCTCTGGTCTGAAATTTTTATTCTTGACTGTTGGTTCTACACACTCGGAAATCATTTTAAATAAAGTTAGCTTGTCACCTTCAGCATTTTTCACTGATCCTAGACTCTTCATACTAGTTTGTTTTTTTTCTATTTACCAATGCTCTTCTATTTATCTCAGTTAGATGCTTTGACAGATACTTTAAGTCAAGCCCGTTAAAGTTAATGATGTTACATTGTGCTTTTAATTTCACAGAGAGTGGATTCTTGTGAAGATTGCTAGTAAATAAAATTTAACATAAGTGGATCATTTTCATTTTGTCCTTTAAAGGTGGATGTAAATGCCTTTTAATCTCCATTAAGATGCACTTAGAAGGACAAATGAGATATTTTAGTTGAATTAAATGTACATCTAAAGACCTCGTGTGAGCATAAATGTATTTGTTACTGTTTTGTACATTTCAATATAGCAAAAACAAATATGACAGTTTTTTTTCAGTGCAGTTTAACTTTTATTGTGATTTATGTTAAACTATCTTATCTCTGTTGCTTGTAAGATTGTAGTTACAAACTTTGTCAAAATATTTCTCTTCAGCCAGCCTCAAGATTCTGTACTTACCAATTCCTCATTTAATTCAAACTCATTCTTTAATTAGATATTGTGATCATGCTGTAGATTCACAAACAGATAAGAGCTTTTCTTTTCATCTACTTTAACAGAATATGTTGTATTAATATAGCTTATGTGTACAAGGGTGTGTATAATTGTCTTTATATAGTAAAATAAAAGATAATAGTTTGGGTATCCACCCCATGTATTTGAAATAAATTCTCACTGAGAAGAGAGCCGACTGAGTAGTCATAAATGACTTAATCCAAACATGACTAACTGAGGAAGGGAATGTGCTGGCTTTATAGGTGGAGAGGAGGAAGAGGTGTGTCCAAAGGATTAGAGGCGGAAGTGAGGTCAGGATCAGGGCGGGAATTGGAACCAGCGGCAGAGTCTGATTGGGGGTTGTCTTTATTCAGGTTTTCTGTACTGGTGATCTGTAGAAGAGATGTTAGTGCACGTAGTCAACCCTTGCTCTGGCTTGCTACTTTTAATTAAGCCCATTGACTGACACCTATGCACGTGTGTGTGACTTTATATATAAATATATCTACATACACACAGTTTTTATATGTATACTTTGTACTGCATTTTGTAGAAGAACAATTATTTTAGAGATTAGTGTTCTCTTCTGTTTCTGTCTCTCTGTCTTCAAATCTGACTCTGTGTCATCTGCCTCCTGGCTAATTACATTTCCAAATCCATCCATCCATTATCCAACCCGCTATATCCTAACTACAGGGTCACGGGGGTCTGCTGGAGCCAATCCCAGCTAACACAGGGCTCAAGGCAGGAAACAAACCCTGGGCAGGGCGCCAGCCCACCGCAGTACATTTCCAAATGAATGTGGAAAAAGATTTTTATTGTTGAATATCAATAGATGAGGAAACAGAAAGAGGCATATCAGACTTCAACTGTAAATCTCTACATCTTTTAGTTGGTCTGAAAACAATCCCTGTAGAAATTATATCTCAGATAAACCTCATCTCCAGCTTTTAGCAGCACACTCTATTGCAGTGCAGTATATAATGTTAATAGAATCCACTGATATATCATGTGTCCTTCTGTGAACCACCTTGAAAGAGCATAAGTGAGGGCTCAAGAATTAGTCATGTTAGGCATACATAGTGCCAGGCCATGCAATGAATCATGGAAAATTTGGTGACCGGTGTGATTTCCTGCACCAAAGTGTGATGGTCAACTTCAGTTCCATTTTTGTTTTATGACTACGCCATTCCCAATGTTACTTCAGAGTATCTGTCTGGAAGGAAAAAGAGAAAACAAAATTAGGTCTGTTAAACACATAATAATTGTTAATTAAACCTCAATATACAAAATGTTTCACCCAGTTCTTTATTAGGTCTATAACTGGGCTGAACCAGAGGGAGAAGTGGACCTCAATAGTAACTCAAGAAAACAAAGAAAGCCTGTTTATAATTAGAAGATTTTGGCCAGTCCAAGACAGCCTATACTTTTATACCACCTTTGTGATTATCTGATTGCTATCTATGCTGATGATTTTTCTCAGGGTTTTTTAAGTCATTTAAGTTCCTGGGCACTGTGCTGTCATAAAACCTTAAGTTGGACAATAACTTAACATGTATTATTAAGATAGCCCATCAGAGAATTTATTCTTTTTGAACCAGCTGAGGAAATTCAATCTCCCTCAAGCAATATTAGTCCAGTTCTACACATCCATCACTTAGTCCATTCTGACCTCATCTATAACCGTCTGGATTGGTGCTGCTTGTGATCAGGCTAAGGCCAATATGCAACACATCATCAGAACTGTGAAAAGATTGCAGGCTATAACTTACCTCACATTCAAGTATTATATGAGTCCAGGTCAACACCTATCCCAAAGATTCCCTCTAACAAATGCTTTTGTACAGTGAAACCTAAACAGTCACCTAAACAGTTATTCTGACTAATCAGCTCTGAGCTTCTACTTAATATCCATGTATACCTGCACACCAGACAGCCTAGACATTTTAATCCTGCTTTATCTCTTCATTTTTTTAATTGCCTTTGTATGCTTCACCATATTGTTTCATTTTATATTCATCTTTTGAGTTTTGTGTTGTGCTTGTATGTTGCACCAGCACTATCAAGACAAATTCCTAGCACACATTAGTGCACTTGGCCAATAAAGTGAATTGAGATACTGATTAAACAAAGTCTGCTCAGAAGTAAATAGGTAAGGTGTTAAATTGTGATGAATAATAACAAAATTTTGTAAAATATCGCAAAACTGACAGTAAAATATATTTTGCAGGCAATTTTGCGATTCATAAGTGTGACACTCACTAAGACAATTTTTTTGGGTGGTTTAAAGGTTTGCTGGGATATAAAATAAGGAATATTGCCCCTAAAGCCTCATTCTTTTTTGGAGAAATATAATGTTAATCCATTCACATCACCATGAAGAAGCAAAGTGAATTGTTTAAACTGTGACATACTTTTCAAATGAAGACACCCCAAAATGCACAGTGATTTTTTTTTGTGTGCATTAGAGCTCTTTATTTAAACACTAAATTAATTTTTTTTGCAAAGTGAAACATTGACTTGCTTGGAAATGATTTCTGCCCTGGGCTTAAAATCCCTTTCCAGTCAATAGAATCCTGAACTTGTGTTCAACACATAAGTTGGACGAGCATTCAACTCGTGGGAGAAAGTAAGTGGAAGAAAGAAAAATAGTATTTTTATTGAGATGGGCAAATGCTGTAGACACCTCATCTGACAGAAACATACAATACTTGTTAGTAAGTGCCAAAGATAAGTAGAATTTTAAATGATTACTCCTCTGCAAATTTAATATTTTCATAAACACTTCTCCTTAGAGTACTGTGGGTAAGATGTCACACAGATAAAAACCAAAATAAAACTTAAATGGAGTACTGAATTATGATGAGAGCATAGACGTATGTATATCTGGGACCGTTGGATACACAGCATTTCTGTGGCACTGTATTCCTATACCATCATGAACTTAAGGTTCTTGCACAAATTAAAAGAAAGCAGAAAAGCTCAAATTGGGTGTTGGATTGTCTGAAATGACATCCCTATCTACTATAGGTTCATGTACATGAACTCTGGTACATTATTCCTCACTAAACTTTGACCACTATTGTAATAAGCTCTTTATACCAAAGTGACAGCCAGTCTTCTCAATTAAGATCATGCTTCAAATCTCACCTGCAATGGAAAGACCTAGTGAATGCCATTTTTTCAAAATGGATTTTTATTTTAGTTTTTGGAGTTACTAGATCTTTCCTGATGTTATCAGGTAGTGGCGATGGCCAAATATGTCTTCATTCCGTTCATAATATGATGGAAGAAGCTAGTATGTACACAGTATTTTACATAATGCAGGACACAAACTTAGCAACTCCACTAACCAAGAGGATGTGACATACTAGGTTTTTCCATAGTTGGTGAGAAATGTGGTAGGTGCCTATCTTATAGATGGAGTCTTCATTGCCAATTATGGCTTCACCACCAAAATATCAACTATGCTGTTATTTCACCATGGAGCAAAGCAAAACACTGCGTAGGGGATAAATCTAAATGAACATTGCCTTCGTTCAAGTAGCTTATTTTGCTTCTGACTGATAACACTAAGAACATCATAAACATATGTCATGTTAAACAGTCAACTGTGAATTCTTGTAACATGCATCAAAAGGGTTCATTATTGATAGCCTGGCACCAATCCAGGCCAAGCACCAAATCTGACAAGTAGCTCAGGTATAGCAGCATGTGACTACACAGTCAACAAAAAGTACTGTAGTGTCTTTGTCAATAGAGCTACAAGAACTTTCCCATAGCTCAAGTAGAACTTTGGGTTTTAGCTGAGCTGAGCACTATCATTAACCATAACTGACTGATACATACTTCCATGTTATAGTTGCCTCCTAACTGTTGTTTGCAGAACAATTCTGAACATGTTTTATGCACTTTCCTCCAAAAAAAAAAAACAGGCAATTTAAAAGGTGGAACAATCATCAATCAACCAGATAAACACTGTTAGGGTGACATTAAATATCTTGGATTCCCTTATAATTTTGTCTGAAAAATATTTAACACATAACAAGTGTGTGTTAATGGAAGTTGGAATTTTTCCACATCCTGAAGTTTTTCTTTTATTCGAAATATATAATGGCTAATTAACAGCAGATTTTTACAACCTCATGTGTGAAAAAGCATGGCATATTATTCCTGGGTTTCAAAGATACAGTAAACTTTTAATTTAAGAGAACTTTACCATAGATGCATTTCCAATGAAGGACTTTGTGATTTAATTGCAAATTAATTAACTAGGTGTTTTTTCAAGGTATTTACTTTGCTTACTTTTTTCATTTTACACATATCGATTAGAATAATATAATCAAACATTTATAGTAGCACACTTAACACCCTCTCATACTATTTATGTTTTTAAATTATCACTGGTTCATTATGCAGAGATAACAGTAGTTTGAGTATTTATACAAAAAACAGAGGAACACTTCACTTGTTAGCTACAGATATGTGCTTACCTTTAGAAAAAAACTCCACACAACGTTTAAATCTGGTTTCTATGAGGTTTTACTCAGTGTTGCACATACTAGTACTAAAGTATAGGGAGAGAATAGTGTAACCAATATTACATAGTATGGAGAATGAAATTAGCAAGAGAAAGTTGGAAAAAAAAAAGCCAATTATTCCCATTCAATTCAACTCATTTGTGTATTATATATTTTATTGAGGACTGGCCTGGATTACTTAAATTGAATTACAAATAAAAACATTAATAGATAAGTACATAATCAGCAGCTAAAATCTTAACTAGTAAAAGAAAATCTGAGAACATTTCACCAGTTTTGGCATCATTACACTGGTCACCTCTGTCCTTTATAATAGATCTTCTTATATAATACTCTACCGTGGCTGTCTGTTTGTCTGTCCAGGATATTAAATCACCTAGCACACAAAATGATTGACCTGAAATTTGGTACACATATACTACATCACCTCTACCATCTGTTTTCGGAATGATGATTGATCTCCAAGGTCAAAGGTCAATTCAGGAAGATCAAGGTCAAAAATCAAATAACCTGAAGCCTGAAATTTGGTACACATATACTACACTGAAACTCTGCACTACAGCTTTATATTAAAAGCAAAGAGTTTTGGAATTATTGCTGTTTTTATTTTATTTTATTATAGAATCATCTTTTGGCAGCAGGCAACAGGGCAGCCGTACAGCGCATGCGTACGGGCGCCGTTCTCATCCCTACCACCTTCGTTATCACTTCCCTTACCTCTTCATATCTTAAATCATTCTATACATATATGGTCAACAAAGATCAAGGTCAAGGGTCAACGGAGTATGGTCAAGTCAAGTGTATTCACTGCACATTATCATGCAGTGCGCCATTATTGGTTTTAAAATATTGCTAATGGTATATAAAGCTCTGAATAATCTTACTCCCTCATATATTTTGGAGTGCCTATTCCTTTACATCCCCAGTTGTAAACTCAGATCGTTTAATACTGGTTTGCTTATAATACCAAGAGCTAAGCATAAAAGAAGTGGCGAGGTGGCTTTTTGCTGCTATGCATCAAAAATTTTGAATACTTTATGCAATGCAATATCATATACTTCATGTATATGTTATCATTATTAATCCCTACTTTTCTGCTTCCTCTGTGGTGGCTTTTTAAGTCATCACCACCTGATCACAGTACTATGCAGTCACTTGTCATGATGGAATAAAAGTAGATACTCTAACTGTCTATGTGGCATCAAACTAATGTGAAGATTAAAATATAAAAAAATCTATATAATAAGACTGACTTCAGTACCTTTATGTTAGGTAGAATGTCCAGAGGGGCCTGGGCCGTCTTTTGGCCTGGAACCCCTACAGGTTTTGTTTTATTTTTTCCAGCAGCATCTCGGCTAGCATTTTTTTTTTGGTTTTGTTTTGTTTTTTCTGTCGTCCAGGGCCATCCGACCATAGGAACACATTTATCTTAATGGACTTAAAAAACTTATCTTCAAATTAGGATTTTATTACTTGTATATCAGCATTACATAAGCACATATTGATTCTTTATAAATTATTTTATATATACTATGTTATTTATTTAGTTATATATAACTATCTTTTATCAACTTGCTGTTACTTCTCTTGTAACTCTTCTTTTATATCGTGTAAAGCACTTTGAGATACATTCCTTAATTGAAAATGTGCTATTGAAATAAAATGTTGTTGTTGCCCCATCTGCAAGTCAGTGGAATTCTTCTTTGATGGTGGTTATTTTTTCTACCTAGTAAAGACTGCCCATGTGTGCATGCATGTTTTTGGCAGACTTTTCTGGTTGCCTTGCCAATATGTGTGAAATCTCCAGTGCTTTGGAGAAAACCGCATTATCCAAAAAATGAAAAAAACAAAACAAAAAAACACATTGGAAATGTCAAAGACTGGCATCAATATCAGCCCAAAGCAATGATGCAACAATGCGTTACATTGAACTTGTCACGGTTTACAAACTTTCCCAGTTATATTAAAGTCTCAGATGTAAAATGGTACATTCATGCAGACATGTCTCTGTCATGGCATTAACCCTTTACATTAAGCTTGTTCTTTTAAAGGTTAGTTTCAGGGCATTGGTTTCCCCAGGAACTGATGTGGATTACTTCAAATCTTTCTTTCTTGAGTATACAAAATCAAGTCCATTCCAAAAAGGAGGTTTAGCAAATTATCTGAATGGCTCATGGTTTACATATTTTGGCTAAATCTGTTCCAGAAACATAGGTGTGGCTAAATCCAGGTTTTCTAAAACAGAATTAGCCTGATTTTTTTGAATCCCGATTTACATTAGTTGGATTTCATACAAACCCTGTTTTCCTGAACAGACCCCTGAAAGCAGTTGTCTTTTTACTAGAAGCAATAGGATAAAAAATAATTTTGATGTATTCTTGTTTATGTAAACAGTCTCCCTCTATTATCTGAAATCGTGTCTTGGGTTAAGCATTGCTTTCATGAATTTTTGCAGCAGATACTCCCACCTTGGTTTCCTGCTGTACAACTAAGACCTTATCAACATAATTTTAAATGTTTGCTGATGTACTGTTTTTTTTTAACCCCCCCCCCCCCCCCATTCAAATTTGTATGCAGTTAACTGTTGAACCAGGACATCCACTAATCCATCTCACTAATGGATTAGCTTTTTGTCCACCAGTCTTATAGGGATTAATTATAAATATTAATAAATTGACATCCATTTTGAATTCTTTTTTATATACAGTGTATATTTTATTTTTGAAAAACACAACATTACAATGGTGTAGTACTTAATCAAACTTATAATAATAACTAGGGGGCTTCACCCCCTGCTTGTTTTGGTCGCCAACCCCCCCAGCCTGCGCTTTGCGCCAGCCACTTCGGATCTCTGCTGCTCACATATGTGGATTTCACTTTCGCAATACAACAAATCTTTTAAGTCTCACAGATACGCCTTTTCATTGGGAAGAACTACTTTTCCCTGATGGCAACACGAATCACACAATCTACAAGTCTCCGACTTAAAGTTTAAATCCGAATAATATATTCAATCTCTTTACGTTGCTCTATTATTTCACTGAGTAATAATTTCCATTTGTTTGTACTAATGCGATCTTTACTATAATTTTTTGAGACTTTAGAATTTTAGTACTTTCATTATCTCTAACCTGCTCTGCATGTGTATCACAACAACGTTTTTGAATTATTTACAATGTTCTACTTTGTCATCTACTCTTTGTCTTTTATTTCTGGCCCCGGGTGGAGTTAAATCTCTTGCCACAAAGTCTCATCTCGCGGGACATGAAAGTATCTCTCTGAAAAAATCATGTCTCCTTCCACGCTTTTTTTATTATAATAGAGAAATATAGCTAAAACAAAATGAAAAATGAACTCAGAGAAAACACAGGAAAAATAGAAATACAAAGAAAAAAAAAAACAAGATTTAATCTCCACCCTTATCCATTTTGAATTTTAGATAAAAAAATCAAAAAAGTCCCTAGGCATAATTTCTTTTAAAGTGTACAATTTTTGCATCCAGCACCAGGCAGTTAATGATCTCCACTTACCACCCAATGCCTGTTTTACTCTGTATATATATCACTTGCATAGTGCATCTTCAGTAAGGTATTGTGTTCTACACGCAGACAAGATATTAGTGTGATTTTCTATCATGCCTCCAATCATGAGAAAAATTCAAACAGGAAATGTTTATTCGCTTGACCATTATTATTAATATACCAGTATCCAAAGTGAATTAAAACCATGTCAGGACATGATTGTTTAAAGATTTATTTTTCACAGTTGGAGCACAAGAGTGTAAGCTACTTTCTAGAGTCACACAATAAGTCAGAATCAAGAACTGAAACAATAACTTTGTGGTTTAAATTCCAGTGTCTTTGCTACTGCCCTGTGCCATTTTTGTGTACAACACAGCATACTACATTGCTGCTCACTGTCAGTAACTACTTAACAGAATTCAAAGCCCTATAATCCACAATTAACAGCAACATGCTGAAAGGCCAATTTCCTCTTCCAATTATGTCAAACATATATTTTATAGGAAAAATGTATGCTCAGTTTATCACTATATTGGCAGACCACTACGACAAAACAAGACAAGAACTCATCCTTACCCACCTAATAATTTGAGCTTGGATTTTTAAGTCTGTAAGACTGTACAAAAAGTTTAAGCAAAAAATATTGGAAACATTATTTCGTGTGTGTGGTATGGTGATGCAGGGTTGAACATTGTTGCTTCACTGCTACGGAGACCAAATCTGCATGTAGGCAAACTTGGCCCAGTATGAGATGATACCTATGTGTTCCCATAATAGAGCAGATTGTAGTTTAGGATGCAACACCAGGATGAGACACGCTGTGTCACAGTTCAAATGAGATGCAGTGGAACCCAACTGAAATGATGCCAATTGGCTTGCAACACATGCACTGGCTAAATGTGGAAAAGGCAAGGGAAAATTAGTGGTAGAGAAGAGCACAAAGGGTTTATTTGATCAGAGGAAAATTTTGAACCTTTAGCATCAAGATAGCGCTGGCGAGTTAAGCAGTGAGTGGAGCAGGAAGCACTCATGGGAAGCAGCTGGGAGTAAAGTGAAATGCTTGGGAGTGCCAGGTGAGCATTTGGGAGAGTCCCAGAAAGACAGTGGCTCTCAGCGTTGTATAAACTAGATGGTGAGGAGACCTTTTCAGTCTGGAGTAAAACATGAGTTGACATCAGTGAAAAGGTCTGAAGGGGTGGTGGATTATCTGGGAAGAGTGGAAGTTGTCATTGGCACTGCAGTACTCTGAAGAAATGGAAGGAAAGTTTACTGAGGTCTATGCCGGATGATTGCACTATGGATAAGGGCTCTGTGTGGGGAATACTTTAACTGAGCATGATAAGGAGTTATTTCAATGCTCCAATAAGGTAGGGCTATAGGAACCTCTGTCACTGGATACTTGAATGATTGATATAAACATTCCAGGTGGGACACCTCCTTCAAACATGCACACTTGGCTTTAAATCTTAATCACACGTTGTTCAGTATGTTTAACTCCTGCTTCACATTATGCCTCATAGTGATTACACAAAGTGTGTTGCTGTGAGTGGAGAGACATGCAACAGAATAGTCAGACACATGGGGGTCAGTATCAAGAAACAGGAGTAGGTTAATAAAATAAAAGGGAAAAACAAACTCATAGTCACAAGACAAGCAAATTGTCATAACCAACATTTTAAACTAAAAGTAAAGTTCTTGAGAAACCTGTATTCTCTCACCAGGGAGTCTTTAGGGTATAAGCATCCAGTTTCTTTAAGAATGGTCAAAGAAGAATTTTACAAAGCATTATCATCTCTGTAAACCTATTAATGCAAGTATTGTATACAAGTATACAAAAAGTATTTAATTTAAAAATAGCTGACTGAAAGAAAAAAGTATCTGCCTTCAAAAGGAAAAAATAAATTTTATAACAATGAGAGGTTGCAAGGCTTTGTCTAGAGAACACAATGCATTTATTACTTTTTACCTTTACATTGTTTTGCAGAAATGTTTACATACCTTGCGTTCATGTTCAGAGGTCTGGTAAGTATTGTCTTGCTCTCGGTTTCAGACATGAATGTGATCTTTGCTGTTTTACTAATGTGTTTCTCATTTAAATAAACTATGATAGAAGCATTTCACTGCAACATGCTATTTATAGAGATGATTAATTAAATGGAAATAACATAAAATGGAAAACTATAATTATTATATTAGTTTATTTGAACTATAGTGTTTGAATAAATGCATTTTAGTAAGTGTAGTTGGTATTTGAAGAATGCATGCATCTGCTGGAATTCTCATATTAAAAGATTCTCAGAAGATCTGCTACCTATAATGCTGGTGCAACCCACAAAACATTAATGTGAGCAGTGTGACCAAGGAAGTTATTTTGTAAAGGAGGGGATTCATCAAAAGTAAGCAAAATGTACAGTTTTTGTTTTTTATTTTTGATCACACAGATACAGATAAACATAAAATAGTATAATAAATTCTCAAATCTTAACATGTCATTGTTACCACAGGCTTCAGTCTCTGAAGCTTATTGTGCCAAAAGATTACAATAACTAATAATTAAGCCTGGTTCCGAAAACCATAGTGAAGAAAGAATTGATCCCTGGGTTTTACATGATAGCAGAGAAACTTGAAAACCTAAACAATATTTATGTTTAAGTTTTCAGTATTTTGACTGATCCTGATTTTGAAATCTGAAGAAAAATATTTCCTTTATGAATATTGTGAAAATTATTTTTACAACAAAAATTTAAACAAAATAACAAAAAAACAGAATCATTTGTGAAGAACCATTTACAAGCATCTCCTGGTGTTAATAGCTTAAACACATTATATGTTGTTTGAGCCTGTAATATTTATATTTAAATCTTTCCTGGTTTTCTACAATTTTTGTAAATAAACCATTTTATATTTTGTTTACAATGATCTGTATATGCATGATGAGCACAGTTCATCAGGTAGCCATTTTCTGAATGCCACTTTTCTATTATAAGATCACAGCAAGCCAGATAGATCTAATAAGCATGGGACACAAGGCAGAAACCAGTTCTTGATGGCAAACCAGTCCATTGCAAGGCAGTCACTCATTCTCACACTCAAACTTATTACCACCTTGCCAAATTAGAACTATCAACCTATTGTGAGATCTGGAACATCTAGGAAAGGGGCATAAAAAAACTCAAATAGATAACTTATGCCAAGGGTTTATTGATGAGGTTCCTGGAGCTGTAAAGTAGCCAAAACAAGCATTTTGGTACAATGGCACCCAATCATTATCCAGATATTACTTAATTAATTTAATCCTCACTTAAAATATATAATTGTAAAGTAGTTTATACTGTACATTTCAGGTACTATGGAATTTGTAAGCTAATTCCTGATAACAATCTTTAAATGTATACTCAATATTCACTTCCAACTAAAACAACTTCATTAAGAAAAATATCATTAATAGTACTTACAATGATTATAACAATTGATTTTCAGTGGAAAGTATTTTTTCTGTCCTGGCTCCATGTATTATAAAAATAAAACAATGTACATCAACAAGTTTAGTGCTCTTAGACTCTGAGATCTCGAAATCCACACTTTGGTGCTGTAATGTTGGTGACACTGCTTCAGATGACTACGGTGAGGAATCTCTCATAGATTCTATGCAATTCCCTAATAATAGACCGTGTCAAACTTTTCATTTCGAGGCTAGAAAAAGTTAAGCTAAATACATGTCTAGTTAAAGGAAAACACATGAAAGGAAGTGCATTAGACACGCCCTATCAGCAAGTGATGTGCACACATTGTCTCTAGGAGTCATGAGTTCTGATTGTGTATATGCGCATGTCTGTCTGTGAACACAAGGTCAAATATGTTGTTATGTAAAATGTATAGGTTGTTAACTATGTGCAGCAAATTAACAGAAATATTTTGAGGCTTTTAATACATTAAACTTGAAAATAACGTAGTACTGAATTTAATGTATTTAAATTGGATTTTTGACATTGATCAACAAAATTCTACATATTCTACACTAATTATTCATAAGTGACACTATACTATGAGGAATTAGGATCTCTATGAGGCACTTCACTGCTGATAAAGAGAAGTTTTCCTTCTTAGAATTTTGTGCTTTTCTTGGTATCCTTCCATTATTCTCTTCTTCTTCTTCTTTTGGCTGCTCCTGTTAGGGGTTGCCAGAGGGGATCATCTTTCTCCATATTGTCCTGTCTTCTCCATCTTTATCTGTTACAGCCACCACCTGCATGTCCTCTCTCACGACATCCAATAAAACCTCCTCTTAGGCCCTCATCTTTTCCTCTTGCCCGGAAGCTCCATCCTTAGCATCATTTTTCCCCAATATACCCAGCATCTCTCCTCTGCACGTAACCAAACCAATGCAATCTCGCCTCTCTGACTTTGTCTCCCAGCCGTCCAACCTGAGTTGACCCTCTAATGTACTAATTTCTAATCCTGTTCATCCTCATCACACCCAGTGCAAATCTTAGCATCTTTAACTCTGCCACCTTCAGCTCTGTCTCCTGCTTTCTGGTCAGTACCACTGTCCTTATTTTAAACAGGGATCAGAAAGTCTTTGAACTGACACCACCTATCATAATCGCTCAAATTTTACTTTCCCTATTCTGTCTTTTCTAGATACTTCCTCATCCCCATAAAGTCTAAGTAAATGTAGTAGCAGTACTCTGTGTTAGGAATTCCCTTGTTTATGCATTATATTTGAATGTGTTTGCTTCCCTATTGCATTAAGCTCTATCCTGTACGTTCAAGTGTGATCCTGTAAATAAGCATGTGATTGAACTCCATACATTCATTAATTGAGTGTAACCTTTTCAACCATAGTCATTATTTAGAAATTGAAATGATAAGCCTGGAATTATCTGGAAACAGTCAACCAAGGCAGCATAGCCATCTTCCCACACCTAACTGAATGTCATAATTTTGCTTTGCTTCATTCTCTCTGAAAACACGCTCACACATACAGCACAAGCCGACTGTCACAGGTCATCTGCACTGCTGTAGACCTAAAAGTCACTGACAATGTAAAAGTACAACATAAACCATATACAAAAAAGAAAAAAAGACAATGTACATCAATTAAAGACAGAGGCAGACTCAAAAGAAAAGGTAAGTGAAGTTCTCATGGATGTTTGTGTATTTTAGTAGGAAATGGTTTAGCCATTCCTCTGGAAGGAACATGTCAACATCTGAGTTATAGTCTCCTTGGGGCCTAACCTGTTCTAATCTCAGTTGTTTTTGGAGATTTATACTTTTTGTGTTTTCCTTCTCTTTCTGATTGCCTGAAAATAAGATTTACCTTTTTCTCCAGATAATCTGAAGCTTTGCAAGCTTCTAATTAATACTGTACAGTGACATTGTTTATTCACTTTCAATTTACTTTAGTTTATTTTATTGCTATCTTAATTGAGCCAATGACTGAGTTAATGATATTGCTGTATTCTGAGTATATTCCTTCATAACATCAAATGCATTCCATCATTCATCTCTATGGAAAGCCAGGATAGTCTCAAGGGTAAAATGAAACTGCTTGTGGTTATAATCTTTCAAAACATAGTGGATGAAATAATTTTATATTTATCTTTACAGTTGGCAAACAAGATAAAGAGTAGTCAGCAATCATACAAGATAAAGTAGTAATTAGTTTTTACTCAAACCATATTAATACAGTAATATGTTAGAAGGTTTGGCATTTTGTTGACTCCAAACTTCATGTAGTTTGAAATTCCTAAATAAATGCTTTGAACTAATAGTTATTTTGTTGTGGTACGATCCTGGGGTGACTTTTTTCCCTTTATTTTCTTTATTATGCAGACCTGAATTGAAAGCTCCCAAATCCCTGCTATAGCCCTCATTTGTTACACTACCTTCTATCTATGACCTCAGGGAACAAGATAGAACACTAAATAAGCAAGAAACAGTTACACTTTTTTAATTTATAAATTAACTTAAGGTTTCTCATTATGCCCAAAATGTAAAGCAGAGAAAAATGAGAGATGGTTAATATAATACAAATTGATAATAGTCTACCAGGTTGTTTTGTATCTTAATATGTGGATTAGGCTCTGGTGCTGCTTGGTTTTTGCTCCTGCATGGCCTTTGAGTGGAGGTGTGAGAAACAGGCAGCATTACCTGTTTGAATATGAGAGAGATGGTCTTAGGATGGAAAATGAGAGATTAATTTCATGCCATCCTTTGGTTTCTTGTCACACCTCATGGACCAGTAACGTCTGGTAGTGTAGGGTAACACTCCTGATTCAATGACAAATCCCATTTAGCCACAACTCAGTGCTCTAATTCAGCTGCTTTGCTCCTGTCAGTATTTCTCACATTTCAAATGATAAACAAATGTAGTTTCAAACGAACAAGAAAGAAAAGATATACAAGTAATTAGGTTGTAAACTGCCTTCTCAAACCTGCCTTCCAGTCCTGGCTTTCTTTCTGGGGGAAAGGGTCATAAAATCTACTATTACTTCCATTATAGGCTATCTGTATTACCCCAGGCTAGGTGACCATTCAGTCTCTAAAATTTTATCAATACTAGTTCAACCTGTGGTAAGTACAATTATTATTTCCTAAAGTATTTAAGTATGTATTTTTATCATATTATTACACCATCCTCAGGGTAAAAGAACAATAAAGCACATGGGAAGTGTACAGTAATTATTAATGAAGTACAAAAAAATGTAGTGTAGCCTTGAGGGTAAAGGGAATTGGGAAGGCAGTCAAGTATACACTTAAAGAAGCACTTAAAGTGAACACTTTTCTATAAAAGATGGACGTAAGTGACACTGAGAAAAGCCAGGGAGTTCTGGAAACATCAGATGATTTTCTTTAACCAAACCTTTGAGCTCAGACCAATAGTTACACATGTTTTGCAATCTGCTTACCTTTTTAGACATTACTTTCTGAGATATACACCAATAGGCACTCTTATGAACCAGTGTAACAAAATATTAAAAAAAGCCTTGCTATTTTTTTTCAAAAGAAGCAAACTGCAGCCACAGAAGCACTCAGACATGTCTCTCTCTTTGTGCATTTGTGAAAGAATTAGACAGCAAGGTCCCCTTCAGCTTCAGTTTCTTTTTTATGGTACTGATGCTTTAAAGTTGATGGAAATAAAGATTAAGCTCTTTACTACAGAGTAAAAACGTCTCATTTTCTAAAATTAAAACACCATCACAATTAAACAAACACTAACTTCATAGCTGATATCCTGAACCACTGTGAGTCTTGAGGCACCATTACAATTTTGTGTCTGAAGAAATAGTAGCACAGCACGAGTCTAAAGACTAATCTGATTAGCTGCACTTATTAAAAAATAACTGGGATATGTGGAAAAATGTTATTCAGTCATATTGTAATAAGCACGGTTGCTATAAGTGTGGGATTTTGGAACTTCCTAAGGAAAAAAACAATTGTTGTTGAAGATAAGCTAACATTTTTGGAATAGCATCATGGAGGAAGATTTGAGCAGGACTTCTAAGAATTAAAATTAAGACTAGAAATTTTGGTCATATTATATTTTCCAAGACAGCAAGCACACAAAATTATTTAGGACTAATTTACTGTACTGTGTAGAGGAGTATCCAGTCCCATCTACTTTTATAAATATTAATTATCTGGTGATGTTACAATAAATTACTCTATATGTTAGTTTAAAGGAATGAATACAAGGTATGATTTATCTCACTTTGACTATATATATTGTCACGCATGCGCGAGTAGGAGGCCGCGGACGGACCTTAAACCGCTTTGAAAGACGTTCGCCGGCAAGGTGTGGCGGGCTACTAACCTTTCTCCTTTGTCTTCCAGGAAAAAAGACGCTCCGCCATTGTAACCTGCCCGCAGTACGTCCACTTCCGCCCTTCCTCCACCCTCTTCCTTGACATCAGCAGTCCCATCCTCCCTCACGGTTCCTTCCCAGCATTCCTCTACTTCCGGCTCCTCCCCTATAAAATGGCCAACGACGCCTCTGAAGGCGTCGCGCATATGAACTGTTTTTGTTTGTATCTCTGACCTGGTTTTTTTGTTTTGTGAGGTATCGCAATATACGAAGCCGGAAACCCCAAAACTTTATGCTGTCTGTTGCTCTTATTTTACAGTGGCGTAGCCGGCAGGATTAAAGCCCGAAGAAAAAAGAAAATGACGGAAGGGCAAGACCTCAACTCGGTGCTGCAGGGTATGAACGCCCAGATCCTGGCCCTGCAGCAGGCGCAAGCCAACACCACCCGGGAGTTGGAGGAGATGAAGGCCAAACTGGCGGAAGCCCGGAGGGTAAGGCCCGACCCGCCTCATCCAACGCCCCCGCCTCTGGTGCCCATGACTGAGGCGGACGACATAGAGTCATACCTGGGCATTTTTGAGAGGACGGCCACCCGGAACAAGTGGCAGCGGTCCGAGTGGGCGTCCATTCTGGCGCCCTATCTGAAGGGGCCCGCGCAGCGGGCTTATTATGACCTCCCCGTCGAGGAGGCCGCTAGTTATGACCTCCTGAAACAGGAGATTCTGGCACGCTACGGCATCACGCCGGGCCAGCAGGCGGTCGAATGGAGGAGCTGGCAATTCGACCCCGAGAAGCCGGCCCATGCGCAGGCCTTCGACTTCTGGGGCAAAATGGGGCACTGGCTACGACCTGAAGGCCCCCAGGCCCGGAAGGTCGTAGAGCAGGTGGCTTGCGAGGGCCTGGTTAATGCTTTGCCCAGCTCCCTCGCCCAGCAGGTCCGGCGCCATCCTTTTAAGGACATGCCAGGCCTCCTGGAGGTCTTGGAGCGTCAGCTGGCGGTCTATCAAGGCGGGGGGTCGGAGAGGCACGCTCGTGGGAACCGACAGGGACGGGCAGCCACCCCCGAGACCTCTCGACGCGCTGCAGAAGCGGCACCGAGGCCAAAAGAAAAACCGGCCGCCCCGCGCTGTTACAAGTGCGGCGAGGTCGGCCACCTCCTTCCTACCTGTCCCCTTAACACAGCAACAGAGCCGATGGACTGCACCTGGACGGCCGCTGAAAGGTACTGTACTCCGTCGCACCCGCTGGAAAGTCCAAACACGGGAGTGGTGTTGTTGAATGGGCACTCGGTGGTGGCTTTGTTTGACTCTGGCAGCAACATTACCATTGTCGCTCGCCGTTACGTGTTACCGTGACAGTGGCTGACGCAGCACTTTCAGGTCACCTGTGTACATGGAGAGACTAAGTCTTATCGCAGCGCCTGCTGTTACATCACCTGGAAGGGGCAAGTTTCCAACTTGACGGTCGCGGTGTTACCCGATCCCCCCTATCCGGTAATTTTGGGGCAGGACTGGTCTCACAGAAAAAGCGGTAAGACGAACACCGCTCCCGGGACCTCGCTAGGTCTGGTTATGAAGGGGCGAGACGCCCTTCCCGCGGTCTCCACGCCATGCTCCGAGGCAAGCTCCTGTTAGCACAGCACAAGATATGGAAATTAGTGTAACATTAATCAAAACTGACAAATAAAACATTTAGTGTTAAATAAAAAAAATGTGTTGGCTAGTTTTTTTTTTCTTCTTCTATAAAGTAACCAAATTTCAACCAAATCCATTAAAGCATTTTGTGATTTTTGTGTATTTAGTTTCTCTGTTGGAGAAAATGGGAAATAGTTTTTGTTGTTGAGTAAGTAATTCATTCAACATTCCATTTTATCTCTCTATATATAGAATCCAACATCTGTCTGTAAGTCTGTCCGCTTTTCACAAAAGAAATTTTTTCTATAATTTGCTTGGACATTCCGGCTGATTTAGCGACTTCTCTCATCGTGCTAAGTATCATAGTTCACTTGCAGTATCAATTTATTTGGAGGGTGAAGTGTGATGTCAGGAGTGGGAAGCTGGGGAGGCCTCTCCATACTCATGCACCAGCCTCCATTCAAGTCGATATATATACCTGTCACCACTGTCATACAAACGAGTCCAAGACATTATAAAGATTTGGGACAGCCATGCGTATATTGTTTTTTCCAGCGGCAAAAGGGTTTTCTGAATCAAATACACGATGTGCATATCACAAAGTCCAAAACAGAACTGGCTATAGTAGCCCGAGATGGAGGCTTTGAAGGTCTGGAGAGGAACTGATGTCAGCAAAGGGGCCGGAACCAGAAGTGACGTCATCAAAGGGGCCGGCTTCGGAAGTGACGTCATCAAAGGGGCCGCATTCAGAAGTGATGTCTTCTGAGGCGCCCGTACCTTGCAGGATTTCCCAGGAAAGGTCTGTAGGGAACTAAGAAAGACAGTCGGCGCACTCCGCCGCCCCCTTGTCGAATGTTTTATTACAATTACTTAGGCCCTTTAGCTGCCTCCTACTCGCACGTGTGTGACAAGACCCTCCCCTCAGCCCAGACCCATCGGGTCAGGCGTCCTGCACCGAGAGGTCGTGGGCACGAGAGAGAGCATCAGCTTTGGCATGGAGAGAACCCTTACGATGAATAAGCGAAAACTTGTAAGGTTGAAGGTCAAGAAACCACCTAGTGACCCGTGGATTCGACTCTTTGTGAAGAGCCAGACATTGTAAAGCAGCATGATCCGTCACTAGAGTGAACTCCCGGCCCAAGAGGTAGTACCTCAACTGCGTAATCGCCCATTTGATCGCAAGGGCTTCCCTTTCCATCGCTGCATACCTGGTCTCCCGATCCAACAGTTTCTGGCTCAGGTACATGATGGGGTGTTCAACACCATTGACGCTTTGGCTCAGCATGGCACCCAGGCCTGTGTCCAAAGCGTCCGTCTGGAGAATAAAAGGGAGAGAAAAATTAGAAGCTTTTAATATTGGTGCTGACGTAAGAGCCTGTTTTAAGTCACTAAATGCAGCGTCCGCCTTGTCAGTCCATACCACATGATTAGGAGTCCTCTTCTTTGTAAGATCAGTCAAGGATGCCACTCTCTCTGAAAACCGAGGTACAAACCGACGGTAGTAACCAGCCAACCCGAGAAAGGCTTGGACTTGCCTCTTGGTTCGCGGACGGGACTATTTAACAATGGCATCTATTTTTGAGCACTGTGGTTTCACCGTATCCCAACCCACCAGGTAGCCCAAATATTTAGCTTCTTTCAATCCAAAGAAATATTTCTTGGGATTAATATGAAGCCCGGCCTCTCCTAGTGTCCGCAATACCACAGTGACCTGCTGTTCGTGTTCCTTCCATGTGCTGGAATAGATGACGACGTCATCCAGATAGGCAGCACTATACGCATTATGGGGTTGGAGCACTTTGTTCACCAGACGCTGGAAAGTCGCAGCAGCCCTTTGTAACCCGAATGGAAGAACACGATACTGCCAGTGTCCGCTCGGAGTGCTGAACGCGGTCTTGACCTTCGCGGAGTCCGTTAAAGGAATCTGCCAGTACCCTTTTGTCATGTCAAGCGTGGTCAAAAATTCAGCTTGTCCAAATCTCTCAAGGAGGTCATCCATGTGAGGCATGGGATAAGTATCAAAAAGGGAGACCTGGTTAAGCCGACGGAAGTAATTGCAAAACCTCCAACTGCCATCAGGCTTACTAACCAAGACAATTGGGCTAGACCAGGGACTATAACTTTCCTCAGTCACTCCTAGTTCCAGCATTCGCTTGATTTCCAGCTCCACTTCTGTTTTCTTTGCCTCAGAAAGTCTACAGGGACGCTCCCGGACTATAACCCCTGGTTCAGTTACTATGTAGTGCGCAATAAGAGAGGTCCTTCTGGGTTTTTCACTCACCACCTCTGAGACGGACAGGATAGCTGATTCCAGCTCCCGTCTTTGTCTATAAGTTAATTCCTCACCGAAATTAAGGGTATCTATGTGAGCAAAGAATGAGCAGGGCTGAGCGGAGGAGGGATCTGGTTCCCTCTCCTTCCACGGCTTCAGTAAGTTCACATGATAAACCCGCTCAGTTGGTCTACGATTGGGTTGTTTCACCAAATAGTCGACCAATCCTTTTCTCTCCTTAATTTCATAAGGGCCTTGCCAATGGGCGAGCAATTTAGAATGAGAGGTGGGAACTAATACCATGACACTATCCCCTGACTGGAATTCTCGGAGTGTCGTGCCACGATCGTAATAACAGGCCTGTGCTGCTTGTGTCTCTTCCATATGACTTTTTAAAATAGGTCGGATTTTCCCAAATCTGTCGCATAACTGTGCGATATACAGTGAAACCTCGGTTCACGAACATCTCGGTACACGTACAACTCGGTTTACGACTAAAAAGTTCGCCAAACTTTTGCCTCGGTTCACGACCACACACTCGGTATACGAACAAGCCAGTTTCCCTTTCGGTTTGTACATGTTCAGTCTCTCCCTGTGCATTTCCTGTGCAGCGAGCAAGAGAGAGAGAGCACGCGACACACACACACACACACAGAGGCAGCGCGCACGAGAGACAGGCAGCGCAAGAGAGAGCGCGCAGACACACACACACACAGAGGCAGCATGCAGAAACACACACACACACAGAGGCAGCGCGCAGACACACACACACAGAAGCAGCGCGCAGACACACACACACAGAGGCAGTGCGCAGACACACACAGGCAGCGCAAGAGAGAGCTGGACGCATTAAGGTAGGAAGGCAGTTAAAGAATGCACTGGGCTTGATTTTCTTTTCACTTCTGTTTCCAGCGATTGGTTCGTAGTGTGCATTGTTGCAATATTATTTTTCTTGGTGGTTTATTAAATTACGGATTTTTTCAAATGTTCATTTTTTTTCCCTGTGCTTAAAAATCATTAAGAAAAGTGCTTTTAGCCAGCGGTTGGTAGCGCTATAGTGCGAACTATTGTAGTGTTAGTTTTCTCTGTTGTTCAAGGTTTTCTCAGTGTTATTCGATGTTTTTACATTTAGTTTACTATTACGCTGTGCATTCTATGGTTTAATTAACTATATTTGTGCTTAAAAGCTTAAAAAAATATATATTTACATACAGTTCGTATGGTCTGGAATGGATTAATTGTATTTACATACAATCCTATGGGGGAAATTGCTTCGGTTCACGACCAAATCGGTTTACGACCAGAGTTTTTGAATGAATTATGGTCGTGAACCGAGGTTCTACTGTATTCCAAAACATTTGTAGAGGGAAGAGCCTCTCCTTCCCAACCTTGTTTCAAAATATCCAGTATACCTGGGTTGTCGTCCGTATAACAATTCAAAAGGAGAGAACCCCGTAGAGGCTTGTGGGACTTCCCGATAGGCAAAGAGAATGAGGGGGAGGAGTTGATCCCAATTCCTCCCATCCCTGCTGACCACCTTGCGAAGCATCTGCTTGAGAGTCTGATTAAATCTCTCCACTAGACCGTCGGTTTGTGGATGGTACACCGCGGTCTTTAAGTGCTTTATTTTCAGTAACTTGGCTATTTCCCTGAGCATCTCCGAGGTAAAAGGTGTTCCTTGGTCCGTTAGGACTTCTTTAGGAATACCAACATGCACAAATACTCCTACTAGTTCTCGTGCGATTGCTTTAGATGTAGCTGAGTGCAAGGGAACAGCTTCCGGATATCGGATCGCATAATCCACATGGACTAATATATATTTATGTCCTCGGGCTGAGGGCTCCAAAGGTCCTACAATATAGACCCTGATTCGTTCAAAGGGGACATCAATTAAGGGAAGGGGAACGAGAGGAGCACGGTCCCTCCTAGGAATTTGCCGCAATTGACATTCTGGACAAGAAATACAAAAACGCTGAACCTCCTCGTTAATTCACGGCCAATAAAATCTGAGCTTAATCCGCTCTAATGTTTTTTCGGAGCCTAAATGGCCTCCAAGGAGGTGGGCGTGAGCTAATTCACAAACCTGCCGCCGGTAGGTTCGTGGGATTAACAACAGTTTCTGAACCTCCGCCCCATGTTCCGCGACCCAATAGAATAGGTCATTTTCGATTACAAAGTGAGGTCCTATTGGCATGGGCTGGTGTGTGCGTTGGCCGTTGACTACTGCATTTTTTGCAAATTTTAGGGAGTCATCATTCCACTGCTCCCTTTTAAAAGAAGCCAGTGTTTGTTTAAACTGAAAGTAAATGTCGAAGAGAGGGTCTGGTCTGACCTCAAGGGAAGGGGATTCCTCCCGAATCGTCGTGGCGTGGGTGGATGACGTATTTGCCTGTGACGGACCAGGACTCTCCCTGTCCTCTTCGTGGGCTTCCGTATCTCTCTCCTCCAGCTGTGTACACAGCGTGGAGACAGCTTGAGACGAGTTATTCCCCTCTATAATGAGGCCTAAGTTTTTATCGGGAGTAGTCAATAGTTTACCGCATTTATTTTCTGACCAGTCCCGCCCTAGAATCGCTGAAAAGGGAGGATTAGGGTGGACCGCCATGGGAAATTTTTTTAGCACGAAACACAGGGCGGTGTTGTACATCCAGGTTTCTCCGTGAATACATTTAATACTGGTCTTTTTTTTTTTTCTCTGTCACGGTAAAACATATCGGCAATCAACAATGGAAACGTTGCTGCCGGAATCAAACAGGGCATGGAGTTTATAACCATTAATGACTACTGATCCTGTATTTGAACACGTCAGGGGGTTGGCAAGAGCGCACAAACCATCTCCCCCCTTCCACCTACATCCCGCCTCGCTCACGGGTAGGTCGCACGCCCGGTGGCCCGGGAACTCAGAGACAGACTCCGATGTATGTGCAAGAGACATATTCAGTAGGACGTGATCTCTAGGAAATCCACTAGAGGGCCGTTCTGCTCTCCCAGATTTTGAGACTGTCTCGGGTGTTTTCATCAGCTTTATAAGCTCTTCCATAGAATGAAAGTCACCCCAGTCCGGCTGGGCAAAGTTTTTAGGGAGGCCTTTTAAGAAAAGAAGGCCGGCTACCTGTTGAACTATCTGGCAGGTGGTTAATTCCAATGGCCTTAGCCATACAGCCACCTGCTCCCAGAGGGCCATAGCCTGCTCCTGGACAGATCTCTCTGGATCAGGTACCCAGTTTTTTATTATTTTTCCCTGCTGAACTGGGGATAGCCCATATTTGTCTGGGACCTCAGTCCCAATGGGCGGCTCAGCTCTCTCCTCCGAGAGAACATAATAAGCCCTTTTTGTTTCATCCACAGAAACCAGCCTACGCCTGTATGTCCCCTTCACATTCTCCATTTGGTAAGTTATAAGCCCGGGGTTGTATTTGAGGAGCGGAACCTGTACTGAGTCCTTCCTGACCACTAAACGCACCCCCCCCCCCCCAGAAACTCGGCCCCAGTACTTTCCTACCTGTTTATTTACATGTCCGAGCCCTGGTTTCTTCTGGGACTTCATCCTGCCGACTGCACCACTGTCATACAAACGAGCCCAGGACATTATAAAGGTTTGGGGCAGCCACCCGTATATTGTTTTTTCCCAGCTGCAAAAGGGTTTTCTGAATCAAATACACGATGTGCATATCACAGAGTCCAAAACAGAACTGGCTATAGTAGCCCAAGATGGAGGCTTTAAAGGTCTGGAGAGGAACTGATGTCAGCAAAGCAGCCGGAACCAGAAGTGACATCATCAAAGGGGCCGGCTTCGGAAGTGACGTCATCAAAGGGGCTGGCTTCAGAAGTGATGTCATCATAGAGGCCGGCTTTGGAAGTGACGTCATCTGAGGCGCCAGAACCTTGCAGGATTTCCCAGGAAAGGTCTGTAGGGAACTGAGAAAGACAGTCACCGCACTCCGCCGCCCCCTGGTCAGATGTTTTATTACAATTACTCAGGCCCTTTAGCTGCCTCCTACTCGCACGTGTGTGACACCACATTTTGGAGAGCATCAGTATATATTTAGAAAATTCAGAGTAAGCTGATTTAACGTTCCTTTCTTTGAAGTTCATTGCTATTTTGTCTTTCATGCAGTTTTTGTGTGTGAGCTATATTTGTCATAGGGTTTCTTGTTTATAAACACTATCTAGCACTGACTGCCTTGTGCTCAACATGGTCTAGTTAATTTAGGTAGGAACTTTTAATAGTAATATTAATGCTTAGTAATATCTAGTAATATTGAGCAATGATAGTGAAGCCAGGTGTTTGGAGCCTGTTAGGCTTTATTACGAGTTGTGGCTTTTTTCTTAGACTTTACATAAACTCTGTAAGTGTAAACTATTGTTTTGAAACCCCAATGTTAGTGTTTCCCACACTATTTTGTTTAACATGGGCAAAGCCATTTTGTGGAATTTATTGTTGATGTTTTCTTAAGTGTCAGAAGTGTGCAATATGTGACATCACAGTCCAGGATTTTGGATTCTCCCAAATATCTATTGCTTGTTTGCTTGTTATTTTTGGAAGTTCCAGATAACAGTTATCTGTTGTTTTCTGACTACAATTTAAACTTAGTGTTTCTTGTTTACTGATATTCCAGTTAGGAAACTCAGCTTGGTTACTGACTATAATAAATCTCCTGGTTCCTTATTCTAATTTTACTGCTGCATTTACAGAGTAGTGAGTACACCTGATCCTATGTCACTCTCTTTGTCTATCAGAAACATTGGAGTAGGATAATGTCTCAACAAACTGTAGCATAACGCCCCCTGCAAGAAGATGGAATTATCAGCCTGTGGCTTGTAAAAACATAAAGAGCAGACAAAGAATCTTTATTAATAAGAATATTTATTATAAATGCTTTGTTGTCCAAGGAAGCTCTGATGAGCATATAACTCACAGGAGTTACTTTCAAGATGAACAGACAATGCAGACACGTGGAGCATAATGGAAGACACATAGACATATAGAAACTAAATAATTAACAGTATTAGCATAAATTTAAAAAAGAATTAAAAAGGAATTTAAACCCCCACCCACAGAAAAAGCCTGGTTGAAAACTAACATGGTCACTGCTAGAAGCCTTGATAATTCAGTGGCACATTTTTTGTCCTTTGAATATTTTTAGTTGTTTTAGACATGCCATCTAAGACAACTCTTAACAGGAACACATATTTTTAGACAACATAACTACCTGCAAGACTTATTGTGCCAAAATCATAGTCTAAAGAAAGGTCTGGTCAGGTTAGGTTGGGGAGCATGCACTGGTACAGCACGTTGCTGCACCCACCACACAACAAAACACCTTGGTGTCCCAGTTGGCAACCCCCAGGCAGACACAGGGTCCAGTCCCACCCTCCAGAAATGGTGTTATGAGGGCATCTCCTTGGCCTGGTCCAGCTGCTTGGCTTTTCAGCAATGAGGATCCTGCAAGCCAGATCACCCTCGGGGACCTACGCCACATGGCTGTAGTGCTGTAATTGATGCTTCCTCACAAAGCATGTAATGTGCCTCATTCAGGACTCAATGAGAAACCACTCATTCAACACAAAGTCAAACCAGTGGTATCTAAGGGTTCTCTGAAGAATGTCTCGCAACCATATAGCAAAACAGGCAGCACCAGGACTCTAAAGACTTTGTCCTTTTACAGAGATACCTGGAGAACCTCACACCCCAGTGACCTTATGACCTCCCCAGCATGCTCTACCAATCCAAATCTTCATAGGAAAAGTCACTAGAGACATGAATGTCACTGCCAAGGTAAGTAAACCTCACAAGGAGGTCAACTTTCTCTCAACAGATAGACGCACAGCTGATGGCCGTCGACAAGAAGTCATTAAAGGCCTGGATCTTGACTTTTGTCCAGGAAACTCGCAAGCCTAGACACTCAGACTCATTGCTCAGTCTCTTCAGAGCTTTATTCAGAGCCTCCATTGAGTCCTCGGAGATCATAGCACTGTCAGCAAAGTCAAGATCAGTGAATCTCTCTTCACCAAAAGATGCCCCACAGCTGCTGGACTCCACGACTCTGCCCAACACCCAGTCCATGCAATTTTACTACCAGCTTCTATAAACTTAATAGAGGATACAGAACATACAGTGAACTAAAATTAATGCAAGTATGGTGGCCTCCCCAGTTACTAGATTTTTATCCAGCTGACCATCTGTGAAGTGAGATGCTATGAGCAAGAGATCCATCACCTACTAGCTTGTGACATCTATGGAGAAGAAAGAAGTCATCATGGGCCAGTATCCATATGCTACAACTTAACAATTTATTTGGTCAGTTGTAAATTCTGTTTTGAAAGTAAATGCAGGATGGACTTGCTATTAAGATGTTAAAGCTAATACAGATATATATACATATGTAAATGTATTAAATTAAAGGATTATTTGTTTTAAAAATAACAGCAATGACATTTTGTTTATAATGCAGTCCATGTGTTTAACAAATTCGGAAGTACTCATAGGAAATCTCTTTCTAATAAGAATGTGTACTGTCATCAGGCAATGTTTCAGTTTTTATTCTGGTACTGTATGTGACTACAATAAGAAATTGACTGCATGAAATGTTATTGTGTTTTAATTATAATTTATATGAATTAAAAACATTGCCTCCATCCTGGATGTAAAGTCAAATTTGAGATTATAATTAGTTATTGACTTTGTAATTTCAAAAATGTCTGTTATATCTTTGTTTCCTTTGATTAAAGAGAATTAAATTATTTATTTTTACCTCTACAGCTTATACCTTGGAGTCCTGGAATAGGTTTAGTCTTCTTGTAATATGGTGTAATATGGAAATCAAAGCTACACACATTATTAGTTCATATGTGGCTTCACAAGTACATCATACAGCTTAAACAGGACTTGTTTTCACTTTCACTGTACACAACATACTGCACTGCTTTGTATACTATTTGATTTTTTAAATGCTTGCGATTTTGGACTATGATAAATCAATTAGGACCACAAAGGCTTTTTATGATGTCCATTTTCTGTTCTCAGATACACAACTGTATCTCACATGCCTGCCTATTCTGTGTTTTCATTTATTTATATTAAACTTAATTTTCCATAGGTATTTAGTCAGTTCTAAGTTCTAACTACATCTGTTTGCAATGACTTGCCATGTATTATTTTAGTGTAATGTGTAAATTTAGGCGACTTCCATTGATATTTTTAATTTAACACATTTCTGTAATTAAAAATGAGGAAAGGCATCAGTATTGATCCCTGCTGGAGTCAGAGCTTGAAATCTTATTCAAAAAAGGCTGGTGGCGACATACAGTTTGTAGCTGTTTTCTGTGTTGAAGTAAAGGCCATTAACATACTACATGTTGAAACCTAGTAGTCTGCAGTTTGATAAATAAAACTCTTGGAAGTCTTTACCAATGTTTTATTGAAAATGTAAGTTGATATTACTGTACTATACATTTCCTGCCAAATTTTATATGTTGCATTTATATCATAAAACTGAAACATAAAAGCATAATCTTATGTGTAGACAAATATTTCAACAATACAGTATGTTTTATACCAATAAAACAATGTACAGTTTTCCTGTGGTTAATAGACAAAATGGTCACCTCTCATTGTAAAATGTGCTATATTCTTATATCTTTAACAATCTTTGTGCCATTCTTCTATGTGCTTTTTTTCCCTGTGTACGTTTTAACTTTCTGTGAGTACGTAACCTTTCGTGCATCTCATAGATGTTTGTGTGTGTGTGTGTGTGTGTGTGTGTGTGCATGCAGTGAATTGGCGACTCAATACTGACCTGGTATGAATTACAGTGGCTGTGGATTTGAGTGTTCCCTAGCATCTCATCCAGAGCTGGCTCAAAATTTGTGTCTGATGCTGTCAGGACCCCATAATGAAAAAAGTGGGTTCATAAAATAGAGGAGCAGATGGATGGAGATTTCAACAGATGTATTGATCTGTCTTCAAACCTGCTTATTCCAGTCACTGTTACAAAAACAATATTCAGCTTAAAACAACAGATGAATCATTTCAATATTTGTTTGAAGTCAATTTTATCATTGCACTGAATATTAAACACTAAACCATGATTTTTAAAGACATTTTTGTGACACATTTACCAAATACAGGTTGGCTGATGAAGATTGCATCTGCACGTCCTAACAGTGATATCTAAATACAAATATTTGTGGAGGTATTGCTATAATGTGAAGCTGTTAGTTTAGTTTTAATTTCTTTTGGTTATTAACACTAATCATTTAAATAGGATGAAAATCAAACAGAAAGGAAGTCTTAATAAATTCTTCAGTTAAAATGACAAGCAAAATACTGTGAAATTGTGATCTTTTTCATTTTTTAAAAAAGTGATTCCCCTTATTTAATCGATTCTACTCATATGAAGTCGATTTTGGTGTATTTTTAAAATTACAAGTATTACAAATACAGGGTAAGTCAACAATATGGTAACATTTGAATGGCAGAAACAATTTAGTCACAAAACATACTTCACATGTGCAAGATGATTAACAGGAATGTCTGAACCTGTTTGCCATCATGTTGAACACATTTACCATACAGTGGTGTGAAAAACTATTTGCCCCCTTCCTGATTTCTTATTCTTTTGCATGTTTGTCACACAAAATGTTTCTGATCATCAAACACATTTAACCATTAGTCAAATATAACACAAGTAAACACAAAATGCAGTTTTTAAATGATGGTTTTTATTATTTAGGGAGAAAAAAAAATCCAAACCTACATGGCCCTGTGTGAAAAAGTAATTGCCCCCTGAACCTAATAACTGCAATCAAGCGTTTGCGATAACTTGCAATGAGTCTTTTACAGCGCTCTGGAGGAATTTTGGCCCACTCATCTTTGCAGAATTGTTGTAATTCAGCTTTATTTGAGGGTTTTCTAGCATGAACCGCCTTTTTAAGGTCATGCCATAGCATCTCAATTGGATTCAGGTCAGGACTTTGACTAGGCCACTCCAAAGTCTTCATTTTGTTTTTCTTCAGCCATTCAGAGGTGGATTTGCTGGTGTGTTTTGGGTCATTGTCCTGTTGCAGCACCCAAGATCGCTTCAGCTTGAGTTGACGAACAGATGGCCGGACATTCTCCTTCAGGATTTTTTGGTAGACAGTAGAATTCATGGTTCCATCTATCACAGCAAGCCTTCCAGGTCCTGAAGCAGCAAAACAACCCCAGACCATCACACTACCACCACCATATTTTACTGTTGGTATGATGTTCTTTTTCTGAAATGCTGTGTTCCTTTTACACCAGATGTAACGGGACATTTGCCTTCCAAAAAGTTCAACTTTTGTCTCATCAGTCCACAAGGTATTTTCCCAAAAGTCTTGGCAATCATTGAGATGTTTCTTAGCAAAATTGAGACGAGCCCTAATGTTCTTTTTGCTTAACAGTGGTTTGCGTCTTGGAAATCTGCCATGCAGGCCGTTTTTGCCCAGTCTCTTTCTTATGGTGGAGTCGTGAACACTGACCTTAATTGAGGCAAGTGAGGCCTGCAGTTCTTCCACTCCTGGGAAGGTTCACCACTGTTCCATGTTTTTGCCATTTGTGGATAATGGCTCTCACTGTGGTTCGCTGGAGTCCCAAAGCTTTAGAAATGGCTTTATAACCTTTACCAGACTGATAGATCTCAATTACTTCTGTTCTCATTTGTTCCTGAATTTCTTTGGATCTTGGCATGATGTCTAGCTTTTGAGGTGCTTTTGGTCTACTTCTCTGTGTCAGGCAGCTCCTATTTAAGTGATTTCTTGATTGAAACAGGTGTGGCAGTAATCAGGCCTGGGGGTGGCTACGGAAATTGAACTCAGGTGTGATACACCACAGTTAGGTTATTTTTTAACAAGGGGGCAATTACTTTTTCACACATGGCCATGTAGGTTTGGATTTTTTTTCTCCCTAAATAATAAAAACCATCATTTAAAAACTGCATTTTGTGTTTACTTGTGTTATATTTTACTAATGGTTACATGTGTTTGATGATCAGAAACATTTTGTGTGACAAACATGCAAAAGAATAAGAAATCAGGAAGGGGGCAAATAGTTTTTCACACCACTGTATGTGGCACATAAATTGTCCACAATAATTCTATATAAGTTATATACATAGCAGTGCCATTAGTGTTAACATAATTTTGACTAACCCTATATACTTGTATGCTTCACACTTGTCAACAACTACATTTGATTTGTGATTGTACTGAAATACAGCACAGGTGTTTGACACATGACTGAATGAGACTGAATACCTGCTCCATATCTCCTACGTTCAGTTTTGTCAGAGGTAGGGAGGAAGGATATCCTGAAATGGACACCATGCTATTGATGTCCACATTCTGTTGAATCACACTGATGTAAGGACTTAAAGAAAATAATATAGTAAAATTTCAACATTCCTCCTGGTTTAAATTTCAAGAATGCTGCTGTTGGTTGTGCTGTCATTGTATACGATGTGAGTTCTTGACATTACTTAAGGCTTTTGTCATGGGTATAAAAGAAGTTTGAATGTTACAGAATTCTGTCATAAGAGCAGTGTGCCCTTTTGTAAATCACCTTTTTCATTGGGATAATGCATTTTTGCACAGGGCTAAAAACCTCTGAAAAAACAAAATTTGATCTGCAAGGTACTAATACATTAAATGTTACAATAGTTACTGTGAGGTAGAAGTAGAAATAAGGCAACTATATAGACTTTAAAAAGGAAGAGGAAACAGAAGGGTCTTGTTAGAGGGGCATCACAAGAGAAGAGTCGAGCTCCAGGCAGCAGTCAAATCAAAGTAAAATTACAAACTGACCGTCAAACACTTTGGAATTTCAGAATTGAAGAAAATGAATCCATCAGTTACAATCTTGTCTCATATCCCTTCCTTATTTAAATCTGCCAAAAATTGCTGTTAGCTTTGATATTTACAGCAAAGTTTAATTCCAGAGTACTGCACGCTGCCATCTTAATTAGGTAGGATGCAAAAAATGTAAAGACACAATATGTTACATGAGTAGCAGCGGACACCATTTCTACAAGCACCAAAATACTATTCAAAACATATACACAGTGGTGCCGAAATGACATTTATAAATAATGTGAAATTTTACTTACATTATTAATAAACAAGAGAAATTATTACAACTGACTCATTAGGCCATCTAAACAATAATAATAACATACCCAACAAGCAGATACGGGGGGAGATCCAAATCAATTTCTGCATTACAATGTTCCAAAACTGGCAAATGGTGACACCAAAATGATGGACGTTCAAACGGGATAAGTAAACACTCTGTCTAATTATCCTATTTTTCCATGGTACAAGTGACAGGACATTATTTAAAATGTCTACCGGTGTTTATTATATTCAAAATAAGCTTCATCTGGACAGTCAAAGATTTTTTTTTCTGGATTTTCTCATATTTCTTGAAAGTTAAATGGTTTGTGCTGATAGGCACTGATCAGTCTTTACCTTTAAAAAAGCATTTCATTAAACAGCACATACACTAGTTACTTATGAAAATGTTAGGGGGAAAAATGCAGCTTCTATCCATGTTTATCATACTGCTAAAAGATTGCAATATATAAGTATATTAAATGTGATCTTTGGAAAAATAAATCATGTGAAGAAAAACAGAAATAAAAAAGAATAAAAGAGGGTCATCCCCTGTTACCACTACTCTTTGTCTATACAATTGTACCATTAGTAATTAGAATTCATAAAGATCAGTTTATTGAAACCAATAAATCGCGCAGATGCCAGACAAAAGTGTTTTTATACCCAAGTGATGTGGTAACATGTTAACATAAAAAGAATACTGAGAATGCCATGATTAATTTCTTTTATGAAGCACATGGATCAAAATAAAAAACAGAAGAGAGAAAAAGGAAGTTGTTTGGGAAAATGGAGAGAAAAACCACAAAGGAAAGTAAAAGCAATAAATTAAATTAGTATATTATGAATTAATTTATTCAAAAGTAGAAAAAGAAACTGGCTAGTAATGGAGAAAAAAAGTTCAAACGAGAAAATGGTTTATAGTCACAAAACATGTTTGTTTAGAATGGTACATAATGTAAATTAAAATAATACATTTTTCTAAAAATTTGTAGCTAGTGTGGAGCTTGGCCCGGACACACACAGGTGGACACCAATGGTTGAACATCCAACACATGTTTATTCATATTTAACTATTATTTACAGTGCACAAAACCCCAAAACTCCCCCAAAGTCCATGCCTCAACAATGCCTTTTCCTTCTTCAGGCCGCCTCTCCTCCCGAGCTCCATCTTTCTCCGCTCCCAAGCACTTGGAAGCACTCCGGTGTCCCTGGTTTTCTTCCCCCCAGCACTTCCGGGTGTGGTGGAAGTGTTGAGGGCCAGGGCTCCTCAGGCATTGGGGCGCCCCCTGGCGGTGACCACGGGCCCCTGTAGGGTTGAGCTTCTAAGCTCTGTGCCCATGGTCCCCAAAGTCACCAGGGCAGTCGCCCCTTCATGGTCTGGAGGAGGCATAATCCCTCCTCCGCTCCTTCCGGGCATCCTGGCTGGGTGCCACCCCCAAGCTGCTTGTCACACCAGTAAAATCATGAAAATGAAACAACAGAAGTGTGCTTCTATGGTTTGTAGAGCATGATGTATGAAAATTGCCAAAGACATAGTAAAGAAAAGTAGAGGAGGAAAGTCACTTTCCTGACTTGAAAACATCATGAGATGAAAAATACGTATTGATTTCAAAAACATGGTTTTAAGTCAAGGAAGCAAAACATTCTTAAACACCAATAAGTTTTACAAATGTAAAGTTTTGCACAATTCATTGAAAAGTAAGTCAGTTATTTTCAGAATTCTACCACACCATTAAAGGTAGACAAATTTTTAAAATGCAAATGAAATACACAAAGCAAGGTAAAATGGAGAAAGTGCAAACAAACAACAGAACACAAAAAATATCATAAGTAGAGTTAAGAAACAAAAGATGTGAGATCACTTAGTGAACATTACCTTTGCCTAAAAATTGTACGCGTTTTAAGTGAGGAAGGTGATGAGATTCTATATATCCTAACAAACAGGCAAGAGAAAAATTTTGAAGATATAAATACTTGGGAAAAATGTACAATGTTTAGAATGGAAGGCAGATGTAAAGTAGAAAGGATGATAAAAGTAATAATTAAAGGAACAAAAGATGTAAAATGTCATGCTAGAATTTAATTAGCATATAATTTAATTTTCAAAAATAACAACACACAGCAGTAGACTCAAGTAACTTGGAAATGATTGCAGTGCCAATGAGAAGTCAATGAAGTGAAGGACAGAAGAGCATTTTAAATCAGGGAAAAAACACATATATATAATGGGATAAGGAAATGTTAATATATCTAAATGTATTTATATATTGCACTTCTCCCTTGGTTTTGTTTTTTTTCTTTTGCCAAATTAGTGATGCTTAATACTATTTTTCATATCAAGCAAAACCCAATCAGAAGAACAAATCTGAACCATTCCAAGCAAACGTTGAGCAATTTTGATGCATTAATCTTTGTTAAGTAAAGTAAAAGTAACAATTGTGAGACCCTTTTAAATTGGTAAACTTTATGCCATGTAAGGTTTGTATCTAAAATAAATTTTATAACTCACAACATATTCAAAAGTTGAACCATGAATCTATTCCTGGTTCTAAAATACAGAAATACATTTTTTCTTGGAAATAACTTGGACACGGAGATGAAAGCAGTTGCCGTAATCCCTGTTTGATCAGCCTTTTAGATAACAATCTCATTTGATATTTTTCAACCAGCACCCATCTGTTTTCAGACTCTGTGAAATCATATGGCTTACTATAAATGACACTTCCATTGCAGATAAGATGAACTTTAATTAGCTGGGGTGATAAAATTGAAAGAATATTAACATATTAACTTGATTGCAAGGTAAGAAAACAGAAAGGGACTATGCAGATTAAAAGTTGAATGATATAAAAACAAGCAATATTTCAATGATAAATGTGTAATCTTGAAAATAAAAGGAGAATTAGAAAAAATGCATGGCTTGGTTTTGAACATCACTAGATTTACAGAAATACAGTTAAAAGTGGGGGAGACATTGGGCTGCCTACCAAAATGAATATTTAGTCACAAGAAGCCAACACAGAAGGGATAATTGTGAATAACTGTAGGTTTAGTTAATGTGGAAGTCACAAGTGTTAGCACCTCATGTTTGCTATATTCCACCAAATTCTGATAATTAAATTAATAGCATAGTGCTTAATGGAATAAGACATTTTTTTGCAAAGAAGACACAATGATGACTGATTTCAACTTTCTAAGTATTGCCTAAAAAACCTGTTGTAAAGATTTTAGAGGAGCTATAAATAATGGCCATTGTAAATAATTCCCAGTGAGTTTTTATTGAGCACAGGGCATTAGAGAAGAGTAAGGTTGGAGTTACACTACATGACTTTGAGCATATTAATTTAATGATTATAAGTTGTTAAGTCTTGTTACCTTGAAGATTTTAGATCATATGACTTGGACCTGCAGGGGATGGCAGATTATATGACTCCATCATAACTTTGCAGGATAGGCTCAAACTTTCAAAGTATCATGAGCAAGCCACAATTTAACAACCAAACAACATGATTACTGACAGTGCCAGTGATCATATTAACACTTTCTGGGTATTTTGAGTTCAGCCACAGTCTTAGCCACAGTCTTAGTCTGTCTTTTTCCTTCTTCCATTCTGTTGTGGCATTGGCAAAAAGAAAAAATCACATACACAATCCTTTCTTCTCTTTGTATAGTTAAAAACACCCACTTTCCTTCTTTACTTGCAGCAGCATTATATGGGCTCATTTGCTGTCAACTCTTCCATATAGATGAGTCTGCTCATATGACTAGTAACTCAAAACCAAACCCCACTAAACCAGTTTGATTTTGTCATGGCAAGTCATGGAGTGCCACTGAGGACAGAGTTGCTGGAGATGCCACACTTCACGATGATAAAATATGGTGACAAGTAAATTGTCTTTCAGAATGCATCCACTCTAAAATGAATATATTTAATTTTCAAAATTATGATTTCTTGGGGTGAATGAAAATGCAGAATGATAAATAACACTAGAGCTATATAATATTAATGGTGACATTTCATGGAAATAAATACTGTTCAGAAAAAAGGAATATTAAAAACACAAATGAAACAACCATAATGATTTAATTAAGAAATGAATACAATTAAAATGAATACTTTACACAAATCTTTAACTACAGCACTAACGAAAAGGTTTGAAATGTTAAGAGAGAAACTGAAAAGTGAACTGCAGGGGAAGCGAAGGCAAACAAGACAATATTTACCAGTAATACTCCAGTAAACTCTAAAGCAAAGCAACTTAATACATTTTCCTCCTATTCTTACAAAAGAAGACATTACTGCAATGCCTCTTGAAAAAATAAATGACATCTGCACTTAGGATTTTAAATGGAATAGCATATTGTGCTATGGGCACTAGGTAAACAGATAAACTAAACTTCTTGGCCTGATGGGATTTGGGCAGAAGTGCTTTTGGATATAAAAAAATACAGTAGCCACAGAATCCAGTTTGGCAGGTATGGAGAAGGCATCAGCAACAACAACAACATTTATTTATATAGCACATTTTCATACAAACAGTAGCTCAAAGTGCTTTACATAATAAAGAATAGAAAAATAAAAGACACAATAAGAAAACAAAATAAATCAACATTAATTAACATCGAATAAGAGTAAGGTCCAATGGCCAGGGGGGACAGAAAAAACAAAAAAAAACTCCAGACGGCTGGAGAAAAAAAATAAAATCTGTAGGGATTCCAGACCATGAGACCGCCCAGTCCCCTCTGGGCATTCTACCTAACATAAATAAAACAGTCCTCTTTGGATTTAGGGTTCTCACGGAAGGGCTTGATGATGATGGTCATGTAGAATTCTGCCTTTTAATCCATCCATCATTGTTGGAGCATCATGAAGCTTTGAGTAGGTGGAGGTGGCGCAGGCCACCACCACAAAGAAACCGGAAAAAGAAACAGAAGAGAGAGTTGGGGTCAGTACGGATTTTAGAGCCACCCTGAATAGTTATTATGATGAATTGAACATACAGATTATCAGGATTAAGTTAAATTAAGTTAAATTGAAGTTATAGAAAGGCCATGTTAAAGTAATGTGTTTTCAGCAGTGTTTTAAAGTGCTCTACTGTATTTGTCTGGCGAATTCCTATTGGCAGGCTATTTCAGATTTTAGGTGCATAGCAGCAGAAGGCCGCCTCACCACTTCTTTTAAGTTTTGTTCTTGGAATTCTAAGGAGATACTCATTTGAGGATCTGAGGTTACGATTTGGAATATAGGGTGTCAGACATTCCGATATATAAGATGGGGTGAGATTATTTAAGGCTTTATAAACCATAAGCAGAATTTTAAAGTCAATCCTGAATGACACAGGTAACCAGTGTAGTGACATCAAAACTGGAGAAATGTGTTCGGATTTTCTTGTCCTAGTTAGGATTCAAGCAGCTGCATTCTGCACTAGTTGCAAACGATTTATGTCTTTCTTGGGTAGTCCTGAGAGGAGTGCGTTACAGTAATCTAGTCGACTGAAAACAAACGCGTGAACTAGTTTCTCAGCATCTTTCAGTGATATAAGACGTCTAACTTTACTTATGTTTCTTAAGTGAAAAAATGCTGTCCTAGTGATCTGATTAATATGCGATTTAAAATTCAGATTACAGTCAACAATTACCCCTAAGCTTTTTACCTCCGTCTTGACTTTTAATCCTAATGTATCCAGTTTATTTCTAATAGCCTCATTGTATCCATTATTGCTAATCATTAAGAGTTCAGTTTTCTCTTTATTTAACTTGAGAAAGTTACTATTCATCCATTCTGAGATACAAGTCAGACATTGTGTTAGTGAATCAATAGAATCGGGGTCATCAGGTGCTATTGATAAATACAGCTGTGTGTCATCAGCATGGCTGTGGTAGCTCACGTTGTAACCTGAGATAATCTGACCTAACGGAAGCATGTAGATTGAGAATAACAGCGGACCCAGGATAGAGCCTTGTAGAACACCATATCGGATATCATGTGTCTTCGAGTTGTAATTACCACAACTAACAAAAAATTTTCTCCCTGTCAGGTAGGATTCAAACCAATTTAAGACACTGCCAGAGAGGCCCACCCATTGACTAAGCCGATTTCTAAGAATATTATGATCAATGGTGTCAAATGCAGCACTCAGATCTAAGAGGATGAGAACAGATATATGGCCTCTGTCTGCATTTACCCGCAAGTCATTTACTACTTTAATGAGTGCAGTTTCTGTGCTGTGATTTGTTCTAAAACCCGACTGAAATTTATCAAGAATAGCAGCCCCACCATCCAAATCCCTGCGCCTATGACTGCATCTCACATAGCACCAGGCAGGCAGAATTCCTTAAGAAACTCAAAAAGTGAGTTTTTTGTTTATGAGTGACACCCTGTGCTTCTTTGTTAATATAAGATTAATGCAGACCCTCACCAAAGCTGTCATCTGCCATCAAACTGGTCAGCAGGAGAATGACTGAAAAACTCACCTTTTTTTAACAGTCTTTCTGCAATAAGTATTAACATGCTAGCTCAAATACTGCTAGTGGAGTTTTGATAATTATACAATGAAGGTTAGGTTACCAGGACTAGTCACAGCTGCAAATTAGATAATTTTGTAAAAATTAAAGTTATATAAGAAGTGACGACACTAGAAGCAATTAGTTTTTTTGTGTGTTTACATGGAGGAATTTTACAGAAATCCATATACCAAAATTGTTAAAGGAATATTCACCCAAAAATTACATATTTGTAGTATGTTACGTACCCCTTGTGGGTTGTAGTGATGGCTGAAAAAGTTGTTAGTAAAATAATTTCCTAGAGAACAAAGATAACAAGGACGGCACGGTGGCGCAGTGCGTCGCTTCCCGGGTCCTCCCTGCGTGGAGTTTGCATGTTCTCCCTGTGTCTGCGTGGGTTTTCTCTGGGTGCTCCGGTTTCCTCCCACAGTCCAAAGACATGCAGGTTAGGTGCATTGGCGATTCTAAATTGTTCCTAGTGTGCGTGCCCTGCGGTGGGCTGGTGCGCTGCCCAGGGTTTGTTTCCTGCCTTGTTCCCTGTGTTGGCTGAGATTGGCTCCAGCAAATCCCCGTGACCCTGTAGTTGGGATATAACGGGTTGGATAATGGATGGATGGACAAAGATAACAAAGCTTATCAACAGCAAATATTAAAAAGTACATTAATCGTGTTACATAATCCATATGTTAGTTATCCAGTCGTATGCTTACAAAGTAAAAAATGCATGCAATATTTGCTAAAATATTAACTAAACAATGCAGGGCATGAGCAGGAAATACATTCACACTGAATTACGTTTTTGAACTGAAAACAGAACTTTTCTACCATGATTGAGGAGGAGTTGTGGATTTTTCATTTTATACCTCAGTATTATGTGGATGCATTTCCTGTATGTGAAATTGCAAGACAATGCTGAATCCTTCTCTTCTCTCCAACATTCATCTAATCTCAAATCATTCTTACTTTTCTATAATTTTAGAATGCATGGTCTCTAAACATCTTTTTTAAATTGTTTTCATGCAGATTTTGATCTCATTAAAGTGTTTTACAAATGACCTTCCCCAGCAAGGTGATGCTGTACTGTACAGATGGTCTCATCTGTTGTCTCATGGAATGTGTTTTCTAAAATGGAAAATCTGTTCCCTGTAGTGCCTCTTCTCTGGCTATTTTCAAAGTTTTATACTTGGTCCTTCTTTTTAATATGAACTTACTGCCACTTCTGTAATATGCCATCACTTCTCACTTTTTAAAAGAACAGTACAGTGAACCCTCGTTTATCATGGTTAATCCATTCCAGACTCTACCGTGATAAATGAATTTTCACGAAGTAGGATTCTTTATTTATAAATCGAATATTTTCACAGTTAGAGTATAGAAAACCTGTTTACGACCTTCTAAATACGTTTTTTTAACATTATTAGAGCCCTCTAGACATGAAATAACACCCTTTAGTCACCATTACACTCGTATTACCCAATATATTAGACAAAATAAGAGAAAATAAGACATATTAGACGTTACAAATATCATATTACTAGGCGCACTCGCCTTTTAAGGCGACCGACTTTTATCCTCAATTTTTGTGCGCTCCATGTGTACATCAGGCATGTGTGTAGGGAATGAGAACATCAAAGTGCCCATTCATAACATCTCCCGAAAACCTAAGTTTTTTTTTATCCCCTCAAGTGCCTGTCCAAAGTCGTACAATGTCAGCCCGAATCTGTACCGCTAAAGACGGAGTTTCATGCACTAAATAAGCTATAGATGAGAATAAGCAAGCACCATCTCCCCTGATATTTACTACGCGGTGAGGCATTTGTACTCCATCAACATTAATTATTTCCAGAGACATAATTTTGTCTATTTTTCCAGCGCATCGCGCACAAAAGCAAGGGAACGATGAGAGCACCAGAACTCTGCTCACATCGCGTCGCTTCATACCTCAAGCCGCAAGTAGTAAGTCTGTAATAAGCGGAATACCGCTACGCTTTGCACTCACGGGACGGAAGGACAATCCCGAACGCTTTTATATAGTAGATTATTGTACTGTACATTTAATTGCACACAACCACTAACCTATGAAGGCACGACCTCAGTAGGAAAGTCTTCAGAGGCGGTGCAGTATCTTCAGCAGGTGCGTTGTTGTCTTCAGTGAAGAAGTACTAGGAGTAGGCAGTGGGTGTCTGGGTGCGCGGCTGAAGAACATCTTGATAGGCATTTGCTGGCGCTGTCTTTTCATATGCGTGAGGAGGCTTTTGTAGGGTATTGCCATCTTTAATCATATCCAAGAGTTTCACCTTCTCCTGGATAGTAAGCATCTTCCTCCAGCGCTTAGTTTTATTGTCAGAAGGCTTAGAAAAAGCAGCACGTTTAGGAGCCATCGTAGGGCTTAGATAAAAGTTCTCACAAAGCACATGCGTAGTGACGTAAGCGTGTATGAGAAAAAAATCGTGATAGAGTGAAGCCGCAAAAGTCGAAGCGTGATATAGCGAGGGATCACTGTATCTGTTTTGCAGCATCTGTGTCACTACAATTGCCAGAATAATGCCATTTCAGTGCTCTGTGTTACACCTTACAGAACAAAGACACCTTCTTGTTCATACTGTACCAAAGCAGCTACCATCTCAGGCTCAGTTCAATTCAGTTAATATTACTGTTATTATACGTTGAAGTACAAAGAAATGCATTTGTTGCTAGCCAGCTAATGTAGAAAAATTGAATGTGCAAGGTGTAATAATATAGAATAGCACACATACAGTGGAACAGTAGAGATAACCACAATAAACATCAGCAATAAATGTCAGTAGTTTACAAAGGTATCAGATTAACAAAATATAAGTTCAAGATATAAAAATTAAGATATGGTGTATGTTTAGGTAAGCATGAGCTTTGCAGGCTAGGGGATGGTGGTTCTAACCAGTGATGGGGTCCAGCACCATCCCAGAACATACAGAGAAGTTCTCACTGGCAGAGTCAACAAATGTCATGTCAGAGTGGAAGGAAGATGATCACCAGATTACCGCATAGTAAATCAGGGGAAAGCAATCTCCTGGTTGATAAGTAGTGGCAATTTGTGTCCCTGATGCACATTACAGATTATCAGCTTTGTGAAGGTAACTGGATGCTCTGACCTCTGAAAGGTGAGAAGGCTCACCTCCAGAGGTATGTGAGTCTGTGACCACCAGGGGAAGCCTTATGGAGATGGCCTTAGGACTTTCAAGTAATATAACTGACATCCAGAAGTGGTCCTAAATATCGCGCTAGAAATATTCCCAGGCAGGGGTTTAAAGTTATCAAACCACCAGTCAGATGGTTAGTAGGGATGAATGGGAGAAAGAGAGTGTAGATATTTGGGTCAGATTTAAGGAAGGAGTGCTGTGTCAGGTATTTGTGTTTGTGGTGGGTAGCAACTCCATGGGTTGTTAGATGTTATGTTTTATGTAATTAGGCCTAGAGGGTTTTTGTTATTTAGGATTTTCTCTTACTCATTGTGTTTATTGTAATAAACTCTCTTTTGTCCTGTTTTTGCTTTCTTGGTGTTTATTCTGTGTTTGGAGACAACTCAAGACGTCCGCAATACACATGATGCAACACAGAGGACCGATAAGACCTATAGAAAATACAATTATCTGCTGCAGACTGATCAATAACCGTGGTGTACACTAATCAGTAGTGCAGGTACTTGTCACTTTGGGTTGTATGGGTCTGAAAAGTGCATTTGCCAGACATATCCTTTGGAAAAGAACCATAAAGGCAGGGACTATGGCTCCTGTAATGAACTGCAACATTTTAAGTATTTTCTTTGCTAAACACAAATCATTTTCAGTAAGTGTCTGAATCTCTTTTAAGTACTTATTAAAACAGTAATAAGTGTAAAAATAATACAAATGGAGTTCATGGGATTATTTAAGTTGCTTTTGTCTCATTGCTAATTAATTTTAATAGTATATTTACTTTTTTCAGAATACAAGTTGAAACTTTGAAGCTTCAAAGAAGTAGGTCATAGTTTGACAAATCTGTCAAATGAAGTGTGGAGCAATTACATCAAGTAGGATTGTTTTAGATGGAGTTCCTTATTTCTCTCTGCTATAGCTTTATTTGGATGCTTGACTAGTTTATTTGAACTAATAGACTGCAGCATAAACATTTTGTTTATGTGGTATAGTTGTCTAAGAATTCTGCATGGAGTTTTAGACGCTTTAATATGGGCCTGAACATTGGAGTGAAGTTTATAAATTATAACACAGAGGGCAAATAATAGATTAATAACAGATTTAAAGATAAATTTGCGTATATTTATAATTAAATCTTACATTTGATCATGGGTGGGGGTTGACTTGAACCTAGTTTTGTGAAATTTGACTTGCTTGTATGGAATGTTGTTTGATTTTAACAAATTCAATAAAATGTTTTTAAAAAACATCTTACATTTGAATAATATTTCCTTAAAGTTCAAGGATAGTTTTAGTGATAATTTAATTAGTATAATATTTAAATATTTGTGCCATGTAGTGTCCTCACTTAACCATACAAGCAGAAAATAAAATAAATGGATGACTGGATACTTTTGTCTTCTCTTTTACTAGGATCAATTGGATTTAAGTTAGTGAGCATGCACTGGTACAGTGCATTGCTGCACCCACTACATGACGAAACAACTCAGGATCCTGGTTTGCAACCCCCCAGGCAGACACGCGGTCCAGTCCCACCCTCCGGAAATGACCATCTGTCTGCCGCAGCCAGGTTTTACATTGGCGACCCCTTGGTCTGGTCCAGCCACTCGGGTCCCCAACAATGAGGATCTTACGAACCGGATCACCTTCAGGGAAACGCTCCACATGGCCGTAGTGCCGTAACTGACGCTCCCTTACAATGAAGGTAATGTGCCTCATTCGGGACTTCATGAGCAACCGCTCATTCAACACAAAGTCAAACCAACGGTACCCAAGGAATCTCCGAAGAGACACAGTACTAAAGGAGTCCAGTCTTCGTCTCAGGTCACTGGATAGCGTCCATGTTTCGCAACCATATAGCAAGACAGGAAGCACCAGGACCCTAAAGACTTGGACCTTCGTCCTTTTGTATAGATATCGGGAGCGCCACACACCCCTTTCCAGCAACCTCATGACCTCCCATGCTTTCCCAATCCGTCTACTGACTTCATAGAAAGAGTCTCCAGAGACACGAATGTCACTGCCAAGGTAGTTAAACCTCTCAACAAGGTCGACACTCTCTCCGCAAACAGACACACTGTTGACGGCTGTGCCTAAGAAGTCATTAAAGGCCTGGATCTTGGTTTTTATTCAGGTGACTCGCAAGCCCAGACACTCAAACTCCTCACTCTGTCTCTTGAGCACCCCGATCAGAGCCTCCATTGACTCAGCGAAGATTACAGCATCATCAGCAAAGTCAAGATGTGTGAATCTTTCTTCACCAACAGATGCCCCTCAGGCACTGGACCCCACGACCTTGCCCAACACCCAGTCCATACAATCATTGAACAGAGTAGGAGCAAGAACACACCCCTGACGAACCCCAGAATCAACTGGGAAAAATGCAGAGGTCCTGTCTCCACTCTGCACAGCACTCACAGTACCAATGTACAGGCCGGCCATGATATCCAGCAACCTCAAGGGGATCCCGTGAACCCTCAGGATGTCCCACAGGGCACCTCGATCAACTGAGTCGAACGCTTTGCAAAAATCGACAAAGGCTGCAAAGCAACTTTGCCGATATTCGTGTTTGCTCTCCATGAGAACCCTCAGTGCCAGGATGCAGTCGATGGTACACTTCTTAGGCGTAAAACCAGACTGTTCCAGTCGCTGGTAGGTGAGCAAGTGATCACGGATCCTATTGAGGACGAGCCTAGTAAGGACCTTACCCAGCACTGAGAGCAACCCCCTATAGTTGCTGCAATCAAGGTGACTTTCCAGATAGGGAAAGTCCCGTTTTCCAGTCAGTTGGGATGATGCCAGTCTCCCAAATGGAAGCAAAGATTGCTTGCAATGCCAGGAGGACAGCCTACTACCAGCCTGGAGAAGTTCACCACAGATCCCTGCAGCCTCCCCCACCCCCTGCTCAGCTGGTTCACCATCTGTGAAATCTCAGTGAGATTGGGTGGTTCACAGCTAATTGGAGGATCAGCCTCAAGGACTGTAGACCCAGAGATATCCAACGATCTAGCCGGAGGATCAGCTTTGCTAAGATGCTGGTATTATTATTATTTTAATTAGGCTTAGGATGTGACCAACAGCTAATAGATGCACTCAATTTTTGGCACATTCCCAAAACCTAGGATTTCATACATGCCTTATGAAGGGGAATGTGAATTATCAGATTTCTTCTCATAACAGCGCTTAACACTGAAGCGGATCAGTACAGAAATACACCCATTGATATTACTGAAAGCAAACATACAAGCAGATGTTTCTGTGTCTTTCTGATTTTACATAAACAGGGTTTTAGTACATCTTAGCAATGCCTGCTTTTCATTAATCAGAATATGCTGGATTTATAACAGATTAATGGGTATGTTAGTTAGAATAACCTATTTACGCCTTGTAGAACCCATAAAATAGTATTTACTTTATTTAAAGGCACTTTCGCGAATTGTATATGAAGGAAGCCTATACTCTATAAAACCATTTTACTCCTCACAGTACACAATTTCCATATATGAAAACCCACTGAAGCAAGTAATGACTCAAAAAGGAACTCATTGGACATTAAGGTTAAGGTTTCATGTTCTTTTTCACCCCTCAAATGAGCTGCATGTAATCTGTAATGACAATGAAAATGACTTTAGTTTAAAATCAAGGCTTGTCAAAAGCTGGTTCTGACCAGGGCAACGGCAATTAGTATTTCAGTCTTGATAGGTTTAGTGGCAGAGGCAACCATATCAAATAAATGATCCCTTTCAGGAATATAAAATTTTATCTGCAAGATCATTCTTGTGCTTGAACAATGTTATTGGTTACTCTAAACATAATTCATACTTATATTACCCCCTTATGATATGTACACCTATTCATTTTTTACCTATACAAATCAAGTGTATTTACATTTTTCGTTAAAAAGGTTATGTTTTCTTAATTTATGGATAGAATTGTGGTTAACCTTGGTGTCAAATCCTTCCTTGTCTATCTACTGTTTATTGTTCCTATCTCAATCTGTATACTTTCTCAGGGTTCTCTGGTTTTCCTTCACACCCCAAAGACAGGAAGATTAGTTAGGTCGGCTACTCTGAATTGGCCCTATACATCTAATCGTTTCCTAATGGAGTGGCATTCCTTCCTGTATTGGTTTTGTGCCTTGTAGCTGATTCTTTAAATAAACTGTATAAGCTAGCTTCTCACATCTCTGAGATGAACAAAGTGAACTTGAAAAATTAATTAGATGGACAGATCATAATTTATATCATGTTACTTTCAAACTATTAGTAATAATAATGTCACAAAGACAAAGAAACTCATACAACTATATGACATGAATTTTACAACAGCACCACAAAATATGACTCTGTAAAGTACTTAAGAAATTGCATGTTATTAAGCAGTCTTTTAGTACTGACTCAGATGTTATTGTCAGGCAAAGTCCAGGACAGGATCACAGGCTCACATGTCTCATCTAACAAAGGAGTTCAAAGCAGGATGCCAGTGTAGTTTATTAAAGTCTATTTTTATAAATAGCTGTATATAAGGACTATATCATTTTTAGAGACGTGTTCTTTTTTTATTGCCATGTTTTGCAAATCTGTGCATGCGCTTTAAGCCTTTACCCTACAGTACAAAGAAATCTATAAAATAATAAACTGAATTTTCAATCCTGATTGATTCAAGATAATTCCGCTTTTAGCCATTTCTTTTAAATGTTTAGTTTCCTGTGAGATTTCCTGAACTAAGCACTTCACAGTTTGACTTTACTTACTTCATACTCCCTCAGCTGAAAGACTCAATTTTCACACAGTTTAGGTATAGAAAAAATTTTCAATACTTTGAATATAGTATAATTTTCTTGAAGAATTCCATTGCTATCAGTAACAGTACCTCAGTGAAGGTCATCAATCTTTCAAAATAATAAGAGGAGTCCTTTTGTGTAGCTATGATTAAGGGGAACAGATTCCCATTTGGTTATTCTCATCACAAAGCAGTCTTATATTTCAAGGTCATAAGTCCACAGGGCAATAGCCATTGTTCTTTTTTATTAGAACTCTATTTACATAAAGAAAAAATATATTGAATATTTTAAGTCATTCTATTTTAGATCTGGAAACTGAGCGCCACAAAAGGAATATGAATGTGTAATATATAAATGTGATTGGTGTTTGTGTGTGTGTGTTTACAATTTCTTCTGTAGCTTTATGAAAGGTAACTGAACTGGATGCAGAGAGGAAAAATAGGGATTAGGAAGATAATTTAATAAAATTAAAATCAGAGACAATAATCTGAAAAATTATTAAAATGTGATATTGTTAAATTAAACAAAAAAGAGTTGGCAGAGTCATACAATGAAAAACATGGCAATGTCAATGATTGTGGCCTCTTCTAAGGAAATACTACAACCATTTGAAAAGTAAAAATATCTCTGGATTAAAGAATGAGCAAATAAAGTATTTAAAAGGAGCCACAACTGGAATGCCATTGTATTGTAGTTGGTCTTATATTGAATTTGTGATATGCTACACCATTATTTTGACCCAAATTTGGAACATTGATAAACAAGAGAAATGTTTCCTCTTTCTATTGCTCATTTTGAAACAGATTACTTATCTTGTGTATGTGATGGTAATGACTTTTCTTTTACTATTGGCCAAGAAACTGTAATATCAGTTAAACAGAGATTCACAAAACAAGAGTGTCTTAAAATGCTTCTTAAACACAATGAGGAAGTCAGAATTTCTAAAAGCAGGTGGGCAGCTCATTCCAGCAATCAGGAGCTACTTATAGAGTGAGCTTTGATACCGAGAAGTAATGGCATTGCCAGATGCTGTTCATCAGCAAACCTGAGTGGTTGAGAAGTGGCATAGACCTCAGAAGTGTCTCCATAGGGCTTTCCCCCCTGCTCGCTTTGCTCACCAACCCCTTCCCCCCCACCCGCCAGCACTATGCGCCGTTGTAAAGTATGGGGCTGACTGCACCTCAGGGAGATGCAGACACTTCCTCCGAAAATCCTCTTAGACGGTGATACAATTGAAAATAAATACATTTTTTTAACTCGTCTTTGCTTGATCAGCTGCTGACTTGCTGCTGCTGCCATGCCGTGTGATCTTTACTTCGCTTGCATACCCCTTTCCCACACCCCACCAACGCTACGCGCCATTGTGAATAGAGAGGCTGAATGCTCACCAAGGAGAAGCAGTCGCTCGTCCGAAACCAAGCTTAAACAGTGATACATTTTCCTAATTCAAAAAAAATAAGAGAACACTTTTTAATCAGAGTATAGCATCAAGTCAGTAAAATATCCTGGGATATTGATCTGGTCAATTAAGTAGCACAGGGGGTTGTTAATCAGTTTCAGCTGCTTTGGTGTTAATGAAATTAACAACAAGTGCACTAGAGGGGCACACAGACAACCCCCAAAACAGGAATGGTTTAACAGGTGGAGGCCACTGACATTTTCCCTCCTCATCTTTTCTGACTGTTGTGATGGACAGCCAGGGATCTTGCCCGGACAGGACGCCCTTTTTAGGAGAAGACCGGGGGAATGGGTATACTGCCAGGAATACCTCCTCTGGGACACGAGAGGGCAGCCCCCTTGGGTTACATCGGGGCCACGGAATTGGAGCTTAGAAGCTCAACCCAGTGTGGGTCCGTAGCCACCGCCAGGGGGCACCTGGACAGCTCCAGAGTCTGGACATGCAGCACGTCTGCCTCACCCAGAAGTGCTGCCAGAAGAGGAGCAGGGTTTTGGTGCAGCACTTCTGCCACACCCAGAAGTGCTAACGGATGTTAATCAAGGGACACCTGGAGCACTTCCAGGTACACTATAAAGGAGGCCATCTCACTCCACTCAGGAGCCAGAGTCGGGAGGAGGAGGACAAAACTTGGGAGGAAAGGAGTAGAGGAGAGGGAAAAGAGAAGGACTGAGTACTGTGGTTGGAGCACTGTGTTGTGTGCAGGTCTTAGGAAAAATAAACGTGTGTTTTGGACATATGGTGTCTGTCTGTCTGTGCCGGGAGCCTGGTCTTTTACACTGTTTTTTTACTAGTTTTGCATTTGGCTACGGTCATTGTCACTACTGGTAGCATGAGGTGTTACTTGGACCCTACAGAAAACAATCAGAAACAGACTTCATGAGGGTGGCCTGAGGGCCCGACATCCTCTAGTGGGCCCTGTGATCACTGCCCAACACTGTGAAGCTCGATTGGCATTTGTCATAGAATGCCAGAATTGGCAGGTCCACCACTGGCTCCCTATGCTTTTCACAGATGAGAGCAGGTTCACTCTGAGCACATGTGACAGACATGAAAGGGTCTGGAGAAGCCATGGGGAATGCTATGTTGTCTGTGACATCGTTCAGCATGACCGGCTTAGTGGTGGTGGTTCAGTGATGGTCTGAGGAGGCATATCCATGGAGGGACGCACAGACCTCTACAAGCTTGACAATGGAACCTTGACTGCCATTAGGTACCGGGATGAAATCCTTGGACCCATTGTCAGACCTTATGCTGGTGCAGTGGTGCAGTGGGTCCTGGGTTCCTCCTGGTACACGACAATGCCCGGCCTCATGTGGCGAGAGTGTGCAGGCAATTCCTGGAGGAAGAAGGAATTGATGAAGGAAGGACTGCCCTCCACGCTCACCTGACCTAAATCCAATAGAACACTTCTGGGGCATTATGTTTCGGTCCATCCAACAACACCAGGATGTACCTCAGACTGTCTAGGATCTCAGTGATGCCCTGGTCCAGATCTGGGAGGAGATCCCCCAGGACACCATCCATTGTCTCATTAGGAGCATACCCCAGTGTTTTCAGGCATGCATATAAGCACGTGGGGGCCATACTAACTACTGAGTACGATTTTGAGTTGCTGCACTGAAAGTTCAGCAAAATGGACTAGCCTGCCACATCATTTTTTCACTTTGATTTTTGGGGTGTCTTTGAATTCAGCCCTCTGTAGGTTGATAATTTTCATTTTCATCAAACAATGTGGCATCCTTTCGTTCCTAACACATTACCCAGTCCATATCAGCATAGATATCCAGCATGATTTTTTTTCCCACTGAGATCAGATGTGTTTTCAAAGTGTTATTTTAATTTTTTTGGGCAGTTTATACTGTACATATATTTTTTTTGTTCAGATGTAAATTATTAGTGTTTCTTATAATAAATATGAGGGTATATGATGGAAAGACCTCAGGTGCTGGGTTTATGAGTGAAAAGGTTATGAATTCATTTAGAAGACATTTACATATATCTGCTTATCAGAGACCTTTATCCAAAGCAACTTAGAAAAGAGATAAACATAAGAGTACACATCAGTGTTGGGACTGTTTGGAGCAAGAGTTACAGGAAAAGGTTACAAAATTAATCAATACAAATGAAAAGCTCAGAACAAAATACTATACAAGTGATTTACAATTCCCTAGGTTACAAAACCTAACAGCTAATATCAGTTACACAGAAATGCATCAAACAAGAGAGTTTTCAAACACATTGAGAGAATCAGAATTTTAAATGGAGATGGGCAGCTTGTTCAACTTGCCAGGAGCTACATATGAAAGTTTCTGAACCGAGATGGCAACTTCAGAAGCCATTAATCAGCAGACCTTAGTGGCCTAGAAAGAGCATTGGGCTTCACAAGTTGTTTCCATACATATAGGTGCTGACCCACTGACTGCTCTGTAGGCAAGCATCAAGGATTTGAACTTAATACATGCCATTACAGGAAGCCAATGTAGTGATCCAAAAAGTAGAATGACAAGTGTATTCCTTGGCCGATTAGCATGCATCTGCATTTGAATCATCTGCAGCATCTTGATGACACATGCTGGTACTCCTGCCAGCAGAGAGTTATAATAATTAAGATGTGACAAGACGAAAGCCTAGACCAGGAGTTGTGCTGCATGTCCTGTCAGATATGGTCTGATCCTACAAATATTTTAAAGGAAATCTGGAAGACTGAGAGACCATAGCAACATGGTCACTGAATAACAGCTGATCATCAGTTAGAGTTGGAAATGGTGCTACTTCATCCAAGTTATAATATCAGTCAGACATGCAGAGATTGTAGCTGATACTGTGTAGTCATCAGGAGGGAAGGGTATGTACAGCTGCGGATCATCAGCATAGCACTGATAAGAAACACCATAGAAGTCGATGATAGGGCCTAGTGAAGAGGTGTTTGACAGAATAAAGAGGTGCTCTAGCCTGCTGTAAACATGCTGACAACAGTAAGTTGAGCTTCTTGGTGGAATGGCCATTCTTGAAGCCTGACTAATTAGGATTAAGAAGTCTGTTCTGTATAAGAAAGGAAGAGGCTTGATTAGACAGAGCACATTCCAGTGTTTTAGATAAAGGGGAAGGAGAGAAACTGGTCTGTAATTACCTGCTTGAGATGGGTTGAGGGTGGGCTTCTTGAGTAGAAGAGACATTAAGGCCTGTTTGGAGTCATGTCGATGGGTAGTAGGGTGACTGGAGAGGAGGTAGGAAATTTCAGTTGTGGAGAAAGGACAGAAAGGGGAGAATGATATACTCTGTTCAGGAGGGAGCAGCTGGAGACAAACTGATGGAAAAAGCCAAAAGCTATCATGATGGATTTCAGAGACAAAAGTCTCTTCAAAATGTAAGTGTCAAATTATGTCATCTTATATTGTGTTGTGTTTTAAATGAACACATTCTGGCATAACAGCACTGAACAGTACAGGGGGTTGAGAAGGAAAGCCCTTGAAGGACTAGGTGCAATTTGTGTTTATACTTTTAAAGAAACCCCTGGAGGTTAACAAGAGAACTGACACATAGGAGAAAGTGCAATAGAGGAAAATAAACCAAAAGGACTAACTTGCATCACATGAAGTTGTCATTAGCAGTATTTGGAATTTATCTCTTTTGATGATTTATAAAAATACAACTTAAGTTAGATTAATGAGTTCCAAAGCAGTCATATTATCAGGCATAGGCAATGAGTTGGTGAGATATGGAAGATGATTTTACATAATACAAATTTAAACCAATGTGCTATAAATGCAACAATAATTTGCAAGGTTCAAACTCACAGAAGACAAGTAGGAAGGACTAAACCTAGCCAATTTCAGTACAAAAAATGTCATGTAGGGCCTGCATACAACTGGCAGCAAAAGTCAAGCATAAAGGACACCAAGGTCATAAAGAGCAGTGAAGTGTGTATAAAATTACTTCCCTCTCTGTCTCATCCATGTTTAATTTACTTGTCTGTCAGTTACTAATAAACACCCTCCATTAAATATTATAAGCATTTCCTTTTGGTGAACTGTTTGCTCATTTACCTTTTTTTGCTGTAGAGAATGCAGTCAAAGATATAATTACTTTACTGACTGTTAAAGTTTGTTCATTCTCCCAATGTCTTCGTGAGTTTTTTTCAAGGTAATCAGTTTCTTTATCAGCTGTTTAGCACACAAATGTTAGGTTAAGTGGCAACTCTAAGTGGGCCTGATTTCATTGAGTTGAGGTTTGTGCTTGTGCGATGGTGCCCTGGGGTAGATTGGTGTTTGTGGTAAAGTGCATCAGGACTCTTGGCATTGTGTGATTTTTATGAAAACAATGTTTTCATAAAATGTAGCTCAGACTAAGTGGGTGTGCGCTGTTAGAAAGGTGTGTGGCCGTAGGTTAATCAGTAGAATTTGGTTAATTGGTAGTTAACGTACAAACTTCATCAGCCCAGCCTTTCTTCATTCAAACTCTGTGGGTCATAAAGGCAAGCACCTACATCCACAAAGTATATAAGGAACCCACAAAGTATATAAGGAATCTGAGTAGGAAAGATAAGTAACAAAGAGAGAGAGAAAAAGAAAACAACAAAGGAAGAAAGTTTGGAGAGGGTGAAATTAAGAGTTCAACACGGTGCAGTTGACAGGAAGCAATTGGTTTGGTGGCCCTGCGTGCAGCAAGAGAAATTCTTTTCCAGGGGTGGCTAAAGGCTTCAAGGGTTGCCTCATGGATGCCAAGGGATGGTGATGGGATGACAAAAATGGGCTTTGGCCATCCCAGAAGGTTATTGTTTCAGGTGGATGGGACAAAAGTAAATGCTGGCTGACCGGGCTCGCTGATGTCTCTGTCAGCTGAGCAGAGGAGACAGAAGAGAGGGATACACTGAGGCACAGAGAAAGAGACACACATAAGCCGATTTTAACTCTTTGTTTTTAACCTTGATTTTAACATTCTGTTGGATTTATTTATTTATTTAATATTTTAATGTCCCACACTGACACCCATTTTTATGT
>JANRMT010062833.1:36371364-36488808 GCA_026402145.1 Polypterus bichir lapradei
TATATATATATATATATATATATATATATATATATATATATATATAGTGACAGGTAGGGGGCGCTATCGCTCCCTTGAACCCCTGTCCAATACACCAGACACCAGATAAAAGTCCACAAGTTGACTTTATTTAAATGCCACAGTGCACAAAGCACCCTCTCCTCCTATATACTCATAAATAACAATACAACAATAAACAATCCTCCACTCCCAGACGCGTTGCCACCCTTCCACCCAGCTCAGCTCAACGCTCTGGTGTCTCTTTCAGTCTTTTATAGTCCTTGCCCTGGAAGTGTTTTGCCCTCTCTGTCCACTTGACTAGGAACATTTCCGGGTCAGATAAAAAACCTTCTTCTTTACCCCGGAAGCACGTCATTCACCTTGTCCACGTGTACTTCCGGGGCGTAGGGAAAATAACCATTGTTCCTCCCTGCAGCGTCACCTAGTGGCTCCCATGGCATCCAGCAGGGCTGTATATAAAAACTGCAATGTCCATGATGCCCTGCTGGTCTTCGGGGAACCTCCATACTGCAGGGAGGGCTCCACCTGGCGGCTTGGGGGTATTTTCCGGGATAAACGGCCGGCCATACACCACTATATATATTATATGTATATATAATATATTGTAACAACTCTAGGGGGCATGCCAGCCACTGACACAGACAGACGCTAGAAGCACACTGATACAGAACAAAGATGTTCCCTGTTTCCCACAGGCACCCACAAACACAAAAGCACACAATACTAACAGTTCTTCTCTCCCTTTACTCCTCCACTCCTCCTCGGCAATCTTCGTCCACCTTCCACCCAACTCTGGCTCACCGAGTACTGTCCAGTGGTCCCTTATATAAGGCACACTTAAGTGCTTCAGGTGCTCATTGCTCTATTTCCAGGAGGCACTTCTGGGTGTGGCAGAAGAACCTCCCACATGAGCTCAGGAACAGCTGCAGTGCCTCCTAGAGGTGCCCCCAGATCCCAACAGGGCTGTATTGGACTCCATCTCCCATAAAGCCCTGCTGGAGTCTGAGGTATCGCTGCCACCCAGGGGGGGCTGCCATCTAGTATTTCGGGGGAGGTAGTGTTCTGTCTACACTGGTTCCCCCAGTCCTTCCATAGCAGAGGTGGCCCCAGCCATCTATGACAATATATATATATATATATATATATATATTATTTAATAATTATTTTGCATTGCACTTTATCATTGGACACTGTTTTGTTTAAATAAACAAGCAATTTCTGCACCAGTCTTGTTCTTTGTGTTCTTATTGTCCTTGTCCATCATTGGCACACAACCTTTGATGAATGTCCCAAAAAATTTGTAATACCAAGGCTGCAGGTAATTGGGGCATCAGTGTCCCATCCAGGGTTTGGTCCACGTTTACCCAGATGCTGGTGGAACAGCCTCAGAAAATAGATGGATGGATGAATACCTGGGTGGGTGACATTGCCTGTGAAAGGTTAAATCTTAGCATACAACAATACCTGAGTTTGTAATAAATAGAGAAATTATTAGAAGCAGAACACTTTCTTAGTTGTTATATTAATAAATGTATTCTGATTTACCAGTCTTAAGCTCTACCTATGATAATACAGATATATGCAAAGACATAACTGAAAATGACCTTTGTAAGAAAATGTTAAGAACAGTGATCTTAGACACACCCAATATAGGCTGTGTCAATGAAGCCCAATCAAGATCTCAGCTAAACTAATGACCCTTAAGTGAGCTATGTGACTAATCTCTAAGTAACAATTTAAAACAAAAAGGATCAAAAGTAAAAAGTACTGAAATCTAAATGTTTAAATATTTAAATTGACTGTCTTTAACAATTTAACTGTGTGTTTGTCTGTGTGTTTCTGTGCATTTCTTGGAGTGCTAATCTTTATACCATATTACAAAAATATGTTTCAGTAAGTATGTTGTTATACTAAGTCTTCACCACTAAACTGTTTTCAAATGTTTAAAAGTGTGTGAAAAGCACCCTGAGCTATAATGATTATTAAAAAGTGGGATATAATTTAAGTCATTTTCAGTAATATAGCACACCTATGTGAGAAATTGTATAGCAGGGCCTTGGAAATAGTGCTTCTCTCTAGCTTTGCATGCCATTTGTTATGGGTAAATTTGTTAATAGGTTAACACCATTTCATTGTTTACAGTGTTGTATAGACCAAGAGACAATGCCTGCAGCAGCCTGTTGATACAGAGCTCTCCTCTCAATCTAAGTAGGAAAAAATGTAGGAAAGAAAATAAGATAAGATAAGGTATAACTGACTACATTTCAGTACTGCCCTACATTTCTTGTCACTAGAAATTCATTTATGTATGATAAAATAAAGTTCCAAATCTCTGTAAGAATTCCCAAGACTTATGTTGAGGGATGGATAAGCCCATAAGAATTAAGATCTCTGTGTAATATATTTTATGTTTTTCAATCTAGGGCGTTTACATGAAAACAACATCATAGGCTTCATGACCAAAAACGTTTAATACCACAACAGTACCTTAGGTAATTTATAAATTTTAATTACATACTCTTTCATGACCGGTCATATGATAGGGTGTCTCTAGTGTAAGGGTAAAGCAATGCACTCACCGTCCTTTTCCTCTGTGGCAGCAGGGCGAGTTTTTGAGTATGGTTGTGAACATCCATCACAGTCTCATTTTGGTTTGTGGATCTACAGCATGCACTGCCTGTTATGGCATAGCTGTTTTATCTGACATAATCATTTGGTTACTGTTGAGAGCCAGCTTAGTGCTCCATGAAGCTGACCCAAGGCATTAGTGAACTAAACAGTTACCTAGAGTCCTGTGGCCAGCAGAGGGACCCCATTTGCTCAGTCTGTCATGGAAAATGGGAAAGATGGGGAAGGAAAAGTTGATAAATGATGACTAGGCTCTGGAGTTAGGCATAGTTCCTCACACACCCCTGCTCTTCAATCACATTCCTAAAGGGACACCAACTACCGCTGTTTGATTGCACTCATTCTCCCAAGGAGAATCCCCCACCATCATTTGCTTTAGTGAGGTCTTGTATCGGGTATTGTAAAAAGGGTCCTACCAACCTTTAGTTAGCTTAGGGCCTAGCCAAGTATAAAACCAGCACTGATTTTGTGATGTGCCAGTTTTGATGAGTGATACGGATATAGAATATGGAGCACTATTCATCATTTGTTCATTTCTAATTACTGACAGTATTTAAGTAAGCTCTTCTTAATAATCCATCACTCATTTGTAAATTATTCATTTTTAATTTTTTTGTCTCATATTAACCTCTTTTTTGCCATGTTTATTTGTCTAGTGTTATTTTCAGTGTGTGTCTGTATTACTGTGTATTTAAACAAATCTGTATTTTTATGTAATTAGTACTGTGAGTAATTACCGTATATACTCGCGGATAAGATCTCCCGTGGATAAGTCAGGAATTGGTTTTATCGTATAATTTCTGGTATTTTATATTGTTGGTCGTATAAGTCAAATGTGGAAAACTAACACTATTGGTCCAAGAGATTATGATATGCTAATGCCCACATGAGTGAGTAACCACGGAGCAGACTGCCTTTTTTTTCTATGTTGTTGCGGCAATGCGCTGTATCAGTGTGTGCTCCTAATCTCTCTCTCTATTGTGTCTGCGTGACCACATGGTAATATATATATATTAAACATCGTTGAAGTAGCGAAAGAAAATGGTAACTGTGCTGCTGCAACAAAATTTGATGCGTCTGAGAATCTGATGTGAGATTGGAGGAGGCAAGAAGATGTAAAAAAAAAAATGTAAGTGTTGCATTTATGAACTGGCATATACAACGGGGTCTGATTTTATAATCAGTTTTTCGGGTTTCAAGACCTGACTTATACGCGAGTATATACGGTAATCAAGGTGAAATCAATATAGCCTTTTGTTTAAAGAAATGTGTTTTTCACACTAATGTCTAGTAAAAGTGTAATAAGTTGACAAAGAAAACTCATATGTATAAATTAACTTTTGATTTATAACGTACGCACATGCCTAGTGTATATAGATGAATTAAAAAAATAAAATATGAATATGCAGGAACATACTATTATTCTACATTTCTCAGCATGTAAAAACTGTATGAATTCAATCATTAACAATGAAGCACTAATTTTTGGAAATTAGCAAAATATTCTTTTGAGTGTTTGAATGGGTAGGTTAACCAATAATTATTGATATATTTAATTTGTATTTAGTTTTTATTAAGCCATGCAGATAGCCATTGTTGGCTGGGTCTACAGTAACAAAAAAGCACGTTTATTTAGCATTTGAATGTAGCATTTGTAAAGGCTGTGCTCAGCAGATATACAAAGTATATTTAAAGGCACTTTTAAGAGGCCCCAGAGTTTAAATTTTGATTGCAGCACATTCAGAAATTTGAAGTGATTGTGTAGATTGCATTACCCTTAAATTCAAATTAATATTACATGCAAAAGAGAGGTTTAAATAAAATATAACATCGACGGACTCCCACACTATTTCTCAGTTTCAAATGTAAGAAATACATTGCTATGGGTTCATTATCATTTAATGTGATGACTGCAATTTCTTCCTAATTGTCTCAATAATGAACATAAAGAGTGGTAACTGCTTAGAAATGGTGTGGTAATTCTGGCACATACCGAGGTGATAAATATGACAATTTACCCCAAAAGTGGCAGCACTACATTGTTTTAATCCTCAAGATCCCACTACTCACATAAACCTTCCGAAGTAAAGCATCCCAATTATCCTCCTTATACTGATTACCACCTTAAACTTGAACAAAGCATACATATGCTCTGAAGGTAGCTCTTTCTGAATTTCAAACACTTGCTGCACTCTTATTGCTTTATACCCTTTCAGTTGTGGGATGCCCGCTTTTTGGCTCTCACTCCCAATGGTCATCTATGGACCACCTGCATTGCCAACCTTCAAATCTAGGCTATAAAAACTATTCTTATCCTTTTCATTATGTAAGAAAAAAATGAAGACACTTTTCTTTAATTATACTGCCTCTTTAATGTTAACTTGAATTTATATTTATTATATAGTTAAGAAAAATGCACACAGCACATTATAACAGTGAAAGATATCAGAACTATTAAATATACTGTATATTACATCTTTTATTGTTGCTTCACTTTAAGCAGTCTTCTGAATTTATATGTTAGTATTAAAGATTTACAGTGGCAGCAGTTTTAATAAACGTCATGGCCTGTTTCTAGTAGGATATACTTCGGTTCCCTGGGAATCTAACCAGGATAAGTACAGTATACTGTACATCAATTTTGTAATCCCACACATCTGTTTACTCAACTGTCTTATTCTGTTTCCACGATCATGCTAAACCAGAGTTCATCCCTGTAGAACTGGCCACAAGGCAGACTAACTTGCGTATACCTGGGCTGTGGAAGAAAGCTGGAGGACCCAGACAAAAAAAAAAAAAACTGAGATACAAACCCAGTGTCCTGGAGCCTTGAGACCATAGAACAAACCATTGAACCCACATGCCACACTTGAGAAGGTTACTCATCACAGGAGTAGTTAAAGAGGCTGGTGGTGCAGTGGTGGCACTGCTGCCTCATAGTAAGGAGACTAGGATTTGTGTCCTGAGTGCTTCCTGCATGGAGTTTCCATTTTCTCCCTTTTTATGTGTGGGTTTCCTCTGGGTACTCTGGTTTCCTCACACAGTCCAAAGAAATGCTGGGTGCTAAATTGGCCCTAGTGTGTGAGTCTGTGTGTGTCTGCCCTGTGATGAGCTGGCACCTGTCCATGTGTTGTTCCTGCTTTGTGTGTGATGACCGCTGGGACTAGGCTTTTGCTGCACTGGATAAGTGGTTAGGAAGATGGATGGATATTTTTTTAAGCAAGGAAAGTAAGTAGGCAAGACTAGTCTCTTGTTCCAAAAAACTCATATTTTTTGACACAATTCAAAGTTAGCCTCAGCCTGTGACATAATCATTTTATTTTTGTTTGTCATGTTTGTTTATAACCTTTGTTTTCTTTATCATTACAGTATATTTTAGAACACCGCAAGGATTTAGGTGTTACTGCTGCTGCCTCATATATCTGACTTCATCAATATGAATCTTATGAAAGGCTGTTCACCGTGTGGAGTTGGCACGTACTCCCATCCTTTTGGTATTAGGTATTAGGTTTTCTTTTGGATAGTGGTTTTACTCCTATATCTCAAAAGATATGCATAGTAAAAGGACTGGTGACACTAAATTGATTTTGAAGTTGCTGTCCTGTCCAGGGTGTTTTCTGACTCCCGGAGTTGCTGGGGAGGATCTGGCTTCCTGCCACCACCAAGATGATTGAGTAGGAAGCCATAAAACCTACATACCAGTAAGCAGAAAGCCATAGTAGTCTCTAGCCTTTGTAGTCCTTTTATGCTCAAGGATGACAAAGAGTCTTATTACCCTGCAAAAAATTGCATCCAGAGTGGGACTTTGGAAAAACATCAAAAATGCTCAAGAGTCATGTGACAGCACAGATGATTTGAACACTGACCCCTTCATTTGTACATCGGGGTTTCATAGTTCCTCATATATAATTTTTATTTTTAAAATGAACACACTACTTTTTGGTAAGCTCGAGTGTAATTGACATTATTTTGGATGTGACGAGAAACAGGGACAAATAACTGTTATTTTATATAATGTCTTTGTATAGTGAACCCCATCCCAAGACACTTGACAAGTATAGATACACCTGATAACATGCTTTTCTTTTTTTTTTTTTTTTTTACAAAGGATGCATTTAAGGTCAAATGCTACTCCAGGGTTACAGAGTGATTCAAAAGTGAGGATTGAACCACCATCCTTGTGACTGAAGGTCCACTTCATTAGTCATAACGCCACATTACCTAATTGCTGCCAAAGAGGCTTCTACAAAATACTAAATTGAGCGTCTGAAAACTTATATAAACAAGAAGTTTCATTTTTTGTTTTTTAATAAACTTGCAAACAATTCTTAAAATGTCAGAAAGTGGTCTGAATATATTTTGAATCCACTGTACACACTTCCTATTAATATTGAAAGATAAATACATTTCAAATAAAAAGTCTAATTTCATAATAAATATATACATATACCAACAGAAAACACCACACACTAGTCTTGTTTATTTCACAACAGATTTTCCAAATGGTTTTGATTACACCTGGAAAATGAAGCTTGATTGCATCAGTTACTCATACAATAACATACAACTCAATATAAAATATTAGAACAATGAAGGAAAATAGAAAAGGTCAAGAATTTACTTAATTTCACTTGACAAGAATTGCACTCTTTCCATTTCTTTGCTACAACTGTTAGCTCTAATTCTACGAAAGAGTTTAAATTAACTAATAGTTATTAAAATGTGATATGACAGGTGAGATAAATGGCCTAATATTAATCTGTAATGAGATACTTTACAGGTTATTTTTTAACTTAATCAGTTCTCTGTTTAAAATCCACAAGTTTAATATCAAATATGTTAGAGCTGATTTATTAGCCAGCTTAGCCAAGTTTATTGTTTAAAAATATTGAAACACATTATTTTTTTTATTCATTATTTAGAATGTTTTCTTTTAAGTTATTATAGATATAAAGGATAAAGTATTACTATTCATTTTGCACTAATGCTTACATTGTAATTGTGTTTATTCAATCAGTGCTATACTAGCTCGGTTACTTGGATTTGTCAGGGTGAAACAGTAGAAAGGTGAAAAAGTAAAAAGTAATTACAAACTATACAAGTATATTTGTAAAGCTTGTTACCCTCTTAACATGATGCATTTAGTACATAAGTACTGTTAGTACTGGAAAGCTTCTTTGATTACAATCCCAGATTACAATAAATAACTAAATATACAGTATATAATATATCCCAATGCAGGTATTTTGGGGCTATGACAGTAAAACGAGGTGAGATCAAAAAAGTACGGTGAATGTTGATGCAGAGCACCACCCAAGAGCAACGCAAAACAATTCAATGCAGGTTCTGACATGTCCATCCTAGAACCTAGTCTGTGACAAGTTTCAAATTGTTTGATACTGTCAGTCGTTTGTAAACCATTGTTGAGTTCAAGTGTGTTTTTCAAGTTTGTTGTTAATAATGGATATCGAGCAATACATTAACATGAAATCAAATTGCTAAAAGGAAACCCATCAGATGTTAAAATCGGTTTATGGTGACACTGCACCGACAATTAAGATTGTTTACATGTGGTTTGATCAATTTCGTAATGGTTCTGAATCGGTTGAAGACAAGGAAATATCAGGACATCCTTCAACATTAATAACCAAAGAAAATGTTGAAACAGTTTCATTTTTTATCATGACAACGCTCCTTGTCACACATCCCTTCCAGTATGACAATTTCTATCAAATAAAAAATGACGCTGTGTCCGCATTCACCTTATTCGCCGGATCTGGCACAGTGCAACTTCTGGCTGTTCCCTACATTGAAAATGACCATGAAAGTCAAATGATTTCAATCCACTGAGGACATCCAGGCAGCCATGACAGCCCAACTAAAGACACTCTCGAAAGAAAATTTCCAGAACTGCTGGCAGGAACGTTGGGATAAGTGCATTCAAAGTGGAGGAGAGTATTTTGAGGGTGACTAGTAGTTGTAAATCTTTTACTGCAATAAATGTTTCTTTTTTAAAACATTCACCATATTTTTTGATCTCACCTCGTAGTAAGCAGAAACAATTGATTAAAGAGTCAAACACAACAGTACCAGTCAGGTTGTGATGGTCGTACAATGATAAATAATAATGTTTGCAACCCCATATGGTAATAAGTAACACCAGTAACAAATACCCACACTGGGTGACTTGGGACCATGTAAAAAACTGTGATTCAAGGTAAAGTTCAATATAAGAGACAGGAGTCAAACCCATTCTGCTTGGTTGAAAGGAAAGCATACGAGCCATCACACTACATTACAGCTTGCATGGAGCTGTTTTTCTGTCGAAAAACCATTCTGTAGTATTTGTTGCTACTTGCTCTGTTCCCCAGATCCCCCTGCCAAGGCAAAGCTGATAGCTATATGTCAAAAACCCAATTTATACTGAGATGTACACATCCGAAATTTCAAGACTTTGTCTTGAACAAAATGCTGTACGAAAGGAATATATAAACAAACAAATTATGATTAGTAGATATAGAGGTATTCCCCATAAAAATGTGTCCTATACCTCAAAGAGTTCAGTTGCCATTAGTACCACACAAGTTGAAAAGATGAGGCATTAACTCTGAAAAAAGCCAGAAAATACAGGTGACAATAGCCAGACCCTTTAAAGACTGAAAGGATGTCATCTTGGCATGTAGTGAAACCTGTCTCACAAGTATACACAGATGCAACAGGTAAACAGGTGGCAGAGGATTTCAACAGATGGCACAGTGTCACACAGCGCCAGTATCCAATCTACTCAGTGAAGGATCTGTATACCTCCCAAGTAAAGATTTGGCTAACCACAGAATAATCAAAGACATTCTCAGCAAAACAGATTGGTGTTTTAGGGATGTAAGAGACCTTTTGGAACTCAAATTTCAATATAGCACTACAAAAAGTAAGAAGCTATATGGAGTGATCTACTCAGGATGATTAATAGAAGAAAGGGAGGTGGAATTATAAAGAGTAACAGTAACAGGTTAATGGACCTGCAATTAAGATCCAAACTGGTGTCTGTGCAACCAATCCTAGTAACTGCCCCGTGGTAAAGCGCATTTAGGGGTCAGTGGTAATGTGTGTTTTTATTTATAAAAACTGTGCATCTCGGGTTCTGTGAGAGCTGCCACAAAGTATGTTCAGTGTGGAAGCGAGTTAATTGTTTGATTAGCTCAGCTATTCTACATCATCACTCAGCATGTGGATTGTAATTAGGACACTGCACCGACAGCAATGTAAAGGAGCCTGGGAGAACAAAAGAAGGGATAAAAAAAAAAGAGAATGAGAGAAAAAATAAGGAGGGCAGATCAAGAAAGAGAGAAAACAAGTATGAAAGTCAGGATTGTGCAAGAGCTGGAGCGCTGCAGAGGAGGCACGTGGTTGGGAAAGTAGCCCTGTATTGAGCAGCGTCACTCCGGGGATAGGGGCACTTCTGCTGAATGCTGCAGAGGAGCAGGAGGAGCCATCCCCTCTGAGAATTTCATGCACACCAAGGGATGATGATGGAGCCATGAACCAGTAAATGTTTGACCACGCTTGGTCAGAGAGACGTCATAAGGGTAAGCAGAGGAGACTGTTTTAGAGAGATACACTAAGGCTTGTGGTTTTTAATTAACAGCTCCTGATTATGTTTTAGGCTTCTTTTTAACCTATTCTTGGATTATTTATTTCTTAACAGATTTTTTATCATGGAGTATTTATTTATTTATGTGGAAATTATGTTGTGCTTTTACATATTGATTTCTTTGATTTTGCTTGAAATAAAATGCACCAATTTTGTTATTCTCTGTCTTCATTTGCCCTAGTCCATCTCAGTCTGTGACTATTGATGTCTGAGGTTCAAGATACTTATGCCAGCTATGGGCAACCTGGGCATCACATGCCCCAACAGATGATACTGATGACACAGTTAAAGAAAATGTCTTTGAGGAATTCAACATAGTCAGCAAAACTAGGAAGTTAAGCAAGATGGGACTGGCTGTGAATCTAATGAAAACCCAACAGTGACAGGTGTAAAGACCAAGTTGAAGGGGATAAGAGTATGAGGCAGCTTTGTAACTGGGAATTCTTGGGCGAAGAAACTGAGATAAATAGTTGAGTGGAACTGGAAGAAGTTGAAAGGGAGTTACCACCAAACGTTTGGGTGCACTTTAAGAGCTGTATAACAGAGGTAGCACATTTGCAGGTTTAAGGACGGACAATCAGATATGACCTAACACTGCATGAGACAATGAATTCATGACATAATGAAAGAAAGGTCGAAATATAAAAAGTTTCAACAGGATAAATATAAAATAAAAGGAGCTACAAGCAGAATAAACGCAGAAACACCAAAGTAAAATATTTCAAAGCAAAATGCAGATAGCATAATTATTCAAATACTCTTAAACTTTTGTCTTATTATTAGTTTATTTTATTGTTCTTACAGTTAAATTGCATCATCAACATTTTGTGTATATTTATTTTTTTGGATGCCACTATTTAGTTTTTTGTCTGCATCTGTGCCCAATTTAGTTTTCTGATTTTCATGGGCGCCACTATTTTGTTTTTCTGGTTACTATGATTCTATCTTGTTGCTAGTCATGTAATGCATGTGCCATGTGACCTTTAACATCACAGACACCATTTTATATATGACAGACAATGAAGTTAAAGTATCATGTAAACTTTATTGGAAAATAATGTAAAAATTTTGTTTTAAAAAAGCTTGCATTTAGAAAATTCTGGAATCTTATTAACTCATCTGGAATGGAAGCTGAATCTACAGACTTCTCATGTTTTGACAAAGGCAATATATGACTTCTCGGTATTATCCCAAAAATCTTTACCACTTCATTTACTAATCTGTTTGGACTTTTATGGTAAAATCCAGTTGGGCTTGACAGCAGAGAATTGGAGGAGATGGATAAAAATCACTGTATTCCCTTCTCTGAAAAGCCACGAATACCAAGAAGAAGGAGCACTAGACAGATGGACTGAATATGGGTACAGTAAATGTCTAAAACAAGGTCAGAAATTATAAATCTGTATGAAATGCTAAAAATCACTACATCATTGAAAACAAAATACTCAATGATAATGAATATGTCAAACCAAACTGAACACAAGTCATATTTATGTAGCAATTAGGAAAGACTAGAAATCACGAGAAAAGTAAAAAAAAAAAAAAAAAATGCAACCAAATCATACCAGTGGATTTTCTGAAATATCTTTTTTTTCATATTTTATACAGGTATACATGATGGAACTCAACACACTGGACCTTAAGTAATTAGTTCAGTTCTGACAGCAGAAAGTTGTTTCTATAGTTTTTTATTGTAGATAGGGGTACACAATTGTCCAAATCTGGATAGGTCAGCCTCTAGCCATAACAGTTTCTTATTCTTTTCCCACAAGACTTGTGCTGCAAAAGCTATGCAATTTTCCCTAATAAACATTTCAAGGCTTTTAAGGGGTAACACCCCACACCTACTTTAAACTATAGAAACTCCTTCAGTTTAACAGAGACCTTATCGCAGGAATTCTTAAGTGAGGCCATATTAAATTATCACACTTGGTGCACATGATGACAAGAGAAATAAATGAAATTTGATCAATACAGCTTTGTCATCTGGTAATGGATACTGGATGAACTTGATATCTCAAACATGCATAAATTAAAGAATCATTACATGATTGAAATTTGTGTCGATAAGAGAAAAAGGAAAAATCTCTGGCAATAGAACACAGCTCACAATATCAGTGTAACAACAAACAAAATTTACAGTGCACTTTGGTGGAAGACAATGTGCAAGAAGAGGTCAGATTTGGAGCAAAGTACGCAAAAGGATTCGTTACTATATTCACATACCCAAGTAAGTCATAAAGTCAGCAAAATCCAGAAATTAAGGGGGCAAAAAGAGCTTACAATGAAATTTTCTGAATGCTTAGCTCAGTCAAAACATACAGTGACTTCAGAAAGTATTGAGACTTTTGGTGCAGATATGGCTAATCTTGAACCTGTTAAAAGTCTTTCATTGTTTTATACATAAATATTTAAATCTGAAACTTTAGGTATGGTTCTTTCAAATATTATAGCTCTTACGTTTTAATGATTTTATATTTAAAACTTGATTAGATTGAATAGATTCAATATTTTTGGCTAAACTGGTATTTCATAGTGAGACCTGCCCCCCTCCCCCATATAAATACTGTTATTATATAAGAGAAGGCAAAAGAGGTGGTGCATTGTCATCATTTTTATGAATACTTTTAGATTAAAAAGAAAGCATTGTTTAAAACCTCTCCTTTGTCAAATATGTGACAGTTATTTTTAAATCATTCAGTCAGGAATAAATTAATAGCAAAAATATCTTATCAACAGAGATGCAAGCTGTTTGCTGCTATAAACAAATACTCAGGATCAGCTACCAGGAAAAAGTAACTCCCTTCTTAGGAGAGCAAGAACTGAGATGCATTCAGTATAGCAAGATGGAAAAGTAATTTGCAGGAAATGTCTATATACTTATATACTGTATCCAAACTGTACAGTTTTACATGCAGGAGCTTTTATTAAAAAATGTATGTAAGATCAATTGAGAATAGCATTATAGAATCTTCTCTATATATATATAAAATCCAATGTTTGTCTGTCTGTATGTCTGTCTGCTTTTCATGAGAAAACTACTTAACGGATTTAGATCAGGTTTTTTTCTATAATTTGCTTGAATATTCCGGTTGATATTGCAACTTCTCTCATTGCGGTATGTATCATAGTTCACTTGTGGTACTGATTTATTTGCGTAAATCCGAGAAACACGCAGCAGGCTGAGGAGAGGGGGCGAGGCCCTCCTCACTCACATGCCAGCTTTGGGGCATTCCTTATCTCTGCTTAGCTCACGAATGAGAGAACTACTTAACGGATGCAGATCGAGTTTTTTTCTATAACATTCCAGTTGATTTTCTGATTTCTCTCATCGCGGTAAAGATCATAGTTCGCTTGCAGGAGCAATATATTTGTGCTAATCTGTGACAAAGGCCGATGGAAGGAGGAAGTGTGACATCAGGAGTAGCGAGCTGGGCAGGACCCTCCTCACTGTCCTGTTTCACTACTACGCAGGCGGAGCTGCGGGGACAGCTAGTTTAAAATACGTCAAGATCTTTCATAAATAAGGACCTTTTCATCACTGTTGGCTCAAATGGCACTAAAATTATTATTTAACATTGTGAAATGACCATGTAGTGATGCATACTACAGTAATGACTAACTGAATTTCATACATAAATCATTCAGTTTTCTTCTGTTGTAGTTTGTATGCTATAAATACAAATTCTTAAACTCAGAGCTAATATTTTCATTTAAAACCCAACATTGTCTGCAGTTTTTCATAATACTTCAGCTTCATTTCTTCTTATACAATCTGAAGTCCATTAAAAAATCTTACTGACAGTTATCACTGTTTAATATAGATTACTCCAGACAGAACAAGATCACAGATTCTCAGAAAAATGTATTATGAAGAAGTTTTTTTCATAATAAACATGAATTCACTTTAGTAAAATTTGAAAGAAAATGATTAACCCAGCTGTTGTAGGTTATTGAAACAGATACTGTACACAGTAATATGATTTCACTCTTTTACATAATAATTGTATTATTATTTTTACACATCTGAAGGGTGAGAAATTAGAGCAGTACATGCTGAAATAAGCTGGAATTATAACAGTTTTTAAATTTTGTTTAGAAAAATAATCTTAAACCTGTTTTATAGGTGAATTCTAAACTTGAATAAATGTAGCTTTAAGAACAAAAATTTATAGTGCAACAAAACGTGGTGTGAAAAACTTAAGGGCAAACAGAATTTACAGTTTTCAAAGAGGCCTGCAGCAGTGCAACTTTAGATAAACCTTGTTCAGAATATGAGGAAAGATTATTACCAATGGCTACTTCTGTAATCTGTGGACATCATTTCACACCTCAGAGCATTTCTAGTTCAAGCACTTTGTGATGTGTTACCATTTAACTGAGAACTGATAAAATAGCAAGGAGGTCTGGAGGAACAGGTGGAAGAGGAGGCAGAAGCTGAGACTTGAAATATGGATTGGATGTAAGCTCTCTTCAGACAGTATTGCTTTCATCCTTACGTTTTATACAAATTTAAATTGATCTTCATTTTGGGAGAAGGAAATTACATGCTTAATCAATCTGAGTTCTTTGTCCAATTTAATTTGGTATATAAAAAAATGAAGGAACTGAAGAATGTCTATTACATGTATTATATAATGATATATGGCTGGGGGTTTTCATTATAGAATGACATGCTGTATTATGTAGGCATACTTCTGATCTGTTTCATAAGGATATCTTTTGAGGTCTGCAAGAGTTTATCTTTCTTTGTCATGTAGCAAGGACTAAATAATAATGTCAAGGTAAAGCCTATTGTGTTGTTTGTTATGAGAGGTTTGATTTATGTAATTTAAGGAAAGGATGAGGACTAGATGTTTCTTAGGTATTGTCCTGGATTCCCTGGAATATTTATTTATAACATTTTTCTTTCATATTTCACAACATTATTTTGAACCATTTTTCTAATGACATTTTGCTTTGTTGTAGAAGGCATAATTTTGTAGTGTTTTGATTATGGTCTCAGTCATCTTGTTTAGGGCTGTTATGGATGGTTGCCAGAAAAGAGGACCATGTGCTATCATTTCCTGAGTACATAAAAGAAATGTTCTGGATAAAATAAAAAATATGGGCATTTGTGTTTCAGTCATGTGCGGGCTTACAGGCAAGGGGGCCCTTAGGCTTAAATCCGTGTTCACACTTGACCTAGCTATACTGAGAAAAATCACAAAAAAAAAAAAATAGCATGTAATGTTAAAGCTTAAGAGTTGCCTAGATATAAATAACCACTACACAAGGATGGCAAGAAGCATGAGAGTATCCAATAGGTGAATGGACAGTGCAGTCAAGCGAAGTACAACACCATTCCAAAGGATAAATGTTGGGGTGTCAGCCAGGTCGCCCCTTTTAATAGTGCTACAATAACTCTGCAATAAACAGGTGCATGATGGTGCTAAAACAGAACAAAGAATCATAGGTTGCACTGCCTTCTCAATAACTTTAAGTAAGCTTGCATGAGTGGTGTGGCATGGGTCAAAAGCTCTGTCCTGCAGCTGGCCAAAGTCCACAATTAGATGCCTCCTTCCGGGAGCATCATGGCTTTGCAGCCCTCTGGCTGGAAGGGGCTTAGTTAGTTGCCCTCATTGAGGAGCTTCTCTGAGTTATGGTTGGAAATAAAGACAATACCATTAGTGACAGTGTCCCCTCATGTCATGGAGTGATATTTCTTACCCTCAAGACTTGGGAAGGCTTGTACCTGCCTTTTGGTTTGTGGATGGAGCCAGCCCCAAATGGTAGCAACTTTGGACCACTGGGGCTTGACCCCTTCTCCTCCTATCACGTATCCTAAGTATTTGGCCTCAGTAAATGCAAAAATAACATTTTATGGGTTGAACCACAGGTTAACATTGTGTATGGTGCAGAGGGCATTCTTGAAGTTCCTCCCAAGTGCTGGAAAATATGACTATGTCATCTAGATAGGCAGCACTGTAGACATTTTGGGGCCAGCGCAGTCTGTCCAACAGGGTAGGATGCAGTTCTGCCAGTAACCTTTCGCCATGTCAAGGGTAGACAGGTACTGGGTACTACTAAGGTATTTGAGGAGGCCATCCACTCTTGGCATGGAATAGGCATCAAAACGGGAGACTTGATTGAGCCAGCAGTTTGTTCCTCTGCCAGTTTGCAAGGATGTCCCCAAAAGTAAGCTGTGTAGCATCTGTATAGAGCATTGTTAAGAGAGTTGCTGCACACAGCGCTTCCTTCTCAGTTGTGCTCCAGCTTGAGAAGGTTCATGTGATATGAATGGTCTCTAGGATGCCAGTTAGGCTGGTAGATTAAATTGTCTGCCAAACCCTTATTTTCATGTACCTCATAAGTTTGCTGCCATTTGGCCAAGAGTTTGGAGCAAAATGTAGGAAGAAGAACTATAACCCTGTACCCCAGGAAAAACATGCAAAATTGGGAGCCCCTATTGTATAGTCGGGCTTGCAAGCACTGCACGTTTTGAAGGTTCTCTGTAACTAGGGGCCTTAGTTTCACAAAGCAATCACTTTTTTCATGCCATTGCTTTTTCAAAAATATTAACATATACAAAATATTCCTATCTGTCCTTTATTTTTTGACTATGACTTCTTGTCTCACATTTTGGTTTAGAAAGCAGTCTTTTTGACTGTCTGGTAATATTCCAACAGCTGCCCTCTGTCACTGAAGACAAGTAAATTCAAGGATAACAGTCTGTGTGCCCAACTAGAGATAGGGGTATAGGAGTAAAAGATCAGTCTAGCAGCACAACTATTTATTTGAAAAACAAGGAAAAAAAAATTTTTTTCACATATTTTTATAAGTTTCAGTGTCCTATAGCTTACATAAAACCTCAGTTATTATTAGAAAAATTATCTTTAGTATTAGTAACTAGCCTTACTTTATTCTTTTTGGCCTTGCATTTTTGCCTCTGTGGCGGATGGCCAGGGCCCTTGACTGGCCAGGACGGCCAAAGCGTGGAAGGACTTTGGGAAAGAGGATTGCTGGGACAGTTTCTTCCCCGGGCCGATAGAGGGCAGCCCCCTTGGTTTTCAGTTGGGTCACGGGTTATGAGCATGGAGGCTTAATCCTGTTGGAACCCGTGGCCACCACCAGGGGCTGCATGGACCTTTCCAGGGCCTTATTTGGTCACACTTCCGCCACACCCGGAAGTGTGGTCAGACGAAGCTCGTAAGGCACCTGGATTCCATCCAGGTGCCTTATAAAAAGGAGCTGCCTCACTCCATAAGTGCCCAGAATCGGGAGGAGAGGACAAAGCCTGAAGAGGAGTGGAGTGAGAAGGACTGGCGGTAGTAGTGACTGAATGGTATTGTGTGGTGTACACTGGTGAAAACTGTAAATAAATGTGCGGAGTGTGGCAAAACTTGTCCCCTGCCTGTCTGTGTCTGGGTTAGGGTGGCAGTACGCCCCCTAGTGGCTCACATCACACATATTGGTTTTACCCTTGCCATTTTCAGTCTTTTGTTATCTAGTGATGAACATGTGCCTGTCTTTTGACCATTCTTTTGTCACCCCCTTTAAGCCCATTCAACATCTCATAGTCCTTCGACCTTTTGTCATTTTTAGGACAAGTTTTTTTCATATAAGGTGCAATGGCTATCTCCTAATATGTAAAGCAACAGATGACTGTAGGAATAAACTATGGTAACATATAGATCATTTTAATATTTCCATAGATGTAAAGACATAAACATTTTGCAAACATTCTCTGTACCTACTTGTTGTGATATGAAATTTTGCATACAAGTTAATAAATATTTTGTTTGTCTTTATTTGTAACTTAGGTAAAGCAATGTAATATTAGTGTTACATTAGTGAGAAGCATTCATGTTTACCCCCCTTTTAGGAATGAGTCTCTTTGTAATTTTATGACAGGGTTCGGCGAAGTGCCTCAAACTAGTGTGGTAAATGTTTCTCTGCTAAAGTCTCTCAGTCAATCCCCACAGGAAAGCCAGACTGCCTAACTGCAAAGCTTTACCTTAACACATGGTTTGGAGGGCAGGTGTGAAGGTGTTCTATCCCCCATTGGTCTGAAGTATGGCTGTTTGGAGCTGGCTTGTATTAAAAGGCTTTAAGTACAATGACGCCCTATTGGCTCTAGTGGTTGGACAGAATGCCTATAAATTTGCTTGCTTTACCTCACCCTCTCTCTCGCTCTCTCTTACCAAACTGATGAAAGACCATCTCACATTATGAACTGAAAAGGACAACACAATGAAGAGCACAGCTCGGCAGCCATATTGAGACAGGCACGCGGTCTGTTCTGAAGAAAGCTGACCACAAAATGATGCCTTAACTAGAGACATTTTAAGTAACTAACAAGTCTGTGTGCTGCCTGAAACTACACATCAACATTTATCAGGTTGTATGGTTGTCAATATTCTAAATGTACTTTGCATATTGTTATTATTTATGAATATTATCAATAATACATTATTTAAATTGTAACTTAACTCCTGCTTGTCTTTTACTACACCTAATTACCTGAGGTTATACATGGAGAAGGGAAGGTGGGGAGAAGTTATATGGTACAGTACCTTATAAACAGTGTAAGTCTGGGAGATTTGAGGCATTCTGACAAAGGCTACATATTAATAATACAAAAGGGGAAAATACAGTAATATATTACTCTACCAAGACAAAATACTACTAAACTTGCCGAATTTTAAAAGGTCTGTAATGAAGGCTATGTAAAGCTTAAACATGGTGTCTCTAATCTTTATTTCTATTTTGTTTTCCAGTGTGGGCATAATATTTACCTTTTCATCATAGTTTGCTACAGTTATACATTTCTGCCGATGGTGTATGATATTGAATGATGCTCACAACAGAGACAATAGAGTAAATGGCCATCTTCTTAAATCATCTTTTTTTTTTTAAATACTATTAAGGGGAATGCTTTTTTCAGTCTTCCATTGTAAAGTGGTCATAAGAATAAGATCCATAATAAATTAAAATGGCTTGTCGTAATGCTTGAAATATTAAAAATAAAGCAAATATGTATACTTTAAAGCAGTACATAAATATGATATTATAGTAGTAAAAGAAACCTGGCTGAATCCTAGAGATGCAGATGTGTATGGTATAATATTCATGGGTGCATGCATGCTATCTAGAATAGAGAGACAACCTCAGGAAGGTGACACTGTGGCCATTTATTTAAAAGGGATTTAAATATAAGTCTGCTTTGTTTTGGAGTTGATGTAATAACATTTAGATTAAAAAACTAAAGCAAGAACAAAGGCATCACACACGAAGCCTGACAATACTGTACTGTCAATATGCTTTAAGGACTGGTGACTTAAATTACTTGAATATAAATGGGGAAACACCAACAAATACTACATTAACAAAAGATGATAGATATAATTAATGATTGTTTTAACCCAGCATATCACAATATCAACAAGTGCAAAGGCCCCTCTAGACTAAATGTTCTCAAATAATTAAGACAGAACGTGGAGTGAAGAGATTCTTAAATGGTTATAGTAATAATAATATAACAGGCTTCACAGTGTTGAGGAAGAGGATAAAACAAATACTAAAACTTTAATTTTGATAAGGATAATTTTAAACAATTGCTGCATAGTCTTAAAAAATAAAAAAATGAAATTTTAGATTTAGAGATTGCCGAGTTTAAAACTATAGATATTACAATACAGTTCAGACACATACAAATATTTAGAAGCAAAAGCCAAAGAAATCCTCCTTGGCTTAGTAACTACTTAAACATTAAAAAGAAAATTTGTAAGAAAAAACAGGTTTAAAATACTTAAAAGTCAAACAACTCTAGCTGACTAGAGCATGAGGGCAACAGTAAAAAGGAATTTAGAAATATCAAAAGGCAGCAAGAAAAGACTATTTTATTGGAAATGCAAAAGGCAACCTTAAGTGGTTCTTTGAGAAATTCAGCAGCAAGAGAACAGTCAAAAAAGAGATGAAGTATATTAAGAACAGTAAGGGGGCAATAAAATATGCAGTAAAGGACATAACAAATGCTCTCATTTCTTATTTTTCTAAAGTCATCACCTATGAAGAGGTTAGAAATCTTCCAGTAACTCCGGGGAATATTAAAGGAGACAAACTGATTTTGAGATTGGAAAGTAAAGTACTTCTTTATCTAAAAATGCTGTAATCAAATAAATCACCAGGACCAGATAGCATTTATTTAAGAGTGCTTAAAGAAGATAGCAATTACATATCAAAACTCTTAATGCATATTTTTTCAGAAATCACTGCATTGTGAAGAAGCTCCTAACCTACAAGTTCACAGCTTATATCACATTATAAAAAAGGTGATTGTCCCTAGCCTACAAAGCAATAATAGACCCGTTAGCTTAACGTGTATCAAAAAAAATTAATTAAACAGAGTAACAGATACCAGATTTAGATATGTATTAATAAGCAGTCAATATGAATTTAGATGGGGGAGATCATGTCCCAAACATTAGTAGAAATATATGAGAATGCAACAAAAGCATTTGATCAGAAGTTATTTTACCTCATTTTCAAAACAGTTTTGATAATCTAGGTTATGAAACACTTGTGCTAAAATTAAAATAAGAGGACATTCAAGCCACAATGTACAGATGGGAGCACATCTGATTTAAATGCAGATTGCATTGAGTTATGGTGTTAAGAATTACCTCTTCAACCCAGAAAAAAACTTGTAATGGTATGGAAATGCAAATAAAAACAGTAGTGGTTTCAACATTTGCAATCCATCACAAACAGTAGAAGGACAATATATTTAATGTTTAATCTGGTCAGCTTTATTGTTTCATAAATATATATCCATTCTTGCCAATAAGGGCCTGCAACACATTCTACAAAAGTTTGCATGGGGCAATTTAGGGTCAATGTTGAGTTAAAAAAGAAAATAATGATGTGAGTAGAAACAGATGATGTTCAACAGGTAATTAGAATTATGGTTTGATATAAAAGCTTTATCCAGGAAAGGCTTAGTCCATTAGGAGCAAAGGATTGCCAATTTCACCAAAATGAGTGAGAAAATCATTCAAAAGCTTAAAAGCAATGTCTCTGAAAGAAAAATCGGAAGGGATTTGGGTATTACACCCTCAACAGTGCAAATTTTTTATCTGCATTTTATCACTCTTTAATTTAATATTGTTTTTTATCAGTACAGTATGCTGCTGCTGGAGTATGTGAATTTCTCCTTGTGATTGATAAAGTATCTATCTATCTATCTATCTGTCTAATATAATTAAAGATTTATGGAATCTGGATACATTTTGGTGCTTAAAGAGCAAGGGCACAAGTCAAAGCTGACTGCCTGTGATATCCGATCCTTCAAATGACACTACATCAAGAACTGTCATCAATAAGTGATATAACCACATGTGCTGAGGAGTACTTTGGCAAACCTTTATCATTTAAAATAATATTTAGCTATTTTCAAATGCCGTTTACAGCTGTACTGTGCAAAAACAAAGCTGTATGTTAGCAGTGCCCAGAAGTGCCGTTGGCTGCTCTAGACTCTGAGGCATCTGGGATGGACCATCACACAGTGGAAAGTGTATTGTGGTCAGATGAATCAATATTTAAGGACTTTTTTCAAAGAAATGTGTGTCGTGCCTGCCGAATCAAAGAAGAAAAGCACCATCCAGACTGTTATCAGCTACAAGTCCAGAAGCCAGCGTCTGTGATGCTATAGGGCTGTGCCAGTGCCCTGGGCAAGTGTAAGTTGCATATTTGCGAAGACGCTATTAATGCCAAAAACTACATGCAGACCGAGGAACAACATTTGCTGCTTTCAAGATGACATCTTTTCCATGGTTGCCCATTCATCTTTCAGGAAGGCAATGCAAAACCACATTCAACGTGTGTTATAAAGGCATGGCTGCATAAGGAGAGGGTGTGGGTGCAGTTGAGAAGTTGTGGCAGGGCACATTTTGAATCACATAATGTGACAAAGACCCCATAGTGTTACACACCTCAAGGCTTGATTGCAAGAAGAATGGGACAAAATTACATCTAAAACCCTCAATAAATTAATGTCTTTAGTACTTAAATGTTTATTAAATATTGTGTGAAGGAATAGCAGTGTTGCAAAGTTTTATATTCTTTACTATCAAAACTTTTTTGGAATATGTTACAAATATGAAAATCAAAAGAAATGTTTATTTAAAAAAAAATAAAAATATAAACCAGAATAAAATCCAATAGTGATAACATCAAATAATGGGATGTTGTATTGTTTTCCAGTCAATCACTGTTTCCCATTTTTATTTGCATTTTCCATACTGTCTCAGCATTTCCGAATTGAGGTGGTAAGTGGAGCAGTATTAGGAATGCTGTTTTTAATTATATCAATGATCTTCATAAAAATGTAACCAAAAAGCTGGTTACTACTAAACTGTGGGGGACAGAAGCCCTAGAATAGGGTTGTCCATCTCCAGTCCTGAGGGCTGTTCCACGAAGCGAGCTAACCTCAAAATCCAGGCTTATTTCGATAATCCCGGTTTAATTTCTCCAAATTCGGTTCCACGAACGAGGCTAACCTGAAGCTCCGCTTAATTACCATGTCAACATATGCTCTTGGACAAGCCTGCTCCGTGGCAGGTTAGTTGTGAAGCTTAGCTTAGCTTGATGAATATGATTGGACAAGCCATGTGACGTCACAGCACGACATTCTGCGGGGCTGGGATTATTCTGCTGCTGTTCTCTCCCTCTTTCGCACACATCGACCCTCCAATATAAAATTATTACAGATTACATGCAGGCGATTCTAATTACTTAGAAAGTATAAAATGACAAGGAGTGCATTGAAGGCTTTTACATGAATAACCATGGCGTGCTCATTTATTCATAATCCAGTTGATGAGGGAGCGAGGCTCATTCGTAGAGCTTTAAGACAACAGGTTCCACAATAACTTCGGCCCAGGATAGAGCCGTTGCATTTTGCGGATGATTATTTATACGAGCGCTATAGATTTAGTAGACACAGTATTGCATATTTGTGTCAGTTATTGGAACCTTACATTTCCAAAAACACACGTCGCTCTAAAGCCCTTACGGTTGCACAGTCTTTGTGTATCGCTTTGCGTTATTTTGCCAGTGGTTCATTTCTGTACAGTGTGGGGGATGCTGAACATTTAAGCAAAGCTACAGTGTGCCGTGAAATCAGGAAGGTTTGTGTTGCATTAAAGTCCTTTTTAAATATATTCATTACCTTTCCTGGCCACCGAGGAATTCTTGCCATTAAGGAAACTTTCTTTGGAATTAATGGTGCTTAATCTTTAAACATCTACTCATTTACAGCACATAAATCATTACCTGATAAGTAACTGAATTTAATTTGTCAGGCTTTCCTAACGTCATTGGAGCCATTGACTGTACACACGTGAGGATAAAGGCTCCAGCAGGTCCAACAGAGCCTGATTACATAAACCGCAAATCATATCACAGTATTAATGTACAGGTAAGTACTGATAATATCTCACATTTATGTACAAGAGGTGAAAGTGTAGTTGTCTAACATTAGCAATGTATGTCATTACCATTTCCTAAAATGTTTCAGATGGTATGCACTGCTGAACATCTAATTTCAAACATTGTGGCAAAATGGCCAGGATCAGTACATGATGCCAGAATTTTTTGCGAGTCTTCACTGGCTCAAAGCCTCAGACAAGGCAAGTCAACTAAAATTCACAAATATACTATAGTTTATTATACTACAGTCTAATGTGTCTACTTTCCATTATAGGAATTTTTCCTGGTGTGCTGCTTGGTGACAGAGGATACCCATGTCTACCGTTTCTTCTCACACCATATACAGATCCTGCAACACAAGCAGAAAGACATTTCAACCATGCCCATTGTAAGACAAGGGCACGCATTGAAATGACATTTGGACATTTAAAATCCAGGTTTAACTGCCTGCGGCATCTCAGTTACACCAGACAGAGCGTGTGACATTGTTGCCTGTGCAGTTTTGCATAATGTGGCAATACTGTATTGTATTTAATCTTCACTTGCTGCCAGGACCTTTTCGTTCCACTCATGTTGCTCCTGAAACCAAGCATTATTAATAATTATATTAATAATTACAATTATATATCACTTTTTATCCAAGATGAACCCATATAATTAACATGCTGTCCTGTTTATCAATGTGTTAAAATAACCTTAAAGTACCTTACAACTGGTAACAAAATGCATATGTAAAAGGAAATTTTAATGACTATACATTTTGAAGGCTTGAAACTGTTCTCATTTAGTTGTTAAATAGTTTGACATCCTTAACACAAAAGTTACTAAAATCATGTTCTTACGCATTTAACTTGTCAGCTATTTTCTGCCATGCAGCCTCACGAGCTTTGATAATACAGCTCGTGTTCCCCTTTCTAGTTATTATAGCTTTGTAGTCCTCATAGGCTTGTAATAATAATTCTTGCTCCGCCTGCGAAAAAAACGCAGCTCTTTCCTTAGTTTCCATTCTTACTTATCCAGCATCGATTAACAAGGCTGCCTTTTATATCGCGCGGACGCGCACAAGCCTCGCTTATCAAGCTTGGCTTGAATTAGCGGAGATTAAATACACCTGAATTTTGTTCGTGGAACTCAATGAGCCTGAAGTGAACTGTTAGGCTAACTCAAGCGAGGCTATTACAAATAATCCTCGATTTTATGAGCTCGCTTCGTGGAACAGCCCTCTGGTGGCTGTAGGTTTTCATTCTAACCCTTTTCCTAATCAGTGAGCAGTTTTCACTGCTAATTAACCCCTTTCCCCTTCATTTTATTAGCCCTGTTTTTAAGGATTCAGTCCTTTGAATTGATTTGTTTCTTCATTAAATGACAGCCAAACAGAAATGAGATGTGAAACAAGCCAACACATGACCAGCTAAATTGGAACGACAAACTCCAGGCAATTTTACTCCAACCATTTTCTTAATGAGAAGCCAATTCTTGCTGTTAATTAAAGCCATTATTAAATATCATGACTTTTTGCTGCTCTCATTCTGCCACAGCAGACTGTTGATTTTCTATTTTTTCTAAGACCACCATCAAGATGTTTCGGTGACCTGAGCAGATCAACATGACCGAGACCTTCACCTTTCTTTATTTTCAGATTAGGTGGTCATGTGGCAGCTTGTTTTGTGTCTTATTATTGTTTGTCTTCTCATTAAGGAAAAAGAAACAACTAAGGCGTCTGAGTCACGTCGATTAAAACTAAGGCAAAACAAGTTAATCAGCTGCAAAAAAGGCTCACTAATTAAGAAGTTGGTTAGAATGAAAACCTGCAGCCACTGCGGCCCACCAGGCCTGGAATTGGACACCCTTGACCTAGAATAAGCAGAATCATTTCAGGCGGTCCTAGACAGAATTCAGACTTAAACTTAAGTTTGTTCATTTTTGTACCCCTACATTATAAAAAAACTAGAACATGTGCAGCACTAGAAAATGTGCAGGGAAAAGATGTTAGACTGATTGTGGGACTGCTGGGTATTAACTAAAGGGAATGATTGAAGTGAATCTTTTGTGATGAAGTAAGTAAATTTTAATAGAACATGGGGGCAAATACAAAAGCTGGTTAAGGGTTAATTTTGCACAAATATTATAAAGTGTTTATTCACACTGTGAGACATAGATATGCAGAATAAGTTGGTGTAGCACATTGTAGCACTTTGTAAACCTACAAACCACTTTATTTATTTATTTATTTGTTTGTTTGTTTGTTTTGGGTTTGAAATAGTAATGTGAACAGAGACTGATGAGGTTTGACTGAATTATTTATTCTTGTCAAAACTTTATGTTCTACTTGGATCTCATAACTTTAATGATATTTTATAGTATTTTATGGATCTTTGTATTACTGTTTAAGTGAACGTGTGTGATTATTTATGTAAACATTAAATTACCATGTTCTTTTATGCTGCCATATTTGTTAATTAGTGTCCTTAAAGAAAAGAACTATATAATAACTTAATTGTATTGAACTGAAATTAATATGACAATATCTTGTAGGCTAAGTCTTTTGAAGGCTGTATACAATTTATGAAACATACTTGTAATTATGATCATCCATATTTGGCTAGTCACGTGTCATAAACTTATTCAAAAAGCACTTACACTTAACAAACATGTTCTGGCATATCTTTTGTATATACAGGTATATGTGGCATTCAGTCTTCAATACTGTGTTACTTGTCTTAGGTTTTTGACTGTTGTTTTTCCTACCTGCTTTACTTAGTGTAAAGACTGTCATTTTCAAAATATTTGCTACTTTTTTATAATCAAATTACCATGTACTGACCCTTGATTATTTTCATTCGAAAAGTTTGCTTTTAGTGGCTGTTGTGTAGGAGGCTAGAACTTTTGATTATTTTTCTGCTAGCTGTGCTGCCATAATAAAAGGCTTAGAGTGGCATGCCTTCAATCATTCTTCTGTTCTAATCACAATGGGGGTCTGAAACTTGAAGGTACACCTTATGAAAAGGTTGGAGGAGGCATAGTGGACACATCACTGTCCATGCTGATGATACAGTATAAAGCCAAAATAAACTGAATGAAAGGGAATTCATTTTTCATGCAAAATATGTTTAAAAACATACAGTTCTCACTATCAATTGCCCTTCTGAATTGGGAGTGCAGTGGACCACAACAGAGTCCAGCAGTCCACTTCTCAGGCTATTGATCTTACTTTTTTGGGGAGTCTGAAATTACACATCTGAAGCTGGAGCATTGTACTCTATAGCCTAAATGATTGGACAACATGTGATAGTTTAAATTATATCTATAGAAATAGAGGAACATTAAAGTGTTTTATTTCAAAGATTTCAACATTTATATCTCTGTTTCTAAAAAGTATTGTTAACTTGCATGTCTGTTGTGACTTTTACAATGAAGCACACAATTTTCTGACCATATACAGAAATATAAACAACCATGTACTCAGCAATAAAAATAGTAGTGAGTACAGCAACTTAAATAAACATTACTACAGTAAGGCATGATCTGAAACATCACTGAAATGAACTTATTTATATTCTCTTTATTTGTTGTGTGAAATGGTTCTGCTTTAAATCCCACTGAAACTTATAAAATGAAGATACACTGACTATGGAATTTCTTGTTTATTAATCATACTCACTGCTTGAAACTTTCCACTGGTAGCAGAATTTTGTAAATAACTAAGAGGCTCATCTATATTATAATTCAATGCACATCTGCAGAGGTCTAGCATATCTGTTATAGAAAGGTAGTTACAGTTCATGCACAGAGTATGGCCACCTGAGCATTGGACTCTGGGAATAATGGACAGTAGACAAAATCTGTATATTTTTTTCATTATATTCATTTTAATTTTTTTTATATTTTTTGTTGGAAAAATTAAAACAATTTTAAAAAATTACATAACCTTAAAATAAAAGCAGAAAATCACACAAAAGCATATTAAAAATAATAAAAGTTATAAGTAAATATGCATATATGGTACCTACTAATATATATAGGCTCACACCTGTGTGCACAAACATGAAAAACTTGTCTTCAGCATACAAATGCTGTTCAGGTCTAACACAGCTTGTGTTATATATTACCCAAGCCTGGCTAATACTGAACTATATATACAGACATAATGATTTGATGGGAAATGCATTTTTATTATTTTTTCTTGAACGATGCCTTTGCAACATCAGGTCAAGTATCACATTCCGTCATTCCAGTTTCAGCATTGTACAGTTTTAGGTGCATATCAGAGAGTCTCAGGTGCACAAAAGAAAATAGACTTGCTTTTACATCTACTGTCAAGTCTGCCATGACTGTGAAAATGTTGTGAGTGAGCTGCCTTCCACTGCTGTATTCTTCATTTGCATTTTGTTCTGTCCACAATGTGCCATCTGGCAGGTTCTGATTTCCTTATATCAAATTTATATTCGCTGTATACTTCATATACTAGCAGCTTGGATGCTATATCAGATACTTGGCACACTTCATGAAGAACTACATCACGTGTTATAAGTAAGGACAGAACATATCCATTGATGAACAGTTATTCCCAATGAAATATTGATGCCATTTCATCACACAGTGCAGGTCAAGAAGACTCAACAATAATGCATCAAATATTCTGATATAAATAACAAATAAAGTATATACACCAAACACTGCTACCTGTTTGGAAAAAACATTCCACTCAACTGCCAGGGAAAGTCTACAACTGTGGTAATGCAACTTGAGAGACTTTCACAGGAAGTGTGACAAATGTAACTGCTAACCACATTTTCACATCACTTCCCTTTGCAAATAAACTATTTACCAAAGACACAGTTCTGCTCAGTACAATGCATAAACTGAAACAGGAGTTGCCCTCCATGTAGAAGGTGACACAAGAGATAGTCAAGAGAGCAGCAAATGAGAATGTGCCGAGGCAGTTGTGGATGAGAAAATGAACATGCAACAAAAATACTGTATAATGCGACAATTGGCAAATAAGCTTCTTGCCAAACAGGCAAACGTACTCCATACCTAACTGTAAACAGAATGAGTCAAGGGCTGCCACCATACTGTGAAAGGAAACACAAGAGATGGTCAAGGAGGTAAACACAGATAAATTATAAAGGCAATGCCAGGTGGTAGAATACACACTCAAAAAATAAAAGTGAATGATGTGTCACCTTTTTGTGTGTGGGATCTGCTCTCAGAATCCAAAAATGTTTTATAATCAGTAATTAATAGCCATTTAAATACATATTCCATGATATTTGAAAGTGTATCTGTAACTTTTAGAAACTATATATGGACAGGATTATTAGTTTCTAGTTCATTCATTATTTTCTATTTCCAGCTGATTGAAAAGTATTGTTTTGGTTTTTGCAATTAAATTCTGAAGCATCTCTTCAGGTCCCTCTTGCTTCCAAGCAAAATGCAGCAGTGCCAGGTCAAAAGAGTTTTTCAAAAGAACACTTTGTAAAGTATCACAATGTTGCATGTGAGAAATGCTAACAAAAGATATCAAGAATCTGTGCTGACTGCTGATGTACACTGTTTTGTAAAAAGCTTTTTCACAGAAATGTGTAAATATGGATATAAATTAAACTATTTCTAAAAAGTACATTTAAAAAGTTTTGCATAATTTGTTACGGCACAGTGGTGCAGTAGGAACTTCGCAGTAAGGAGACCTGGGTTTGCTTCCCAGGTTCTCCCCTTGTCTGCGTGGGTTTCCTCCGGGTGCTCCAGTTTCCTCCCACAGTCCAAAGACATGCAGGTTAGGTGCATTGGCGATCCTAAATTGTCCCTAGCGTGTGCTTGGTGTGTGGGTGCATGTGCTCTGAGGTGGGCCAGCACCCTGCCTGGGGATTTGTTCCTGCCTTGAGCCCTGTGTTGGCTGTGATTGGCCCCTGCAGACCCCCGTGATCCTGTGTTAGGATATAGTGGGTTGGATAATGACTGACTGACTGCATAAGTTGTTATTTCGTGTACCCAGCATCCCCCTTGTTGTCACCGATAGCCCACAATTTGAGCACTTAAAAAAATTATAAAAGAATTTCAGCCAATACTAAATAATGATAAAATACTGAAAGATGTATTCCCAAAACTTCCCCTCCTGGCATACAGACAGCCACCAAATGAGCAACACCACATTCTCTAAAGCTCCCTGGGTTAACCAACAGATAATGGTACATCTCACTGCCTACAGAAAAGATGTAAAACGTGTGCTTACATTTATGATACAGATCATGAAGTTATCCCACATCTCGACTATAACATCACATAAAGAGATCATTTTCCAGCAAATAATCTAATTTGGTCTACTTAAATCAATCCATCCACCTGTACTGGTGGTTGTTCAATTAATACCGAATTCCAGTGGTTGTGACATTTTTATGTTGCTGACCCAGAAGGGGTGATTCTTCATAGAGGAAGTAGAAGCTGGGCTGCTTGCCTTCTGACTGGTGAGAAGTCTGAGATGCAGATGAAAAACAATATGGTCTGAGTGATAGTGCCACCTCTCTTCTCAAGAAGATATTACTTGCAATTTGAGAGCCTTGAAGATCTCTGCTATGCGTGCATGTGTGACAGCACAATAGACATTATTATAAAGTCATTAAACCTAAGAACAAAACCAAACTCAAGTCAAAAGCAATCAGTAGTCAAAAATTTCAAGTGCCACTGGTTTGCTTTTCCCTCATTAGCTCTATTGGTATGTTTTTGGTCTTTGATCCAAAGTCTCTGACATTCTACAGTGTGCTCCACCATTTTCTATAAGGTAAGTGTGATAAAATCCCTTGTTGTGTGGAACATACTTTAACCTTTTTTGCCAACATATTTCAGGTAAAAGACTTTGCCTTTAACACTAGAATTACCAGAGCCTACGAAAAAACTCGTAGATCCGTCCCACCTTAAATCGCTTCTTAAAACCGCTCTCACCTCTCCGCCAGCCTCCTTTGTCTTGTAAATGTGCCGATAAAAACAAACTCCAAGCAGCCGGCTATTCCATCCCCCCACCGACTCAGAACGTGCACGAACTTCTCTGAGCTCATGCCTCGATTATCTGGGAGTGAAGTGGAGTTTTAGAGTGGAAATAATAGATTGTTATTTGGAACACACGCATTTCATGTGTGTTCCGTTTCTACAGTAATCTGTGTAAACACAATGTTAAAACAGAAACGTTTTTCATATTGTAGTAGTAAATGACAAAATGTAAGCATAAACTATATAATGTATGAAGCCTGATAGCCAAAGAGCAAATACACTTTCATAAAAGGTTCAGGACTTTTACAACAGCTTCCGTGGCGTACTGGTAAGATTTCGTCACTTAGAGCACAACCTCAAGAGATCCGAGTTCGAATCTCCGCTAGGGAAAAAACTTATTTATTTTTAACCTTCGCCGTTCTGCCTGCCTGAACTCCCTGTCTATCTATATAGTAATAACAGTAATTTTATTATTATATAGGAGCTTTCCTGTCTGCCTATCATATAGTGCCTTTCCTTCCTACCTATCTATATATCTATCTCCTTAGCTGTTTTTTTATATATCTATTATACAATGCCTTCCCTGTTTATTTATATATCTAGTGCCTTCTCTGCCTGTCTGTCTGTCTGTCTGATTGCATATAGCGCTGAACTTACTGCTCTGTACTATTCTGTCTTCTGCATGTCCTGGAGTACAAAAGAAACACCACCATACAGCAACATGTGCGAACTGGCAAGATCGGGGAAAAAACACGCAGTCACTGATTACAAACCGCAAGATGAATGAAAGAGACAATATATGTAAAAACATCATCGCACTAATGCAATATTATTTGAAAGCGATCAGAGCGTCAGATCGGGTTTGAATATGTGCCCGATCTGACGCTGTTCGTTTTCAAATAATATTGCATGTACTGTGCGTTGAAACTGCTGCACTGAATAAGCAGACTCCTTTTGTAACAGCGTCAGCGTGTATTCAAACCCGATCTGACGCTCTTCTTTTTCAAATAATATTGCATGTATTGAACTATTTTAGAATAAAAACATACATTTGATTTCAGTCAGTCTGTAAGAGCCAGTGTAAATGCATGATAATTATAAAGGTTAGCTTTTTTTTTTTAATTCATTTCCATTCTCTCAGTCGCGTCCACGATTCCCCCCCAATCTGACACTGTTTTTTTTTCACATAAAGACGCGCTGTAACTCAAATGTGATTTATTTGGAGACGCGCTATAACTCAAATGTGATTTATTTGGAGACGCGCTATAGCTCGAATGTTATTTGTATAGGGAAGAAAGTACAATGTCAGGTGCTCATTCAGTGTAATAGGAACCATAGCACAGAGAGGTGTGTAAACTGCAACAAGTACACATGTCGTGAATGTAGGAAGGGTGTGTGGGAATTGTTAATATTTGAATGGGATGATTTTATATAGCACGGATCGGAAATCAGCAGTTCTTAGCATTGCACCACGCAAGCTGTCGTATCAACCGCCTACTGTAACTTGCTTTATTTTTTCTTCACGTATAGTCTAGAATAAAAGTGCACTTGTTTTGTTATTCTTGTACACCAACATATGTTCCTGTGTTTGAGCGACACGGGCATACTCAAAAAAATAGACGTGTAATGCCACGAAAAGTGCACGCAGGCTCTTCAGTTCGCAAGCATTGGTACGAGAATGCAGTCACAAATACGCTGCAGAGCTATAGCGCATCTTTATGTGAAAACAGCATTCTCAATTTGGGGAGGGGATGTAGGTTGTTCTGTTATATCTGTACCTTTTGTAAATGTGTTTGATATTTGGACTTCAGGCTTCATACATTATATAGTTTATGCTTACATTTTGTCATTTACTACTACAATATGAAAAACATTTCTGTTTTAAAAATGTGTTTACACGGATTACTGTAGAAACGGAACACACATGAAATGCGTGTATTCCAAATAATGATCTGTTATTTCCACTCTAAAACTCCACTTCACTCCCAGATAATCAAGGCATGAGCTGGGAGAAGTTTGTGCACGTTCTAAGTCGTTGGGGGGATGGAATCGCCGGCTACTTGCAGCTTTTCTTTTATCAGCACGTTTAGATTAACAAAAGACGCTGGCGGAGAGGTGAGAACGGTTTTAAGAAGCGATTTAAGGTGGGACGGATAAACGAGTTTTTTCGTAGGCTCTGGTAATTCTAGTGTTAAGTCTTGTCACAAATCAGAGATTCAGAGTATTTACATAGGTAGGAAAGTGAAACAGGAATTTTGACGGTTTTGTTTGCAGCTTCAAGCAGATTTTGATTTGCATGGGAAAATAACCTTGAGCTTATATGATAATGATATAGTAACATTCATTATTTTGTGAAACTGTCTACCCATTCCGGAGAAAAACAAGTTAGGTGTGCACAGTTAATTTTAGGTTCTTTTCAAAAAGAGTTCTCTTAGTTCAGTTACAAAAATTGACTTTTCAGTTCAGTTGTTGTTCTGACACTTTGGTAAAGAGCTCAAAACAGCTGCAAAATGGACACTTTGAGAGGAGCGTTGGACATTTAAATGGCGCTTTCTATCTTTTGGTGCTAGACACTTTCCGAAGAGCTCTGTGTCCAGGAAGAAATCTTTGTTAACATGTTTGATTAAGGATAAATAATATGTACCTGAGGAACTAGATAACTTGGAGTGTCTTGATGAATGAGGACTGCATGAAACCCCACAGTATAATTGTTTATATTTCTTATATTCAGTTACTATTGCTTATAATGCAATAATATGATTTTTAAGTAAAAGCTTGAAGCCAGTATCTATCTAATTAATACTAGTGGTGTCAAGTGAAGGATTAACAATTCATTGTCTAGCTGTGATTCCTTAAGGAGAAGCCCTCTATTGGTGGTAAACTGGGTTTCAGTAAAGGAGTGAAATTAAAGACTGATGATAGAGGTTCCTAGGATTGAATATGGATTGTGAGACAGGTAAGAGGTTACAGATAATAGCTGTGTAGCTGGTTAACATTTGGTCTTATATCCCTTAAAGGAATAAACCTAAAATATTAAGAGTTACCTTTCTTGTTAGATGCAAGTAATAGGTGATTTGATAAAATGATAAAACATAGCATAGAAAACAACAAATAGTAAATAACAGTACTAACAATAATTTTCTTGACAGTCCAACACAAATAAAACTTCCCCAACCTACAACATTTAGAAAAGTAAAAATTAATTGTAATTCCATAGACAAAAAAAATGAGTTTAATGATTTTAAAATGGAAAAGTCAGAGGTACTAGATGTTTTGACAGACAACCCTTCTATCAGTATTCCTGAAAATAATGAAAGACTTCCTTCAGTATTTTACCAAACACATGAATTGAAAGATGGTAATCTGACACAACAAGGACAATTATGATTATGATCATCATAGAACTAATCTGTTTAACTTTTTTCAAAAGAAATATGGAGTGTTTGAAAAAAGTAAAACATATTACAATGTACTTATGAAACTTAGACATTTGATACAGTTCACCACTCGTAATAAATTCTAAATCTAAAAACCATTGATATTATTAGTAATATTCAAAACAGAATTTTAAGTTGTCGAGTAGTTGATAGTCATGGTAAACAGCTAAGAGAAGAATGCTTCAGATTAATTCGGGCTATCAGTGGGGTCTGTACAGGATCTGTACTTCCAATGAAAAGCTGAGTTTTCAACAAAAAACAAAATGGCAAATGAAAAACCCTAATGGCAGAACTTTGAAATTGAATCATTGCTGTAGAGATGACAAGGTGAGTTGGCCACCAGACATTGACACACAAGTGAAAGCGATTCATGGAGCAGTGTGACTGAACTGCTGTGATATGCCTAGTGAATTCTGCTGCATAAGGCATCTCCATGGTGCAACAGTAGCTGTGTGACAAAACTTCAAAATAATTGCAATCAAGTACAAGGACAAGCAAGACAAAAGCCCCCTAAGCACTGTTCACAATGAGAAAGCTGTCAGTGTTTGTTCAGGGGAAATATGGAATTCACTAAATTTTGCACTATGGTAGCCTACAGTAATACAAGGAATGTCTTAATTGTGTGGATCAGACACTGACATTCAACCATCTTATCTGCATATAACAAAAAAAAATATTGTAAAGAAAGTACAGTCCTGATTGCAACATCAAGCTGTATCTCAAAACATATCACACAAAGGATGTGTAGTAAATCTGTGGACACTATAAGTAGACATACCTTTCCTTCTGTATTTATGTTGAACTTTTGATATTTACATGTTTCTATTCTAGGTAATAATAATAATAATTTTCTCTTGGTAAAAACAATTCAACATTATTTTCTCATTTTTCCTGGGTTAAACTTAACGTTAAAGAAGCCTACATCCCCAATCACACTACACAACATTTCAGGCAATTTTCAGTTAGACTTCTTTTATGTAATCTTAGCAAGCTGTGGCTATGCACAAGACCACCAGTCATGTAGTTTGGCATTCCTTGTGACTCAGTCGAAACAGTATGCAACTCAGCGTAAAAAAAACAGCTTTGATTGTTTCTTAAGTTATGACAGGTGGGTTTGTATGTATGCAAGAGCCGACAACCAATGAGTGCTCACCTAGAATTGCCATGCATACAACTGAACCACAAGAAGTAAAGCAGATGTTTGGCACAAACAGAAGGGGGGCTTGTCTATCCAGTCTTGAATGTTTGTTGTACCACAACAGAATGTAAAAAAGTAAAAGAAAAGGTCAAAATTATGGCTACATTAGTCTTACCTGGGAAATCTTTCTACATGCAGCATGTTAATTGGCTGTCAGAATGTGGCAAGCTTTCAATACTTTGGAAATTTCCAAATGTGATGAAAAGTCATGACAAAGACATGTAATTTGTCATCCAATGTGAAACCTTGAAATTTGACATCCTCAAGGAAACAAGATCTGTCAACGGCAGTCATTAAGTTTGACATTCCATCTGATTGTAAGTCCAGTAATGTGCTACCGGCTTTAGTCTTCCTAATTTATACCAATAAGTTATGACTTAAGTAATTTGAAGAGAATTATAAATACTGAGAAGGCAGAAAAAAACATTTCAAAAAGTCCCAGAGAATTTTCAGAATTAGGCATACATTTGAAAAATATAGGTTAATGAAGTGAAATAAAAAGAACAATACTAAGGTAAAAGAAACATTTATTATTAATGCATGAAGGTTTATACAAAACCTACAAAAAGAACACTCTCGCAAGGTTTCAGAATATTCTAAACACAGTATCTGAGCTAGAAAAACAGAGAAAAGAATCTGCATAGTTTGACAATGCATACAATGTGTTGAAAATTCAGAATGTCATGTTGGAGTTTGACAGATGCTTCCAAGACCTTTTAGTACTTGAGTCGATTACAACTTTCATGTGTTTCCCATTTGGAGCAAAAACAGATGTTGATGCATTTACTGCCAAAATAGTAGCAGTGCTTCACCTATGATCATCAGGACTTCAGATGAAATATTATAAGTCCATTCTAATATTCAGATGAAGGCAAGGCCTACTGCTGTGCTGTTTTGGACTTGTTTCTCCAGTAAATGTTTTCAGACTTGCACAGCTTAGTACATTTTTTGTCTTATTACTGTGAATTGCCATTTACCTACATGAAAATCATTAAAAACAAGCATTGGATAATCGGATCTGTTGTCCCCCTGAGTACTTAACTGATTTTGCAAATCTGTCCGACTTCATTCAGTACAATACAATTTATTTTTGTATAGGCAAAATTTCACAAGGAGTGCCACAATGGGCTTTAACAGGCCCTGCCTTTTGACAGCCCCCCAGCCATGACTCTCTAAGATGACAAGGAAAAACTCCCAAAAAAACCTTTGCATGGAAAAAATGGAAGAAATCTTGGGAAAGGCAGTTCAAAGAGAGACCCCTTTCCAGGTAGGTTGGGCGTGCAATGTGGGTCAAAAAAATGGGGGTAAATACAATACAATACACAGAACAGAACAGAAGTAATCTTCAATACAGTGCAATAGTACAATAGAAATACTGTATTACAAGTACAATGCAGAATTCAGCAGTTGATGATATTACATAATACGTTTCAATACAAATCATCAGACTAAGGAAATGAACACAGCCTATTTATCAGCAAGTGCCATAATATTCCTAAGCATAATTTTGCCTAGCATAGGCTAAATTATTATAGCACAAACCTAATTTAATCAGTATTTACTTAGATTCTAGCTTACATGAATATATAATCTAGCTATCTTTACCATTAAAGTATATATTATTAATAGACAGAGTCTGCGCCAAGATTATTATGAATAATTTCACAAGGATATTAAAAGAATTAAACTGAAGGAGAAACAACATCAAAGTCGAAGACAGACACATACCAAAACCATACTGGATAACAAGAATATCAAGCTAGCTTCTTGGACAAAGTAAAAGAATCAAAGTGAAAACCCCAGACATAATTCAGCAACCAATCTAACCATGATTTCTTCCGGGTACTCCGGTTTCCTCCCACAGTCCAAAGACATGCAAATTAGGTGCATTGGCGATTCTAAATTGTCCCTAGTGTGTGCTTGTTGTGTGTGTGTGTGTGCGTGCCCTGCGGTGGGCTGGGGCCCTGCCCGGAGTTTGTTTCTTGCCTTGCGCCCTGTGTTGGCTGGGATTGGCTCCAGCAGACCCCCGTGACCCTGTAGTTAGGATATAGCAGGTTGGATAATGGATGGATGGATCTCACCATGACAAAGGTCTTAACCAAAGTAAACTCATCCACATACAGCAAAGATTTGCTATGAAAATTCTAAAACTAGGATAACCATAGGCTACATTCCCATCTTTATAAATGATAGTAGTGATGATGTCACACATCACAAGGTTGGGGTCACTCAAGACACAACAAAGATGGTCACCAAAATGAAATAGGACCTCACCAAAATGGCAACAGTGTGATGACTTCATCATAGAAGTAAATATAAGGAAACCCATCATACACTCAAAATGATAAATAAAACTGATAAATACTTAGATACAGAACAGTATATAGTTATATTTCAGGGCTTTGGCAAAACATTTTCATTTAAATGAAAAAGATGCCCATCTATAGATCTTATTAACTTGCCAAAAAGAAACCCTCATCTAAACTGGGTAAGTATGGGTACCCCAGCATTATGGGTTTGATTTTCTGCTTATGTCTTTTTTCTTTTTGTTCATTTTGTGTTGTCATTATTTGTTTTTGCATCTGGGAGCAAGTTACCCTAGGCAGATGTCAAATTTAAGGTTCTGTATGAAGGGTTCTCCACCCTTCTCAATGCACTTGTGCCACCTGCCTGGAAGTGCCTGGATTCCAGCAGAATAAAAGGTTTTGTCTTGTCCTCGCAACCACTCGTTCACCACTTTCTTCATGTCATCACCTGTCTTGAATCAATGACCACCCAGATGTTTTTTTAGCGGCCCAAAAAGGTGGAAATCACACGGTGCCAAATCTGCCGAATAAGGAGGCTGTGGCAATACCTCAAACTTCAGTTCCTCCGGACAAGCCTTGGTGTTCTTAGCAGTGTGTGGGTTGGCGGACATTGTCTTGTATTAAAAGGACTCCTTGAGACAGCAGTCCCTGCTGCTTGGATTGAATAGCAGGCTTCACATTGGTCTCCAGCAAGTCACAGTAATTTGCACTAGTGACTGGAGAACCCCTCGGTATGTAGTGTTCAACAATAACTCAAGTGCACAAGTGGTTGCGAGAACAAGACAAAACCTTTTATTCTGCTGGAATCCAGGCACTTCCAGGCAGGTGGCGCAAGTGCAATGAGAATGGTGGAGACCTCTAAGAATCACTGAAGTTCAAAAGCTCCTATCAATCATACATAAGATTACCAGATTATGAGTAACATCATTTAATCAAATATATCACATTCTGTAACCATCTCAGATGATGTTGTCCTCTCTGTTAATTAAAAAAAACCCTGATACCATTTTTCAGTTCTATTGAACTTGGAAAAAAAATCCTACAAAATACTTTACCATATAAATGTGTACTAACATCTGAGAGTAACTGAATATCTTCAGATCTTATTACTATATGTTTAACACCTATGTAACTGAATTAATATATTTTTGATAATATAATTGTATCTGTATCTCTGAGTGGCAGAATTCTTTTTTTATACTGATGTACTATTATTGCCTCCTATTTACATTATAAAAGCATATATCAAACTTTATGGTGTAAAGGTATCAATGAAGAACTGTTTATATTAGTACTTTAACATTGTTTCAAATGTGGATAGATAGATAGATAGATAGATAGATAGATAGATAGATAGATAGATACTTTAGTGATCCCAAGGGGACATTGCAATTTTATAGCAGATGATAGCAGCTGTGCCTTCTTAATTCACAGCTTACACATTTATTCCTCCACAGGAAATGATGAACAAAAAATGGAAGAAATCACACAGCCATGAACACATGAATATGAAGCATCCATATTCACCCACACAGACATGAATATACTGATAAATATGTGAGTACACACACAGGCACTTTCCGGATCTGAACAATGAATACTGATTAGAAGGATTTTGAGGTGGGTGATCTATAACTTTGGCTGATTGGATTAAATCAACACAAAATTGCAAAGCGGCAGCTGGCAAGGAGTGAAGCTTGCATACTACATACAAGTTACTGAGAGCAAAGAATACTTGCAAACAAGAGGGAGAAGTGAAATATCTTTAACTGAAATGTTTATTGACATTTTGAATAATCAATTGCATTAATAACCTGAGGGCACTGACCTGCTTCTACCTTCTTTCACTAAACTAACACATGCACACAAATGTATTCAGATGGATGTAGTAAAGACTACTTTAATAAAAGCAATAAGAGAGAGAAAGAGACCTTAAATCCTACAGACCATATTAATAAATAAAGATACAAATTGCTGTTTTACAGAGTTTCTCTAAAAGTAAGTCTATTCTGAACATATCTAATCGAAAATACTGTATCATCGGCACTGAGAGCCGTAATGGATGGGTTGTCTGCTCTTTGAGGTGGCTCGCTATTCTTAAAAGGACTGATGGCCTTTTGCTGCACTAGTTCTAAAAACCATGTGACCTTGCAGGCTTGCCATTTATATTGGCACTCCTGCCACAGGGGTTGTAATGCCAGCTCATAGCTGGGTGACTCATCTCTGCCTGATGTAACTTCTCAGCACCGTTACATTACCCTCCTGTTGAAGTCGCCATCACCAGTGACCACTTTCAGCTCCCTGCAACAGTGCATAAAGTCAATGAAACTGCAGCGTGGTCTTCTCTCTCGCTTCAGTCGTGGTAATGAGAATTTTGAGTGCTGTGATGTCAAATGGCACAGCTGGGATGTTGTGTGCTGTGCTGTCATGTAGTGCTGCAGAGTCGTTCAATGCTGGTCAGTTGTAAGTAAGCTGGCAAACCTTGTTGTGTGGAGATGAAGATGTACTAGTCTCTTGGTGTTTTCCGTCACTGAATCAGAGCTGCAACCTGTGTTTAGGTTTGGATGACAGCTTTGATACTGTTCCTCCATTGCCGCTTCACAGCTCCTCTACGATCTGCCTTGTCCTCTGCCTGCACATTTTTACCACCTGCCCTGCCTCTCACAGCTCACTTGGGGTCAATGGCAACTGACTCTGCCATAATCTTTCCCAGGTCTATGAGCCCAAAGCTCCACCAGCATCAGCACACCCTGGCTAATGGACCTTAGCAGATAGAGAGAGAAGGGTGTAACTTCAGACCGCATAACCTATGACGTCAATAACGAAACGCCCTCTGATGTCAGTCTCTACATGCCCATCACCATCTTTGTTGGAATTAGGGAAAACTCCAGTATTTCAGTAAATTTCTGCAAATGATTATTGGGTAAAGAACATGACAGTATTAGAGTTTTGAATCAAGAAGGTAGTGAGTTTATTGTAATTTTTACTAATTTTACATATCATCTCAGTTTATTACTAAGGATCAAATTGTACATGAGTGTGATATAGATGTTAGTTGAATAGCTGTGCAAGGGATGTGATAGTACTAAGTGGCATTGGTTAAATATTAACTGTTAAACCAACAAAAAGGTTGGTTTGTGTAGTGTATTGTTACAGGGTTCTGTGGGTTACCAAATTCTGAATATTAAATAGACAAATTCAGTGAGCTGCATTCAGCAGTCAATTATTATGCAATTGTTATATATACAGTAATTGACTGCTGTTAAGTATAGATTACCATAGCGAAATGTTACGGACCATGACCAAAGACCGTGACTAGGTAATTATGATTGCCAGAACATCATTCTGGATATGTTTGGTATATGATATATCCCTTGCTAGTTCATCAGAAGCAAATGCTATCAGTAAAGTGGTATTTTACATATATAGATAGGTTGATAGGCAATCTGGTAAAATAGTAATAATACCTTTAAGGTTCTGGAATATTGGTAATGATGTGCTATGATCTCATACATGAAGCCAAAGTCACTCCCTCACATGTATTATTGGTTCATTAAAAATTTGTTAGAGACTAAATTATTCACTATTTCTCTATCAGAAGTATGTCCAAAAATTCAAAACTGGTAATCTGAAATGGTTACCATTGTGATGTAAAGTAATGAACAGTCCCAGCTAAATATCAGTTAATAATAATTCTTGGTTGTGTGTGCTAAAATTATTAATAGTCAGTTTCAGAAATAAATATTATTAACCCAGTTCTACAATGATATTCCATCTGTAAAGTTCATATCAACTGTGTGTTTAATTTATGTTAATTTAAAAATGGATATTGACAAAAACAAATTATGTTTAGGAAAATTGCCTGCACAGTTATGCCAGGTATCTGGAAGGAACCATAGAACAAGGTAATGTAAAGTTAAACATGTTTTGCTAATACAGTTGAAACATACAAAGCTCCTTTGCTAATCAGTCCTTTTAAATGACAGGAACTACCCAAGCAGATTGACAGCAGGAGCTTTGGTTTCTTTATGTTCATGGTAAATTGAGAACATTATGGCAATAGTAAGATGTAATGGCTGCTAAAAAATAATGACTTATTTTGATTTTTTTGTATACCCCCTACATAGCAACTGGAAAAGCATTTGATTTCTGCCAGGTCAGAACTAATTGTAATTGCTATTAACTGATTTTCATTTCTTAGGTTGACATGCCACAGATTAGGAGATGATGATGTCTTCTCTTACTTTGGAAAGCCAGCATTTAAAAGTATGTAAGATCAATTAACCTTTCAAGCTTTTTAAAAAGCAGAACAGTTATCAGTATTCATCAGCATATTTCTGAATTGTTTTATTCTAGCCAAGAGAGCTATCTTCAGTTTCCACACAGCAAAAAGAATATATTCTGTGTACCTCAGGTAGTGCTAATTATTAATATACAATTCTTAGATTTATTTTATATATTACAAATTATCAAAATAAAAACTTTGATCAACACACTATAACCAGATCTCTAATGAGGCATGTACTCTGGTGTGTCTTTCTGCAGGTTTGTGTTGTATATATGGGATTATGGGGACAGAGGATACTGGTCATAAAAATTGGATTATTGAGTGGTCTCACTGATTTATTAAATGGCAATCATTTCTGCTTTCAATAATCACAAAGCAGGCAGAGAATGGCAAAGTTAATTTCACTGGTGACATTAGGTAACTACATTATTTTGCAGGTCAGTATACAGGTAAAATTCCGTTACAACGAATATCTTTACAATGACATTTTCATTACAACGAAGTATTTTTATGGTCCCGACGGTTTCCCCATATGACGCGAGTCTATAGAAATCTCCTTACTACGAAGTACATTCAGCAGAAACTTTCATTATTACGAAGTGCCCAAAAGACCTTGAAATGCCTGAATGAATCATCCGCAGAGCAGCTAGTTCTGTGGCCGCAGCTCAGTTGTGCACAATGATCCCCAAACAGAAACACTGTAATTTTTCTTTCTTTGAACTTTCCTCGTACTGTTTTTTCTTTTTTGCCCCTTTTGTTTCCCGCGGTTTTCAGTGATACCTTTTGCTTATTGCTCATCAACATTTAAAAACATCCATTGAAATTTAACTCATTGTCACCCACCTATAGAAATGGCAGACACAAAAAAATGATAACAGTTCATATTAGAAAAAAACTTTACATTTTTGCAGCTCTCGATTGTGGCAAAAAAAAAAAGACGTTGCCATTGAATTCGGAATTTTGCCATCGACGCTGTCAACTTTCTTGAAAAGACTGAGCAAAAAAAGAAAAAAAATCTCGGGTTGCAAACATATGTGAACTGCTGCATTTGGAGACGTCGAAAAAATAGTTTTTTATGTGGTTCACAGATGCTCGTTGAAGAAACATTCCTATTAATGCGGCACTCATTCAACAAAATATGAGGTTTGTAAACTTTCTTGGGACCGCACCTAACTGGATGACACACCAAAGAGCGTCGCAAAGTCCGATCTCCGCGTCTATGGAAGACTGTTTATCTGTTGCTGGGGCAACAGCTGGCTCAAAGATATTCTGTGTCTCTCAGCTATGCTGCGTCTCTCCACCAAAGCAGAAAAGATATCGATGGGTGATGCAGCCTGACTGCTGTGTCTGTGTATAGCAGATCACGCTACAATAAATAAGTGTGCCGTTCCTGTTTCAAGCTGAATAAAGTTGGTTTTCCTAAAGTACTGAGACAAAGCCTCGTGTTTTGGGTTGCAAGACGGGGACTTATAGCGCGACCCCAATCTTTTACGATTTGCTTCTGTGTCACTTCACTGCAGTGCTATGTGCCTGTTTTTGCCCTGCCCCATCAACGGACAAACAATCTTACACAGACGCTGCAATCGCTCTTTGGGAAAGTGTATTATCGCAAGGAAATGCTGAGAAAAATTCTCGTCAGCATAACTTGTAGGCAGGAGGAGATTAAAATTAACACAAAAGAAGCTATTGAAATGATTGCAAACACCTGAGCACAAGTTAAAGAAAGCACTATAGTAACAAATACAGAATCTCATTACAACAAAATTTTCGTTATAACAAAATATTTTTTAGGTCCCTGGGAGTTCGTTGTAATGGAATTTTACCTGTACAGGTATTTATGGTTATGTGTAGTTTTTGGCAATCTGTAATGTATTACAATAGGATGAAATGCTATATACTGTAATAATGGAATAGCAGAAATGCATAATATTTTAAAATTTGTATTGCAGTGCCTAGAAGTTTGGAAAGTTTGGTTCCCACAAAGGTACAGCCCTGTCAGGTATGTCGTTCAATGATTATTACAAGCTGAAGCACAAAGATAATGTGATTTTATTTTCTTTATAGATAATGTGATTTTTTTTTCTGTATCATTCAGTTATCACTGGATTAGGAATGGAGTGGTCATTTGTTTCAGGTAAACAGTTTAAATTATATATAACTTTGTACATGTAGCATTTCTATTGAATTATGTGTAGGTGAATGTTTAAAAACTCCTAAAAGAGTGCATATTACATTGGGAACAATCAACTGCATACTGTATGAAATTATAAATTTTTGGCCTCAACAAATAACTATATTATAATGGTAATTGTACCCAATATATTTCAGCTATTATAGAATTTTAATCAAATATTTTAATCAGTACATGATAATTTAATACTTAAGTGAACTTGTAACAATTAATTATTAAAAGCATAAGGAAAAAGACAGATGGTAACTAAAGGGTTAACTAAATATGGCTTAAATCTTGAGCATGTGAGTCTTGTGCCTCATCTTAAGAGGAACTATCAAGGAAGGTAATAAGGTTAAAATAAAGTAGATGTGCAATAAACACCCCCTTAAAATGTGAGAAAAAACTAGTGAGAAAGCCCAAACACTCTTATTATGAAGCGGTGATAAGATCAACGGGAAAACCCGTAGGACACCCCTATTAATGAAGCAATGTTTAGAATAATGGAAGAGTTGACATGTATATAAAGTTACTGGTGGCTGTAGTTGATTGGATGAGATGAGAAAATTCTGTATATTAAGAGTCAGATAACATGGTGTATTAGATAAGGTAATGGTAATAAGAAAGTATAAAAGGGAATGAATTGTTTTCTTGATTGCTTACTCCATGGAGTGACATATTTGTGCACATCTATGTGTAAATAAAGAATCATTCTGCGCTTTCATCTGGTCTCCATAAATGACTGCTTTGAAAACAGAGGAAAGTTTTTTCCACAACAATATAAACTCAAATACAATTACCTGGAAACTTATTACTTTTTTACCTCAGAGCACATAAAGTTATATTTAATTCTTTGTGTACTTTCTGAATGGTTTAAAGCATGAGCTATTTTCTTCAAGAATCACCATGGTGGTACACTAGAGGTTATGTTTGTTTTTCTGTTTTACTCTACCTCATGGACATAGGGAGAAAAAGCAATAGAAATAACCACACAATGACCACATTGCTCTATTTATTTCACTAATTGCTTTGTTTTGTGAGTAAAAATGGAGTTAATATATTGATATTCCTAATAAAACACACTGTGTATTTTTTTCTTTTTAACAAAAAAGTCTGCAGTGATCAAAAACGTCCTGACTGCTCGTGATGGTTGGATGCCAACAAAGACCCACATTTTGGGAGAGTACTCAGGACAAGAATTCTTGATATGGACAAGGATGAAGTAATAGACACAATTGCAAGATAAGACAAGAGGGGTGATGATGATGAAGATATTAAAGAAATTATATCCCCTTTCATATTTACTTTTGACTGCATATCGGATATGTTCTTATTTCTTGATGAAATATGGGGTTAAAAAATCCCATCAGTTGCTGCTGCTTTGCAAAAGTTTGTTGCATTTTGTTTTGAGTTTTTTCAACCTTTAGAATTGTTAAGGAGCTACATGGGACAGAAGGACAATAATGATGTAATTTTGTTCAGTAACTCACTGTAAAGAAATGTAGGGAAGGACCAGTCAGTTTCAGTGGTTCCTAGTCTATCTGGGCAGGACTGTGTAATGGAAGGGTGGGATGAGGGTGTTGAAACCCTTTTAAGGCTGTATACCTCCCTAAAGTGTTAGGTGGTGGCATCACATGCAGGGCAGCCTGGGAACTGATAGTTTTACTGGGTGCTTGTGGGTGCTGCTAGCAGGGGAACTGCTGAGAATATGTTTCCCTGTTCAGAGGGGGTTCTGTCTGACTTGTAAGCGCTTCCTTGGTGTAATGTCATGACAACAGAAGTACTCCTAGATTCAGCATAAAAGGAGCTTCCTCACCTTACCCAGGGTGTCAGAGTCATGAGCAGAGAAGGGCAAAGGAGTCAAGTAGAAGGAACAAAAAGGAAAAAAAAAGTGTTTCTTATTAAGAAAGAGCCTTTGTAAGTTATTTCTTTCTAATAAATTCATGTTTGAACCTGATACTTGTGTGTGTATGTGTGTGTTGTTGTGTCAAGGGTAGGAGCTCTAAAATGCCACATACTGTACAGGTCACCATGTCACACTCCCCCCTGCATAATGACATTATAACAACAACAACAACAACATTTATTTATATAGCACATTTTCATACAAAAAAATGTAGCTCAAAGTGCTTTACATAATGAAGAATAGAAAAATAAGAGACACATTAAGAAAATAAAATAAGTCAACATTAATTAACATAGAATTAGTGTAAGGTCCAATGGCCAGGGGGGACAGAAAAAACAAAAAAAAAACTCCAGACGGCCGGAGAAAAAAAATAAAATCTGCAGGGATTCCAGGCCATGAGACCGCCCAGTCCCCTCTGGGCAATCTACCTAACATAAATGAAACAGTCCTCTTTGTATTTATGGTTTTCACGGAAGGACTTGATGATGATGATGATGATCACGTGGACTTCTGGCTTTTAGTCCATCAATGCTGGGACATCATGGTGCTTTGAGTAAGTTGGTGGTGGCGCAGGCCGCCACCACAGAAAAACCGGAAAAAGAAACAGAAGAGAGAGTAGGGGTCAGTACGGATTTTAGTGCCACCATGAATAGTTATTATAATGAATTGAACATACAGAGTATCAGGATTAAGATAAAGTGAAGTTATGAAAAGGCCATGTTAAAGTAATGTGTTTTCAGCAGTGTTTTAAAGTGCTCCACTGTATTAGCCTGGCGAATTCCTATCGGCAGGCTATTCCAGATTTTAGGTGCATAGCAGCAGAAGGCCGCCTCACCACTTCTTTTAAGTTTAGCTTTTGGAATTGTAAGGAAACACTCATTTGATGATCTAAGATTACGATTTGGAATATAGGGTGTCAGACATTCCGATATATAAGATGGAGCGAGATTATTTAAGGCTTTGTAAACTATAAGCAGAATTTTAAAGTCAATTCTGAAAGACACAGGTAACCAGTGTAGTGACATTAAGACTGGAGAGATGTGTTCGGATTTTCTTTTCCTAGTTAGGATTCTAGCAGCTGCATTCTGCACTCGTTGCAAATGATTTATGTCTTTTTTGGGTAGTCCTGAGAGGAGTGCGTTACAGTAATCTAATCGACTAAAAACAAAAGCGTGAATTAATTTCTCAGCATCTTTCAATGATATAAGAGGTCTAACTTTTGCTATATTTCTTAAGTGAAAAAATGCTGTCCTAGTGGTCTGAAGAATATGTGATTTAAAATTCAGGTTACAGTCAACGGTTACCCCTAAGTTTTTTACTTCGGTCTTAACTTCTAATCCTAATGCGTCAAGATTATTTTTGATAACCTCACTTAATCCGTTTTTGCCAATCAATACAATTTCAGTTTTCTCTTTATTTAACTTGAGAAAATTACTATTCATCCATTCAGAAATACCAGTAAGACATTGTGTTATTGATTCGAGAGAGCCGGTGTCATCAGGTGCTACTGATAAGTACAGCTGTGTGTCATCAGCATAGCTGTGGTAGCTCACGTTGTAACTTGAGATAATCTGACCTAACGGAAGCATATAGATTGAGAAAAGAAGCGGACCCAGGATAGAGCCTTGTGGAACCCCATATAGAATATCATGCGTCTTTGAGTTGTGATTACCACAATTAACAAAGAATTTTCTCCCTGCCAGGTAGGATTCAAACCAATTTAAGACATTACCAGAGAGGCCCACCCATTGACTAAGGCGATTTCTAAGAATATTGTGATCAATGGTATCAAACGCGGCACTCAGATCGAGGAGGATGAGAACAGATAAATGGCCTCTGTCTGCATTTAATCGCAAGTCATTTACTACTTTAACGAGTGCAGTTTCTGTACTGTGATTAGTTCTAAAACCTGACTGAAATTTATCTAGAATAGCATGTTTACTTAAGTGGTCGTTTAACTGCATAATTACTGCCTTCTCTAGAATTTTACTTAAAAAGGGCAGGTTAGAGATGGGTCTAAAATTTTCAAAAGCAGAGGGGTCAAGATTATTTTTCTTGAGTAGGGGTTTAACTACAGCAGTCTTAAGACAGTCTGGGAAAACCCCCGAATCTAATGACGAGTTTACTATGTCAAGGATATTATCAATAAGCGTGTCTGATACTTCCTTGAAAAACCTTGTTGGTATTGGGTCAAGGACGCAGGTGGAGGGTTTCATTTGAGAGATTATTCTATGTAAATCAGGTAAATCTATCCTGGTGAAAGAATTGAATTTGTTTATAACGGAGTACTGGGGCTTAGGAGGTTCCACAGTGTTGGGAAGATATACTATATTATTTCTAATATCATTAATTTTTTGATTGAAAAATATAGCAATGTTCTCACAGGTTTCGCTGGAAGTATTATGGGGGCATTCCTTTGTGTTACCTGGGTTTAGCAGACGATCAATTGTAGAAAATAGGACTCTGGGATTACTAGCATTTTTATTTATAATATTAGAGAAATAGCAGCGCCTCTCAAGACGTACAGTGTTATTATATTCTGTTATTTTAGCCTTCAATATCTCATAATGGATAGTTAGTTTAGTCTTCCTCCATTTACGCTCAGCTCTACGACATATTCTTTTTAAGTCAGACACTCTTTGGGTCTTCCAAGGTATAATAATGCTAGAAGATTTTTTAATTGTCTTTTCAGGTGCAACTATGTCAACAGCAGCTCTCACTTTAGAATTAAAGTTTTCCACCTTACTATTAACATCATCCTTGCTATTGTAGCTGGCACTATAACCGGACTGATTGCTTAGAATGTTTGTAAGTTTTACAGCTGCTGAGGAGTCAAAGAAGCGTTTTTTAAGAATATGCTTCTCATGTTTGTTTTCTATCATTATTTCTATACTGAATAGTAGAAGAAAGTGGTCTGAAAGACCAATATCAACGATCTGCTTCACATCAACTGTTAGTCCTTTGGTGATAATTAAGTCTAACGTATGACCTGCTTTATGTGTAGGCTGATTAACGAGCTGTCTCAAATCAAAAGAGTCTAGGAGGTTCATAAATTCCTTTACTTTTAGGTCACACTGATTATCGATATGAAAGTTAAAGTCGCCTACAATTAAGAGTGTGTCATAATTCGTAATTAAAATTGACATTAGGTCTGAGAATTCCTCAATGAAAGACGCGTTAAATTTAGGAGGTCTATACACGGATAAAACTGACATTATATAACTGACATCTGTGCTTTGACCCATAACTTTTAAATAGCAAGAACCAGATTGCTGGGTTCCAAGTTAAATGTGTGAGTCAAATTAGTAGTCACAGAGGACCCCTGCAACAGAGTTTGGCAACCACTGTATCAAACTCTGAGTTATGAATGGCTGCCTCAATGCCAGGCTATACTTCACTCCAAAACAGGGCTTTATATAAACTGTGTGTGTGTGTGTGTATGTATGTATGTTCTGTATAGTCAGCTTAAGGGTTCTGGTGAAGGTAATGTCTTGGCAAACCAGGGGTTGGCACTGTGTTCTAGTGCCTTCTCTCTTCCTCCATCAACTGATGGCCATTCTACCAGTGATGTTGCTTCACTGGTCTGCACTAATAGACCTGCCCCTTTATGCCTTGAACCCATTTGCTTGGAGGTTTGGCCATATTTTGTCACTTTTCTGTTGGACTTGAGTCTAAAAAACATCTCTATCATCTTTGTAAAAAGATCAACTAATTCTTCTTTTTTTCACATTATATGACTTGCCCCAAGCATTTTTCTGTGTTGGTTCTCTTCTCTTACAAAATATAACAATCTGTGTGTTTTACGGCTTACCTGTATGTCCTTTAAATGTTTACAATTTACATGTCTGTTTATTCATGGTTTTTCATGTCCACAACAATCTGTATAATGTATCTGGGTACTCATTTTATAACTCACTACTGCACTAAGTTGGTGAGACTGCTCACTAGCTGGTTTATGTTAGTACACAACTTTGCTCCCCTTGACCACCTCCTAGATGCATACTGTTACAGCAGGCAGTCTTAATTCTTGCTCTCCGTACCTGGCACATCTGGATAATTTTAAAACTGTTTTTCCACAGTCCTGTTTATAGACAACAGCTTAGCATTAACACTCTTGTACCAACAAAGCTGCTTTTGCAAACTCCAGACTTCAGCTTTGCAAATTTCAAGCATCAGGACTAAGCGGGATAGAAAATGACTGAGTGACTGACATCCTCCATACTGATCCTCAACATAAGCACTCCATAACGTAGTGTGTTGAGCCCCCGGAATGTCTGTGTGTCCAGACACAGCATTAACTTCATCATTAAGTGTGCTGATGATGCCATCATCATATACTTGATCATCAAAAGTAATGAAATGGCTTACAGACAAGAGATCTAACTTGCAATGTCAGAACAACAGTCTGACTTTTAATCTCAGGAAAATCATTGAGCTAGCCATCGATCCATCCATCCATTATCCAACCTGCTCTATCCTAACACAGAGTCACAGGGGTCTGCAGGAGCCAATCCCAGCCAACACAAGGCGCAAGGCAGGAACGAATCCAGGGCAGGGCGCCAGCCCACTGCGGGAGCTAGTCATAAAATTTCAAAAGCAGATCACATTTATATTGAAAGGGATGCTATGGAAATGGATTACATTTTTGAATATAAGAATCATTGATGGATTGAAGAAGGAACAGCACACTTTACCTTTTGTCAAGTTGACCAATACCTCTGCATCCACAGAAGTCTAACAGGTGCGCAGTGGAGACCATCTTTGCTGGTGCATCACATCCTGGTAGGACACACATGGCTGGTTTACTGCAGAGGGTGGTGAAGGCCATACAAAATATCACCAGCACCCGGCAGCCTTCTGTTCGGGACATCTGTACCATATGTTGACAAGATTACTACATACTCAACCATTATGCACAGCTGTTTTTCTCATTCATCGCTTCTGGCTAATAGTAAAGAACTAAAGATCTTCGCTTCAGTAGATTCAAAGAAAGCATTTCAGTTATGAAGTTACTGAACAACCCATCATAATAAATATTGTAAGAAATAAAAACTTGATATATAAATACTCGCACTTATATAATTATCTATTCTACATATTGTATTCTATGTATATTTTCTGTGCTGTATTGTATTATTAACAGTGTTCTGAACAGACATGCTAGTAACAATATCATTGAACTGTATGCGCATGACAGTAAACTTGAATTTGAAGTGTGCAGTCCAACAGCATTAAACTTGACTGCCACTTTGATTTTACGATGATCTAAGTTTTGTCTCAAAACTGTTTTTGCAAACTAGTTTAATATTGTTAGCTAGTCTGCATGAGTTTGAGAGCAATCATGGTTGTCTCAAACTCAAACATTATTGAAACATGTTGAATTATGTAAATCTCATGGTTGCCGCATACTGTACCAGTCCATTGTTGTAGACATTGTACAATTCACACACATAGCTTTTAGTCATGAAAACATTAATTGATCAAATAAATCAATAAATGGCTCTGTTTCCTAAACTGCATCCCTGTCAGTTCTTTCAACCAATTTTATTTGTACCACTGTTTTGAAAACCTTTTAAAAATCTATGGAGATTAATATTGTTTCACATGTAAATGATTTTCTGAAGGGAATACAAAATGCATTTATTAACTGGAAATCTTTAGCTAGAACTTCACGCATTTGGGTGTATAATAAAAGGGTGATGGTGTTTCTTAAATATTTGAAATACGAGATGCTAAACTGGTTTGTTACTTTTATATCAGCAATGTAATTAGGAAAAGTTAAAGTCTTTAAAAAGCTTAGATAGTCTGAAACTTCACATCATTGCCATAAATAACAAATTGCACTAATTCTTACAGCGTCAGGATACTTTACAGTAAGCCTGTCAATTCTTTTTCACAGAGGGCATGACACGAATAACACTCAGAAATGCTTGGAAAGGGAGTATCGATAATGGCATCATTGCTCAGGCAGATCAATGTTGTGGGTGTTCCATGATGTTTGGGCATTCTGTGACTGACGTTATAGGTATCTCAGGATGCTGTTGCACTCTGTTATATAGAGAAGTGGTGGAGCTGCAGAGATGGTAGTCTCTCAGCTGTCTCCCAAACTGCAGCTGCAAACAGCTCTCCAGATTTGAGCCTCGAGACTCTCAAGGCTTTTTGTGAGTTGGAAAAAGTGTGTGACTTTGCAGGCTTGCCATTTACATAGGTGTTCCACTGCCACTGGTGACATATTACCAAAATCATACTTGAATGACTCATCCCTGCCTGATGTAACTTCTAAGCACCTTTACAATACATTAAGAAGTAAATTATGGGAATTACTTTAAAGTAAGCAATCTGGATATCTAATAGGGCAGCAACACATTTAATGGAGGATAAAGTGGTATCAGTAAAATTAAGTGTTGTGGATTATGAATCAGGAGACCCGTGTTCGCTTCCCGGGTCCTCCCTGCGTGGAGTTTGCATGTTCTCCCCGTGTCTGCATGGGTTTTCTCCAGGTACTCTGGTTTCCTCCCATAGTCCAAAGACATGCAGGTTAGGTGCATTGGCGATTCTAAATTGTCCCTAGTGTGTGCTTGGTGTGTGGGTGTCTGTGCCCTGCCCGGGGTTTGTTTCCTGCCTTGCGCCCTGTGTTGGCTGGGATTGGCTCCAGCAGTCCCCCGTGACCCTGTAGTTAGAATATAGCAGGTTGGATAATGGGTGGATGGATGGATTATGAATGAGAATGTCAGTTTTCAATGTACAGTATATATTATGTCTTCTCAAACATAGACTGAGCAGTAGGGGCAAAGGTGACAAGTTTGTTGACTTACTGTATACAAAACAAACCAGCACATCTACACAAACAAAAACAAAGAATATTATACATTACATTAGATTAAGGAATTAAATCACTTAATAAACTTTGTTTTGCTGTTTTAACCTCATAATTTACTTTGCCTTTGAATGATTGTTGTTTTTCCCCAGTAATGTAAAATCTAAAGCTATGTGACTTTTTGCTTTAAAAGTTTACCAAAATTGTGCAGTTGAAAATGAGAGGGATAATGTGATTGACAATTTATTTCCTTGAGTAGTGTATGGTAAATTAGATAACAACACCAAATATTAAGGAACAATTAACAATAATAGTGGGTAAAATGGATAATATTAATAAAAATGTTAACATGTTCATACCATATTTTGAAAATTGAAGATTATGGCTGACACATATAAATCTACAGTAAGCAGTGAACTATCTAGCTGCAAACAGACTTTTTTATCCAAACTGATTTACCATTGGAAAGTTTTCTTTTGAGTTTCTGAGTAGATTTATATGTAAGAGAAGCAGGTATGTGACATTGTGATTAAAATATACTGTAGTATTTTAAACAAGTCAAGCACAGGTAGTCCACATGTTATGGACATCCGACCTACAACTTACGAACGAGGCCACAGCTGCGACGCATGCGCCTCAGTAACCGCTGCTCCGTCATTTTCAGCCTGGGGATGCTGCAAGCAGTGGCTGGAGGGAGGAGATTTCACTGCTCGCGAAGTGTAGCGTCCCTCGGGTGGCTCCCGGCGGCAAGCAGTGACCCGTGGTCCATAGTCACCGGGGCCACAGCTATCGCTCATGTACAGGACGATGGTTCACTGCCCACCCACTACGCAACCGCAGCTACTGCTCCTGACTGGACGCAGGCTGGATGGAGCAGAGGGGGGTGTTTCACTGCCCGCCCAGCACACACGGCTGGTAATGCTGCAAGCGCTGACCCGGTTGTGGCTGAACAAAGGCCATTGAGGGTGAACGGGGCAGTAGAGGTAGCATTTTAGTGTGCCTCGGATGGCTGCCTGTTGAATTGGAGTTGGGCGATTCACTACCTGCCTTTGGCCGCACCGTGTTCGTTCTCAGTGGGTGGACGCTGCAGGCAGCATACTGTAGTGGAAGTGACTGTGTGGTGGGCGAGTGATGAACCCCCCCTTGCCGCCCAAAGTCATTCTCAATAACAAGCCTGCTTGTACTGTTACGCACATAGCAGGAAGTTGTCTCTTGTCAGTACATCAGACGTGTTGACGGGTGCCTTCCTGCTGTGATAGCGTGTACTGTGTAGCTCTGTGCAGAAGAGCTCATCTTAACCTTTTGTCTTCACCCTTCAAGAATGTCTCTGAAACACAAATCTGATGCAAGTACTGGTGAATCAGTAAAGAAAAGAAAAACCATCACCATTGAAAATAAAGTAGAAATAATAAAAAGGTCAGAGGGGATGAAACTCCATCATTCATTGGCAGAGCACTTGGTTACAGTTGATCAACAATAGCATTTATTAAAATAATGTACCTCTTCTGACTTACATACAAATTCAGCTTAAGTACAAACCTACAGTAACTATCTCGTACATATCCCGGGGACTGCCTGTATACTATTATGTCTATGATGAGCAGATAATATTTATTAATCCCATTTATGCCCTTGTATTAAATCCAAATTCAATTGCAGAGTCTGCATCTGTAAGTAATAACTGTATGTGGTATCTGTCATAAGATATATATTGGAAGGAATATCCATGCAATTATTAGAACAATTGTAATAAGAATAGTTCATTAAGTCTAAGCTCAGCTAATGTAAGTTTACTAGAGGCAAAGATCGCACAATAGGTAGATAGATAGATAGATAGATAGGTAGATAGGTTGCACAATGTAGGGTGATGTACCCTATAAAATCACCCAAAAAAGGGACAGCAAATGATTTTACTATTAAAAGGATGGCCTCACATGTGCAAAAGTTTGAACGAGACAATCAGTAAAGGACCTTGCCGAAAAGTGGAGAAAATAGACAAATGCCAGGAGCATCAAAATAGAAAAGAACCATGCAGTATTCTAGGGCTGCAACTAACGATTTTGATAATCAAATAACATTATCTGAACATCTCTTTTTGGTTACAAGCAATATAACTTCCAAAAAGTGAGTCAGCCATAGCCAAGAACATCTGAACATGCTTACATTTTTCCTTGCAACTTAAAACTCCTATAGATCCATTTTACATCCCTGTCGACACTGGTAAAGCAATTTAAAGTTTTTAAATCCATCTTGTGCTTACATTCTGTATTTGTTTGTGGTCAGATATAACCAACAATAGCTTTTTTTCCTTTCAGCTTGGTAGAGGCTTGCTCACTTTCTTTTAAAATGTTCCACAAGGCATTGTGCTTCACTAATAGCTTTTGAAAGGCCTGGATGTTTTAGTCCAGAATTAATTACCAACTGCAATGTGTGGCCAGTGTAGCGTATAGAGGACCATCCATGCTTCTGTTCTAAGATGTTTGTTGCACCAACAATATTGGAACCATTATCATGCACAATAGCAACTGTTTTTCTGGGTGCAATTTCAAATCTGCATACAACCTCTTCCAACCAGTCAACTATGTTGGATGCTGTATGTCTGTGCCCCAGAGGTATGGTGGCAAGGTAGACTGACTTCATGTTCCAGTCTTCTCCAATAAAATGCCATGTTACATCAAGTTAGGCTTCAGTTACCACACTTGTCCATATATCGGTGGTGATTGCATGTATACTGTTGGTAGCTTTAATGCAAGTTTTCACTTTTTGAAATATTTCCTGATATTTCCTCTCCATCAGTTTATTAAAATTCATCCTTGAAGGCAGTATAAAACCTGGAATGAGCATTCAAATCACTGCTCTAAATCCATCATCGTCCACCATGGAGAGGGGTCTCATGTCAGTTACCAGCATATTTAGGACACAGTCAGTCAGGGAAGCTGTGTGTTCTGGTGTGCATGGGGCTTTTTTCAGCAAAACGTAGTCTCACTTGTTACGTCATTTTTTTGCTAAAATTAGATTACAGTATAAGTCTGCACAGTGTAATAAATTTAATTCTAGTTATGCAGCTGTTGTTGTTGTAATGTTTCTTTATATTTTAAAAATTATAACATTAGCACTTTTAAAATGTAACACTTGCTTTAGCAGAGTTAAAAAATACTTAGTCACTTTCTAAATCATGTTCATCTTTTCTTATTTTGTCACAGTTCTGCACTGTATGTTTCCTTTTGTAATTACTGGACTCTTTTCGATAAATGTTTCCCCATTTCTAAGTGAATTTGTTTCAGCAAGTGGGACCCCCAGTCACACTTGTTTTACCAAGGGGCGATTTGCAATTGCTCCTAGTGGGTCATCAATAAAATAAAGCAAAACTGGGCTTTGGGACCATAAAGGCTGAAACACAAGTGTAAGGATGGCAGCACAAGCCAAATGCATTAACAATTTGCCAGCTGGAGCAGACACCTTCTTGGTTTCTGTATTCCATTTCTGCCTTTACAAACTTTTATCTCTGCCCAGGGTCTGTGCAATTTCTCGCTATGAATTTGTGCACAATTGGCTATTACCATGTTCTTTTAATGTCATATTTTTTAGGTGCAAGGAGTGACACTTCAGACAAATGCTCCTTCAATGAGTGGATGTTTTCTTATCTAGCATGTGCACAGCTGATGTTGTGTCCCGGCGCGATGAGCGCCATTTTTCTTGTTATTGATTTTTGTTATATTTTGTGTAAATATTATGTGTGTGTTTCTTTAATTTATTTTACTCTGGCAGTGCCTTGGACAGCGATGCGGGTCTTGTGTGACCCTGCCCCTAAGGCGATCGATTCGCTGGACAATTACTGATGAGCTAGTTGGGACAGGGTTGAGGCAGGATTTAAGATGGCCGCTGCTGTTTATTTGTGGTGCTCGCTTGGGGAAAAGGTGTCCCAAAATGCTGCGAAGGGACTAAACGTTTGGACTTTTTGTAAAGTGGTTTTGCTGCTGGCTGCAAGGGCGACGTCGTCAGGACCTGAAGAGAGTGGACTACGGCGTGGTGATCCAAGTCTGGAGGGAAAAGTGGCGTCGGCAACAGGGGCAGCGGCCACGGGATATTTGTCCCTATTTTATCTTTGTGTGTTCAGGTACCTGATCGAGGCGAGTGAATGAGAACACGGAGGCTGATCGGGTGACGCCGAGAGAGATTGGGAGTGGAACCAGGCAGGCGGACCAGAACGGAGAGAGAGAGCGACTCAGACCCCCGCGATCCCCAGTCAGCATAAAGGGAAGTAGCTAATAGCTAGTTGAGAGTGTGTGCATTGGCCTTATGGCTGAGGAGGGGGGAAAAGAGCGTCTGAGGGTTATTTGGCTCTTTGCCGTAGGGTCCGTGATGCGATGGAGGAGAGACGGCAACGGTGGTGTGGAGCAGCAACAGTGATTGGCTGGTTGGAAGGAAGGACACCATTGCCTGATTGCTGCAACTGGACACTGTTGTGGAATGTAGGGAATGTGTTCAGCATTGGAAAATCGGGACTTGTGAGACATGGGAACTGAGCATTTGAGCACAGGGGACATTGGGCACTGCCAGAAGTTTTTGGTATTTATTTATTTTGGTTTATGTGAGGGCCTTGCGGTGAGAGCACAGAGGCCCAAGAACTGTTTAAGTTTGTTTATTTATTTCTTAATGTTTGAGTATTGGGTTATTGTTTGTGGAGTTTAGTTATTTGTTTTTTTTGCCCCTTTTATGTTTCCCTCACCCCTTAATAGTATTTATATTGTGCTGTGCTTTCCCAGAGTGATATAATTTGAGTGCTGTGTGAAAAAGAACTGAGGGTTGTGTTTTGGTTATTTTGGACTGCTGTGTCCACCATAAGTGTGTTGGGAGGGGGGCCTGGACCAAGGGGAGAGAATTACCACCTGGATAGAAAAACTCTGTGCATTCAATAAACGTGTATTTGAACTTGACGCAACGTGTGTGTGGTCCCTCTCTATTTTGTTGTGCTCTGGGAGGTCCCAAAGGGGTGAAACAAACTTAAAGCGATAAACCAAAATAAATTGCTGTTGGGGTCACTTACCCCGGGCCACCACACAGCTAAATTTGGCGTAGTCGGCAGGACCTCCTCGTGCACAGCAATGGAGGGGACCAGGTAACAGGGGTAAGTTCTGCAGGAATGGTTCCCCTGGTTTTTGGGCAGTTCATGGGTTGCCAAGTTTGATGGGTCAAGGTAAAGGCAAAATTTAAAGAATGGAGGTGGACCACTGAAGTAGGCATTCGGGCCCAGATCCTCACAACCGTACAGCAGGTTGATTTTTTGTTGAGCGCTCTAGAGGGTGATGCTAGGAGGGAGGTGGAGCTCTTACCTAGTGGGGAAAAAGATACAGCTGAAAAAGTATTGAATTTTTTGGAGGGACTGTATGGGGAGGATACAGGGTTTGGCTAGGCTGAGGGCCGACTTTTTTACATGTCAACAGCAGCCCGGGGAAAGGGTGGGGTCGTTCATCCTTCGTCTCAAGGAATGTCATTGCAGATGGCAAAAGCAGGAGCCTGCATGAGAGGGGGAAAACGATGATATTGCCCTGACGAGCCAGCTGGTGGCCGGACTCGTGAGCAGCCCCACCAAAAAGGAACTGCTGAGGCTAATCCGGTGGTTGAGCCGGTTAACGTTTGGCGAGGCATGTAAAGAAGCAAAAGAGGTGGAAGAAGAGGACAGTGGCTCAAGTGAGATAGAGGGGTGGAGACTTGGCATACCACGGCGCCTTTGCCAGCGAGAGCCCCGGAACCCGTTCCAGCACCCTCTGTGGACCCAGAGGCATTGTGGCGGTCCATGAGAGAGGACGTGCGCCTGGAGATAGGTGAGCAGATGCGGGGGCTGAGAGAAATGCTGCTGACTGAGTTATGAGCGGTACCAAGGGAGCCGGCATGTTCCACCAGACCTATGTCCTCGCCATTACCTCGGCGTCGGAGTGGGAGACCCACGAGGCCTGGAGGTCCTCTGTGGGACGATCAGGGGCGGCCGATCTGCCTCCAGTGTGGCGAGACGGGCCATATGATGCGAGAATGCCCCCGGAGAGAAACCATGTTGACCAGTAGTTGAAGTGTGAGGCCCGAAGTCCAGTCGGGGACCGTAGCAAATGCTCTGTACGAAGCTATGGTGGGGGAAAGCCCTGTCCTCGAGGTGTCGGTTGCCGGGAGGCCGGTCCCATGTATTTTGGATACAGGCTCGCAGGTCACTCTATTCAGTTACAGCCTGTTCACCCATTGCGTAGGGAGCGCCCGGGTCAAGGGGGTCGGGGATATTCCCTGGCTGACCCTGAAAGCAGTGAACAGGCTGTCCTTCCCATATGTGGGCCGCATTGATGCTGATAGTGTGCAATCCCCCCGAAAACTGGTGATCCGCCCCCCTAAGGAAGGAGCAGTGGAAGTAGAGGTATGGCCGGTGATTGGAGCTCTCCCTGAACAGTTGAGTGGGTTGGCAGAGAAAGCAGAAGGTTTGACACTCGATGAAGAGCGCCAATTACAGCAGTTGTTGGAAAGGTGGCGAGGGGTATTTGCCCACAATGAAGAAGATCATGGGTGCACTGATGTGGTGCACTACCATATTCCTATGGGGGCGGCTGCCCCAATTAGAGAACGCTACCGGCCCGTCCCTCCGAGTCTTTACCCTGAGTTAAGGGAACTATTAAAGTCCATGCATTAACAGAGAGTTCTAGCTCCTGGGTGGCCCCGGTGTTTTTAGTGCGAAAAAAAGATGGTGCTTGGAGATTTTGCGTCGATTATCGCAAGTTGAATGCCGTGACGCACAAAGACGCTTACGTCCTCCCCCACATTGAAGAGTTCCTCACGGGGTTGAAGAATGCCGCATGGTATTCTACGCTAGATTTAGCAAGCGGCTACTGGCAGGTGGAAGTTCATCCCGATGACAAAGAAGACCGCCTTCACCACCCCTCTGGGCCTTTACCAGTTTGAGCAAATGCCCTTTGGACTTTGCAATGCACCCATGACTTTCCAGCGATTAATGCAACGGTGCTTAGGTGAGAAGGTCCACGATTATTTGCTCATCTATTTGGACGATGTAATTGTGTATTCGTGTGATTTTAGGTCTCACCTGCAGCACTTAGAGAATGTGTTCTAGCGTTTAGAGACTCACGGACTCAAGTTGCAGCCTGAAAAGTGCCGGTTGTTTCAGCGAGCCGTGCATTACTTAGGGCAAGTGGTAAGCCAAGAGGGGGTGACGACGGACCCGGAGAAGATGGAGGTGGTCCGGAGCTGGCCAAAGCCTGTTACGGTGAGAGACGTAAGGTCGTTTCTTGGCTTCGTCAGATATTATAGGCGTTTTATTCCGGGGTTTTCCAAGAAGGCCCTGGCACTTCATTGGCTGATGAAGGGAGCGGGAGTGGCCTCCAGGCAGAAAATAGTGTGGACTGAGGAGTGTCAAAAGGTGTTTGAGGGTCTGAAGAGCGCCTTAGTTGAGGCCCCTGTATTGGCCTATGTAGACTACACCTTGCCATTCCGTCTTTATACGGATGCCAGCCTACAGGGACTAGGAGCAGTACTCACCCAGCTACAAGGGGGGCAGGAGAGAGTGATTGCTTATGCAAGTCGGAGTCTGCACGATGCCGAGAAGAACGACCAGAACTACAGTGCCTTTAAGTTAGAGCTATTAGCGCTGAAGTGGGCGGTAGTTGAGAAGTTTAAGGACTACTTGTTGGGAGCTAAGTTCGATGTGTACACGGATCATTGCCCTCTCCTGCACCTGAAGACGGCTATATTGGGAGCTGTGGAGCAATTGTGGGCCGGGCAATTGGCTTTGTTTGAGTTTGAGATGTGCCATAAGCCTGGCCATGAACATCAGAATGCCGATGCCCTGTCCCGACGATCCGGGGCACTGTAAGTAGTACAGGTGGGGACTAGAGAGCAGTGGGTGGAACGGCAAGGTCAAGACCTTGATGTGGCCCAAGTACGAGAATGGGTGAGGTCTGAGGCCCGACCATCACTGGAGGAAAGGCAAGCTTTCTCCAGGGCAGGCTGGTGTTTGTGGGAAAAGCGCGATGACCTGAGGGTGGTCCGGGGGGTGCTTCAACACCAGTTGTGGCTTGGCGGTGAAGAGTGGTGGAGAATTGTAGTTCCAAAGGAGGAGCGAAAACAAGTGTGGCAGGTGTACCACAAGGCCTTGGGACATATGCGTGGACGACGGATGACGGGGGCCTTTAAGGAACGCGTGTATTGGCCCAGGCTGCGGCACAACGTTGAGCATTGGCAACAGTGATGCAACGAGTTTTTGGTGGGTTGCCCCGGAAAAGGTAAGTCCCTGCCCCTCGCGACCGTTACTACTTCATACCCCTGGGAGGTCCTTTCTGTCGACTTTTTGTCGCTGGGCCGGCCTGGGGACCTGTATCCATATTTCTTAACAGCTGTAGACTTGTTTTCCGGTTTTTCATTTGCAGTGCCCACCAGAGATCAGATGGCAGAGATGGCGGCCAGGGTGATATGGGATGGCAGAGATGGCGGCCAGGGTGATATGGGAAGAAGTAATCCGGAGATATGGGTGCCCCGAGCAGCTGCTTTCCGACCAAGGGCCGGCATTTGAGTTCTCCGGGAATTATGTGCGACGTACGAGTGTACCAAGGTGCGAACGACCGCGTACCGTCCCCAAGGAAATGGAGCGTGTGAGCGCTGGAACCAGACAGTCCTTCGGCTGTTGAATAAGCTGCCAGTCGTTGAGCATTGCCACTGGAGAAAACATTTACCTGAGCTTGTTCAAGTTTACAACTGCACCCCCCACAGCAGCACCAGTTTGTTACCGTTCTGGGTTTTGTTTGGAAGACGGCCCCGCCTGCCAGTAGACCAAAAGTGGGGAGTGAATGACGTGGAGGATAGCGGACCAGAAGGTGGATGGGTGCAGCAACACCGTCGTCGGTTGTGGCAGGCTCGGGAAGCTGTTGAGCAAGGAAGGCAGCAACGTCGGGAAGGGGATCCCTGCTATAAGGATCATGGCCAGCGGAATTGGGTGCTGGCACCGGGAGAGCGTCTCCTGTTGCAGAACTTCTGCCGATGGGCTGGTGGCAAGGTGGCTCCGTTTTGGCAGCCCAGCCTGTGGGTGGTGGTGAAGCAGCAGGATTCCATGGCCCCGGTGTTTCAGGTTAAGCCAGACGGCAAGGAAGGCCCCGTCAAGACTATCCATCCCCGGCATTTGCGACTATGCCCTGCTGAGTGGAGAGTGGTGGCCTCTGAGACGGGGGATGAAAGTACGGAGGCTAGCGTCAGTCCTCGGCCCGTTCCATCTTTCCCTCTGGGTTGGCCTGGTAGGTGGGTGCAGACTTCGGCACCCCGGAGCATTGAAGGTAATGATCCTTGGGTAGGTCTCCCAGTGGTAGGACCTGGAGAAGGTGAACAAGCAACCCTGCCAGTGTTAGAGGACCCCCCAGCGGTAGGGGCCAGGGAGGGGGATAGTGAGAGTGAGGAGGATGCTGTGGAGATGGCTCCACCAACTGAATTGTTGCGCCGATCCTCGCGGGCCAGCTTGGGGGTGAAGCCGGTCCGGCATCGAGAGTAATGCTCGGGACGAGCATCCATTCAGTGGGGCAGGGTGTTGTGTCCCGGCGCGATAAGCGCCATTTTTCTTATTTATTTTTGTTATATTTTGTGTAAATATGTGTGTGTTTCTTTAATTTATTTTACTCTGGCAGCGCCTTGGACAGTGATGTGGGTCTTGTGTGACCCCGCCCCTAACACGATCAATTCACTAGACAATCATTGATGAGCTAGTTGGGGAGGGTTTGAGGCATTTTAAGTCAGATCATGTTGCTGTTAACACTATGTTGAGTGTGTATGTATAGAAAGGTAAAATATATATTTTATACTACGACAAACATTTGACTAGGTGACGCTAAATAAGAAACATGTATGTTTTCTGACTTACCTACAAATTTGACATACAGGTAGACTTAGAAACAAATCTCTTTTGTACCCCAGAAACTGATTGATTTCAAATAATACATATACAGCACAACTACCAATTTAACAATAACCTTAAAGTTGTTTCTGAGGTCGCTTTAACACTAGCAAAGTATAATAATAAAACCAAGTTAATGTCAGTAGCACAAAAGCTACACACTGATCCAAATCATCTATTATTTCTATTCCATTGTTTTTAACAATTATACATGACTAGCAGAATACCCGCGCTTCGCAGCGGAGAAGTAGTGTGTTAAAGAAGGTATGAAAAAGAAAAGGAAAAATTTAAAAAATAACGTAACATGATTGTTACTAGCCAAATAACCGCGCTTGGCAGCAGAGAAGTAATGTGTTAAAGAAGGAAAGAGAAACAAAAGGAAATATTTTGAAAATAATGTAACATGATTGTCAATGTAATTGTTTTGTCACTGTTATGAGTGTCGCTGTGATATATATATATATATAGCAAAATAACTGCACTTCGCAGCGATGTCGTGTGTTAAAGAAGTTATGAAAAAGAAAAGGAAACATTTGAAAAATAATGTAACATGATTGTGAAAGTAATTGTTTTGTGTATTTAGCGGCAGCGTCACAAAGTTGTTTTCGTCTAGCTGCATTAGAAAATGTACCACGACATCTGACATGCCTCCTTTTTACTGTTTTCTCACAGCTTGGATTGCTGCTGTCATAATGGTTTTGAGCCTACATATATATATATACATACATATCTTCATATCTATATAAATATATACATATGTATATACATTAGATATCTACATATACACACACATACATACATACACACACACAAATTATATATATGTGTGTGTGTATATATATATATATATATATATATATATATATATATATATTATATATATATATATAAAATGTAGATAGGTGTGTGTGTATATATATATATATACACATACATACAAACATACACACAGGTATATATATGTGTATATATATGTATGTGTCTATGTGTGTGTATAGCTTTGGTCACTGAGTGCAAGGGAAAAATAATAAAATATAGTCTATTAGTTATTAAACAGTAAAACATTAACGTTTTAAGAAGTACAGGTACATTGAGCACTACTCGAGTGGTTGCGGGTAAACTACATTTTAAAAGACGGTATAACAGAACAGGTAAGTAGTACTAACAGCAGCTAAAATGTATATGGATCATCTCTCGGTAGTTGATCCATTTTGAAAGGCGCTACACGACGGCTGAGGTATAGAAATTACATTTTCTATGTGAACGTTCAAATTTCTGCCTCTGGTAATGTGCCTTAACGGTATTACCAGTAATTAAAGAAAAATTGTTTTGTGTCCTCTGCAGTGTTAAGAGAGAAAGGCTTTGGTTTGGGATAAAATGAAAAAAGGTGTAAAGAAAGGAAAGTTGCCTTTTTCTTTTATATAGTATAGAGAGATGTGTTCAGTGACGTTATGATCGCCTTTTGGGGACAGTCGCGGTGGGTCTTGTGTAGACTGGTGAGACGTTTCTGCCATTAATCGGCTGTGATGGCACTGTCAGTCCTTCACTCGTGTGCGTGTCTTCATAATCCGAGCTGAGGACCTCATAATCGTATACGTGCAAAAGAAAGTGTGAATCGCCTTAATATTATTTTGCCGTGGTGTAGAAAAGAGTTCCCGTGTTTGCACTTGTCTGGGCTATAGCTCAGGGGGAGGATGAAAAAAATTAAAAGTGTTCACTTTGACTTAAGGCAGAAGCGCAGTCAGCATCTCAAATCCCGGCACAGCTATGCGCGCGTGCCGGCTGCTCGACTTTTGCTGGGAAGGAGACCCCAGTTTTTGTACACACGTTCCACAAATGAGACACACGGGTTTACCGGCAATGTCAGTAAACATATACTCAGCCTCCCATCGGTTTTTAAAGGCTCTATGTTCAGAATCACCTTTTCTCTTTGGCATCGTGTGGGCTAGCTTGGCAATAACTTGTAGCACCATAAGCTAGACTTGATTAACGTGGTAAGTGTTCGGCAAGGCAGCTGAAGAGCTGGATTATGGGATCTGTAGTTTATTGTGTTACCAGCGCTTCATATCCCCGGGCCATTAATAACAATAATACAGTATATAAAATGATCTCGCGGGCCGGATATAATTACACGCCGGGCCGGATGTGGCCCGTAGGCCTTGAGTTTGAGTCATATGGACTAAACAGAACTTGAAAAGAAATATTTTTTGGAATGTGATCGCGCAAGTCAGATCTAGTTGACGCGCACTACAGTACATCGAGCCCGCGTGCTATTGTGGTTTTGCTTGTGTGCAAAACTTTTGTAACTTTTGTAAGTTACCGTCCCCTCGCTCTTACTTTTTTACCGTTCATCTAATGAATACACTGAGTATGGCTTTACCAAAACAATCATTGATCGCGAATAAAGTATCCATTATTCATGAAGCTTCAATAGTTGATCTGTCTTTCTGCGTTAACGCATGCGTTTTCATACGTTTCAAACTAAGGGGATGCGAGGTTAAAATAAATCGAGAAGCGCGCGTACATACTCAGTGCATCCCCTCTCGGGAATTGAACCTCGGACGTGGGCGCTACAGGCGAATGCTCTACTACTGCGCCACGGCGTGTGGTTTATCGATTTGAGCGTAGCAGTGTAATTCGGTTTTTGTTCAGCACTCTTTGGAACTGTTGCTTTTTGTCTGCGCACTGCGTCAGTTCACGTGAGCCGCTGAATATGGTTTTATATGTCACTCGCTCGCTTCTAATTGTTTCGCTGCCTTCTCAATTATATAATGCATGTGTTCTAAAGCGCGTTTTGTAGCTCTTCCTGGCTTTCTACGTAATGCGTGATTACGTGAGAGGCGTGATGATGTCATACGAAACTCCGCCCCTCGAGCTGAATTCCATTACAGTAAATGGAGAAAAATAGCTTCTAGTTATGACCATTATGCGTAGAATTTCGAAATGAAACCTGCCCAACTTTTGTAAGGAAGCTGTAAGGAATGAGCCTGCCAAATTTCAGCCTTCTACCCACACGGGAAGTTGGAGAATTAGTGATGAGTCAGTCAGTCAGTGAGTGAGTGAGTGAGTGAGTGAGTGAGTGAGTGAGTCAGTGAGGGCTTTGCCTTTTATTAGTATAGATGAATGTGTACCTGAGTACGACTAAATCACATAAAATCTGAAAACAAATAAAAACAGTTTGGGTGGACCAAAGGTCAGACTCGGGAAAAGTTTCTGATCCACTAAGCTAAATGTGAAAGTGGCCTAATAAACAATATGATGTTAGATTACCATGTTAAGGCTCAACTTCACTTGCTCCCACATGTTTCCTCTTCAGGTGGTCATGCATGACATTCAAACTCCCATGCCATGTTATTGCATATTTTACAAGCAACCATTTTTTGGAAGACCTTAACACAAAGTGTGCCCATACTTTAGAAGTTTTAGGTTGGAATTTTGATCTTTCGTCTGCCTCCTTCTCCGCCATATTGAAATGTGCTGCACCCGAATGTGACGACGTAACGTAATGCGTGTGATGTCACCAGTCTAACTAGCTGACAATGAAAACTGTTGCCAACAAATTTAATAATCAGATTTTGTTGATTAGGTATTACAGCCCTACAGCATTCCTCCCGGATGTTCAAAATGTTCAGATGTTCAGAAACATAGCAGTTGTCAGGGTTGACTTACCCCACGGCTTAAAGAGTGAGAAAGAGAAAGCATATAAGAGGCCAAAAATCCTTCCAACCAATATGTCTTAACAGATAGCTTTTAACTGAGAAAGCAAAAGCCAGACTGCTTATTCAAGGGTAAGCTCTGAGTAAACTGGCACAAGGCCATGATCTTCATGTCCATCTGCTAGGGTTGCAGGATATCAGTATAACTTTAAGAGAATGGATATCTTAAAGGTTGCCTTCGAGACTCAGCCCTTCGAAGACAAGTGTAGACTCCAGGGGCTGCTACAGGAACTTGTAGATCGCTGGGGCAGGCCATAACACCAGAAATGTATCTGTGGTTTATAAGTAAGTGTCCCAGGAAAAAGGACTAATGCCATCTAAAGGGCAGGGAATTTTGAGTCATGAGGAGAGTTTGGGTAGAAGGTTTCCACTGACTGAACAGACAAGGTCAGAGAAATTAACAGAGTGAGTGGAGTTAAGAAAGGAAAACCCTGGTGCTACTGTAGGAGAAACTGATAGATACAGACAGTTATTTTATTGATTTAGTTGCATTTTCTTTTCTTCCAAAGTTCATCCCTCATAGTATTTCATTTTATTAATTAAGACTTTGTTTTGCTTATGTTAGCCTCTTTGGACATATTCCAACTGTGACTACAACCAAGTGGCTCTTCCTGTCAAATTAATATGCATCTATAAATAAATTAATATGAGCCTCTTCCATTACTATGCCCCATATTTTATTATTATTGTTACTATACATGCATTTATTTATTATTCTGAAATTTCTTCTACTTTTATTATTCCTGCCTATTAAAATACTGTACATTGCCATGTTGACTCATTGCATAACATTACATTATGATCTTTGCTTTTATTTATTTTTGGATTTTTTTTGAGAGTATCACAAAATGCTGATACAATACCATATTTTAACATCTTCATCTGTGATTGCAAAAGACAGAACAATTATCTATACCACTTTAAATGTCTACGATGACACAATCACTCTTTCTTTCATTCAACCATTGCATGCTTTGAGTGATGTTCAAAGTAAAAAAAAGAAGTAAAATTGAGTTGTTAAAGCTTCATTTTTTTGTTCCTAAATTTACATTTTCAGAAAGTATTTAATGTCCACTTCACTAAGAGTCTCTTCTACTTGATACAGGGATCCAAATAAAATTATTTTGCAGATCTTTATGTTCACAAAGCTACTGTATATTTTGCTGAGGTATTTGCTGCATTCATTTTTTATACCATGGCACAAAGATATTTTATTCTGTCAGGAACAATGTTGTATAATATGTCTTTTTGTCAGGCATCCCAGAATCCATCTTATGCTAAGAAACTGATCTCTTCAGCTTTTAAATAAGTCACACTAAAAAAACAGCAGCTACTCTACACTGTATAAAGACCATGATCTTTAGTTATTCTGTCTGCATCTGGAACAGGCTTCTACTAAGTGGATATGAAAATATTTACCTGTGCCTGTATTTATCAAGAATCTCAGAGTAGAAAAATGGCCGTAACTGACTGAAAAATCTCAGAATGATGCAAATTTGGCTGTACTCTTAAGAGTAGGAGTAAAAGCATTTCCTGCTTTAGGAAACTTCTCCTAACTTCACCAGGAATTTGAAGAGCTCATAAGCTGTCTTAACTTACTAGGAGCTGCCAGAAGATGGTGTTCAGGTAGAGAGCAGCATGATGAAAATGCAAAAAGTTGTAGAATCGCTGGACAACAATGAACTCATAAAAAGATATCAAATTGACAGAGGTGGAATACTGTTTGTAACAAATATTATACATTACGTGATTGCTCCATCAAGCGGAAATGCCATGTACTGTCAGACAAGATGAAAGTGTTGGTATAATGTTATGTTTTTTGGCCACAGGAAAAATGTGCCCTTGCAATAGCTACATAGCTATGATGTGAATATTTCTTAACCAACCATTTTTTGAATTTTGCATTAAATTTTGAATGCCCTAAAATATGCGACATGATACGCAGATTTATACATTTCCTCACCATTCCATGTTAATGCAAATGGAATTCATGCAAATAAATCAAAATCATGATAAAAAGGAGAAAAAGAAATCAGAGTAAAGTCATAAAATCAATGGGAATTGGTACAGGACACTTCATAAAGACCTCTTTCTTCACAAGTACAATTCCTAGGAGTAATTCTGAGATGCTTGAGAAATATGGATACTATTCTGTAAAGTTGTAAGATCATTAGAAAATGCACGGACTGAATACATATCAGTGTGCTTTTGTAGGCACTGAGTTTTTGTAGGCAGATGTGTTTGACCTCCTGGTGAGAAGCCATGTGCTGTATTTCCCAGCTACTCTTGGTGAACCAGGCAAAACACTCACCCTTAATGCTTACAATATTGTAATCAACACAGGCAGTAAAGAAAAGAAGGCAGTTGCAGCATCAGATGCAATCAGCAATGTGGCTGAATTACATTTAGTTTTATTGCTAGTGAACTCACATAGTGTATAAATTGTTGTTTATTTATGTTTGAATGGGTACAACAACCAAACTTAGCGGTGCTTTGTTCTAAACAGAATGACAATTTTGGCACCCAATAAATTGCAGCAACAGAATAAGGAAATAATGACTTGCAGTAAATAAAAAAAAATATTTTGGCAGCTAATAAATATCATTAACAACATATGAACATATCTAAACAATGCAAAAACAAAGTCTTATTGATTTTTTCCTTGTTTATAATATTCAGCACACAGAAATGGTCCAGCATGGGAATACATGAGAATAATATATGGATTGTTCTCTTGTTTGTAGCAGAGTAAAGCAACATTCTAGCGTCAGAACACAGACACAAGAGCCAAGAGATGTCAATAATAACTTGGTTACAGTAAGTTAATTGTAAAGCTTTGCTGTTTTGAGGAGGTGTCTGAGAATAAAGAAGAAAGAGTTCCTTTTCATAGCAATATGATTTATGTACAGTATAAAAAAATGTATTAGATAGTAATTTTTATACATACAGTATATATATATAATGTGGCTTTGGAAAAAAATTACAAACAAGCAACAGTAAAGCAAATTCAAAGCAGATCACAAGAAGCTTGGAACAGCAGTTCATGCTAGGACTGGATAATAAAGTAGCAATATAATGAAAACACAATTAGATGACAGTTGATTGGGGCAGTGCAGTTGTTGAGATGCAAGGGGAGAGCAAAGAGGTTTAAAGCTTACGCAGTGCTGAGGGAAACAAAACTTTCATAGAATGGAAGTAGCTTAAATTGTAGCGAAACGCAATCTGGAAATTGGGAATGTCTAGTTAGAACTTTAACAATTACTAGGCAAATCAAAGCATGGTGTAACCATCTTGAAGCGATTCATTAAGAGGGGTTTAGGCAAAACTACTTAATAGGAGAACTTTTTTGAAGTACAATTTGTGGAGTGGAATACAAACTATGGGTCACTTTAGAGTGATTGACTTACAAATTCTGAAACAAAAAATATAAACAGGACTTTATTTGTTTAATGATGAATGCATATGAAATTAGTATATGAGTTAATATGCAAAAACAAATACAAAAGTAGAGGGATTTTTAATGATGAAATTATAAAAATAATTGCTTACATACTGTATACTTGTTGCATTATTTAGTTTATGCCTATTTTCATTTTTTTTACACTTTTTACACTGAAAATAAAGTTTGTGGTGTTTCAATGTTTTAACAATACTACATGATGATATATGGTAAGCAGATGTTGGTGTCCAGGAGGATACATTAGCTGCCCCTAAATCAAACAACAAAGTTTCGGCATGAAGGATCCATCTGAAGTTTGGAGGAACTGCAGATAGATTTCTGTGCACTTTATTTTGAAGGGATAGAAAAAGTAAAGTACTATAGCTGAAGGGTAGCTAAAGTACAAAGCATTCAAACAAATGGCTCTGAGTGACAACTAGGCACATTGAGGAAATATTTTTGCTATACAGTATTTCTATACAGATTATCTATTAAAAACAAAAACACAAAATTTTGTAGATTTCTTTGCTTCATTATGATTATCATTCTTGTTTTTTTTAGTAACAGCAGCTGTAAATTTTAAACATGTCTAACAAAACTTCTTTACAGTAAAATATTGAAAATATTTATAATTACTGGGTTATATGCTTAATGTTTAAGTTAAATATTATATCATTTTCTTTGCCTCTTTGTTTCAAGCGTTTTCTCATGTAGAAATGGTAATTTTCATGTGCTTAAATAAGCATGCATAATATTAAGAATTTTATCTAAGCAGACCAGTTGTAATAAGAACATTTGAACACAATCCAGCACATGTAAATTTCTAGGCTCAACTGAGAACAATGTAAATAAGAGTGCAAAGGGTCTCTTGATATTAGACAGCATAGATAATAACAGTACACATCTGTTTTTGAGGATCATTTGAATATATGAACATCTGCCAAATTAAGTATACATGCTATCTTGTTACTGAGGTGCTTAGTTTATCATTTTTAAGCAGTTCTCCATTTACCCGTAGCTCAGAAAGGCAAGCTAAGTTGCTTAATGTTGCTATTTTAAAAGTCAATCACTGGACAGATTTTTATTGTATTTATAATTGCATATTAATCATAGTTAGCAAAGTTGACTTAAATTAAAAGTAAACTAATTTACTATTGTATGTCTTATTTCTGGTAAAAATGCTTTAGCATCTTTCATTTACTATACTATAATATACTATATGCTACATTTAAAAGGTTATGGTATATCATTTGTATTAATTTAAGGGGTCTTTACTGTATCACCGTACATTTCAGACTACTATGTAAGTTATCATTGTGTACGGTAGTGTGAGTGTGGTAATTTGCCTGCCAGGCATTACCACTTAAAAATAAAATGTTTTAAGAATCGTGCAAAGTCAACTTGCTTTGCCTTCAGCAGACCAGGCTGTGTGGCACTGATGGCTTGGTGGGCTCAAGTCCAGTTTGAGCCCGATGGATCACACATGTGTCCAGTCATAAAGTCAAGCATCTCCATAGCCACCTGCAGTTAACAAAGTAAGAAGCGGGAAGCGTTTAGTTTAGTTAAAGTGTGCATGCGTTAGTTCTGAGAAAGAGATCCCAAGAGAAAGTCCCAAGGTAAGGTTATAAGAAAAGTAACTTACTTTCCAGAGAAGGTATAAGCTTGTCCGATGGAAGCACATTATGGGTGCGCTCGTGCTCATGCTTGTACTCACTCACGTGCATATGAGGCAACTTTGCTTTTTATTATGAGACTCGAAGGATCTGTGCATAACATGTACACAAAATGCACCTCCGTCAGTTTTTGTTGGAGAAAGAGAGTGGCGGGGTGCTGGATTGGCTGTTTCATACCCCAATATTAAAGGGCACTTCCTATCTCTAGGGGACTTCTTTGTAACTCAGTTGTAGGTTGAGTGACTTTGGCACAGTGGTTCTTTCAGTATACCAAGCATAGCTGTTTGTGCCTTATTTGTATATATTTTCATTTTGTATATAAATAGATATAGATATCTCCTAGTTATAATTTAGTTTTAGTTTTTAGTTTAGGAGGTATGTTATTGGTTTGGGTTTGTGGTGCACTTATTTTTGTTTTTCTTGTATATAGACTGTTTTTTCTTCTTGTAAATATTTTTGAAATTTATTGAAAGGACTTTGTTTTGTGTTGTTTCTTCCTGATCATGCTTTCTTTATTTAGGAAGAATACAGTTTTTGTGTATATACATTTTTTTTGTCTTTGATTATTTTAATTTTGGGACCGGTAGTAACATTGTTCTTGATGCCAGAATGAGTAGTGACGTCGTTCTTGGTGCCAGAACTGGAAGTGAGGTTGTTATTAAATCAGGTAGGTTTTCCCATATTTGGCCCACAGAGACAACAGAAGGCGACCTGGCAGATAATAACCTCCACTTGGTCCACTCAGCTTCATCCTAATCGCAGGTGTGTGACAATGGGAATGTGCTATGTGGAAGGATGACTATATCATGAAGGCGGATTTCTTAGTTTAATCTATGTAATGCAACCGATTATGTCATGCACCTTAATGACTATTGTGCTTCATGAGATTTTTACTGCAACAACACAAATCACCTTATTGACTTCTTAAATGACCTGCACAATGCTCTCATTCCTGAAAATGTGAGTACTGTCAAGACTTGACCTATAAAATCTTGTGGTAGTTTGGGACATCCATTCATCCATCCTTCCATCCATCATCCAACCTGCTATATCCTAACAAAAGGGTCACAACGTTAAGTTTTACCAATCCAGTGTAGAGACAAAGTGGTTTGCTGGCCACCAGAAATGTTGATGGAGTTTCTGCCACTCTAGTCACCCACCCACAACCCACATGAGGAATTTGTTTCAGCGTGGAGGTGTTAAGTGATTGTAGCCATATTAGCTTCCTGACCAATGTTCCTTAAAGAAGGAAACTGGAGCTGCTGAGACATTCTACAAGGTTTCTACCTCAGTCTGATATGACATCGATGAAAGCTTGTAGCTCATCAGGAGAGGAGAGAATTGATGGCCAATTGAACATACTAGCTTTTTGTGCTTTTGATTATTTCAGTAATGTGCTTTGTTTGTATTGCAAGCAGAATTGCCTTTGTTTCTTTTAGTCACAATCCTGTGTGTTACAATTTCCCAATTGCTTTTCATTTTCACTATACACACATGAATACTATTACACAATTGAAATTTATTCTGATTTGCATGCATTAAAACAATATTTTGCATTCTGAGAAACATTACACAGCATGTCCAACTGTGATTCAAGTACTTGGAATTTTTTGTTTCAATGTCTACACAATGAACACGATGAATTTGTATGTGACAAATAAAATTTGAATTGATTTGAACAGGCTGTGTTTAGAGGCTGTAATTTCTGCAAAAGGCGGATCTACTAAATATTGATTTCATTTCTTTTTTGTGGTGCCCAAATTTATGCACCTGCCTGATTTTGTTTGAACAATTATTGCACACTTCTGTAAATCCAATAAACTTAATTTCACTTCTCAAATATCACTGTGTGTGTCTCCTATATGATATATTTAACTGACATTTTTTATCGTAACAACCAACGATTTATACAGGAAAATAATGACTATTAACAAGGTTGCCCAAACTTTTGCATCCCACTGTATATTAAAATGTAAACCTTTCTATCACTTTTGCATATTTTGGGTTATTATTTTATTTTCAAAACTCACAGTTAACTTGTTAAATGTACTAACAGCCTGCAATTCATACAGACTTTCTTTTTTTCTGAAAAACGGAAACTGTTCTGATATCATACAATAGAATGTCCTTGGGCCAGGTATGCCTGAGGAGAAACTTTACAGATTATTTCTGTGACTGTGGTAACTAATATAATTAAAATCAATTAGTTCATACAGAATTATTTTCTGCAGCAGTTTGGCGGATGGTAAATTCAAACCATATGTTTAGAAAAAAAATAAAACATCAAACATGGAAATAAATATTAATTTGAACTTTGAACTCCATGTAATCATTTTAAGGTGACTTTATTTTAAATGGCAGATGTGTGTTCCTTTTATAAGAGACTTAGTAATCATTTCAATTTTTTTTAAATCACAATTATATTATTAATATTTTTATATATTTTACTACAAAGACCACTTGTATAATTATATAACTATGTAAGTGTTACAGCTTTTTATATATGCTTATTTGCTACATTATTTTAAGTGCAGTAGGTATTTTCTGGTTAGAGGCTGAGTGACGGGCACAGCCACTGCTCTGTCTCACACATATCTATGTCCATTGCCAAGCCTTTGGCTACAAATCTCACCTGCCATTGTCAAGTAGAACCAAATGCTCTGCAGTAACCTATGGCAGATTCAGTTATCATTTAGCTTACTTTTTACTGAGTGTAAGCTATTCCATTCATTTATTGCTACTGAAGCATTAGTATTGTTTTTTCTGTGTGTTAGCCTTTCTTCAGCTCATGTTGACTATTCATGTTTACCTAATTATTGTTTTGCTACTCGTTTATTGCTTAATTTTGACCCCTAGCTCACCTGTCTCTTTTGCTGTTTTTGGCCCATCAGATTGCATACTTTATGTGTGCTGACAATGTGTGTGGATCCTCCAGCAATCATTTTTCCATCCACATGTAATCAGCATGACTAGTAATTCTCGCCCATCTATGCAGGCATAAATCCAGTTCTCTTACTTAAATACAGAGACCTGAAAACAGTAGGCATGCAGAGAAAGGGTATTGTATGTTTGTTGGCTCTTCATTTAAGAATTTTCAAAAATCATAATGAGGATGGTCAGCATTGCCTATGTTTCTGTATTTACTGTAAATATCATGTGTCACTGCTACCACGCATGCAGTCATCTCCATATGCTTGCTTAAGTTGTGCATAAATATTAGACGCAGGAATGTGCTTCCTTCACATGAAATTTACCATATGTTATTGAATAAATATGACCTTGTCAGCCATTTTCTCGCACTTAGCTATGAATACATAATTGAGGGTGATAATGTCCTTTTTCATTCAGGTGAAACATGGAACTGGTAATTATGATAACTGTGCAATTCACTTTAATCAGGCATTTCTTATCAGTTTCAAAATGATTATTACTTTTAGTTCAATCCTTCTAATTTGTTTAACACACTACATAAGCTCACAAGCAAACCACAAAATTATTCATAAAATGAAGTATTTTGCTTTGATTACATTCTATTTGGTATAAAAACAACAAGTGTTTATTTATCTTTCTGTTTATGATTTCTGTCAATTGGCTAAAGAGGCTGGCGAGTATCAAATCCAAGCAAATGACGTTTCCTTTTTTTATTCACACTTTTTAAATGTCCTGCTTTCCAAATATTACATAGATTTTGTGATATTTAGAGTTTGTTGTCATTTCACTAAATGTGTAATCTATATGTAATTCAAACATTATCTTCTATTGTGCCACCCTAGGTTAACCTAGGAGCCTTAATAAGATAATTTATTTTTATAAAAATTAAAGTAAAAATCACAGATTTGCAATGATGAAGCAGAACACCATTATCTCTTCTAAATCTCCATGATTGCACCATTGATTGTGTCATTTTAGTTCTCTGAGAAGTCACATATCTTAATAGGATGGATGTATTATGAATTAAAGTACAATTAAATGTCTTGGTATTTGTTGTAATATGTCAAAATCACATCGCATACATTTCTAAGAATTATATATTGCACTTGTTCTCAATTTTAAAATTATAAATTTGACTGAGTCCAGTAGATGACTAAAATCAATTTGTCATTTTAGTTATTCTGTTCTTCAACTTGAGCTGACCCTCTAATGTACTCATTTCTAATCCTATGCATCCTCGTCACACCCAGCGCAAATCTTACCATCTTTAACTCTGCTCAGAGAGGCGAGATTGCGTTGGTTTGGACATGTGCAGAGGAGAGATGCTGAGTATATTGGGAGAAGGATATTAAGGTTAGAGCTGCCAGGGAAGAGGAAAAGAGGAGGGCCTACGAGAAGGTTTATGGATGTGGTGAGAGAGGACATGCAGGTGATGGGTGTAACAGAACAAGATGCAGAGGACAGAAAGATATGGAATAAGATGATCTGCTGTGGGAACCCCTAACGGGAGCAGCCCAAAGAAGAAGAAGAAGAAAAAGTTATTCTTTTCTTCATTAAAATGTTTAATCTGCTCCTTCTGCTCTTCTTTTTTCTGTTGCATTTTTCTCCTTGTGATGGGAGAAAGCATATTTATGTTACTTCACAGTTTACTTCACAAAATTAAAATGGTTTCATTACACAACATTACGTTATCATACTCACTGAATCCAAAGGTGGCCATCCCATTCACATTAGACAGAAACATCATTCACTAATCCATCACAGAGGTCCCTTACACAGCTAATGTTGAAAATTGACCTTTAAAATAAGCACCTAATGTAAACATCTTCATTCTGTTTTGGAAATACACACAACACAATTCAAATAGTTTATGTATTGTGTTACTGATGGGTTACACAGTTTAGCCATTCAAATAAACTGTATGTTACGGAGCTTTTGTTGAATAGAGATTCCAATTGTTAGTCTAATCTCAGTCTGAAGAGGACTAGCATTGCAGAACATGCCTTAGTACTAGAATAATGCAACATCACTTTGTACTTTTAAAGATTTTTGAGGGTCAATAGAAGTTTGCCAATTATGTCAAAATTTATTTTTGGACTTGCAAAAATCATGTGGTTGTGTACCCACTTGGGGCACACAGGAAATTTTGCTAATATGTTTTAAATTGAGTCAAGTCTATTTAAGTTAGGAGCAGGGCTTTGCCAAAGATGGGTTTATGTATCCTGCTGTCTCATGATTTTTCTGAACAAAGTATCAAGGTGCAGCCAAGGTGAAAATGAGAGTATCTGGACTAAGTACAGGTGGCCTCATCTTTATTATTTCCAGATAATGCTGGCTTCCTGACCTCAACTGATTTATGGCACTCACTGTAGCAGATGAGAATCATCATCTACTAATTTAAATCCTTTCCAAGAAAAGTATTGACTTTGTTTTTTCAGGTGAAGGGATACACTGTAAACTAATATCTAGCTATTTTGTTTACAAGGAAGGTGAAGGTGATTGTGAAACTGTACATGAGATTCCTGAAATTGAAAAAGCTCCCCACTCACTATGTAAAGCTCTATATAAATGTAAAGAATTGTTATTATTGACTATCGTTTAAATCAGCTAATGGTTCAGTTTCAGTTTATTTCAAAACTGGCTTTACAGCTTCTTATTTACAGAGCATTTTGTTTTGATTGAAGGCTTATAGTAGCAAAACACAGAAATATTAATGTTTTTGTTTCCTGCATGATATTATTTCATCCACTAGCTGGTAACAGAATACTACCTTGAGAATTATTCAGACTTAACACTGTAAAGCCAATAATTACACATCACCCCAAGTCCGACTTTGACTTAACTATATTTACATAGAATTCTGAGCCTAGGTCACACTCGAGATTAATGCCAAGGAGATTAAGCACGTGTGATTCATTTTACATAACCATTTAAAGGTATCTTCAGTTACTGATGTCTTTAGTATAAAGACTGTGCTTCATACCCTCCTGTAGCAAAACTATGCCTTTAAATCAAAACAATATTTCTTTGTCTCCAAAGATTACCAGGTACAGCTCAGTGTAATGTAGCTCAACATACTTTTGCCACATTGTCTATTAATAAATAAACAATGAGTGTCACGGTGTCATTTATATCAAGACAATGTGCAATAGACACTAAATAATTGAAAGATTTGGAACAAAACCCTGGTCACTGACTTAAAGTATACTTTTCATGGTATAGCTATTTGTGTGTGTTGGTAAAGGATTTTGTTTTTACATTTTGTAAATTTTATATTCATAAGATGTAATTTAAAAAGTTGTACATAATAGCTATGGTCCACAACCCAAAATAAGTAGCCAGTTGCTACTGTTCAGTCATGAGTTACTGTTGTATTTAATGGTAATCGGCTTCCATTATTCTTCCCAGCAATCATCTGCAAGAGGGGTCCCCCCAACCCCCAGCTCTGATGGTTACCCAGGCATTCAACAAGGAATGGATCTTGATGTCACTAAAAAGGGCAAGATTGGGCCACAACATGCTCTTTAGCTTTAAGCACCTCGTACTAACATGATTGATGCAAAAAGAAATGTGTGCTTTTCAGCAGGTGTAAACATGATGTTCTTATGGTATGTTTTACTGTTTGTCAATTGAACATTGTGGTTTGCTGTAGTTTTCAGTTCATTATGGTTTACCACAGGTATAGAGATTTTATAGTTATTATTTTTGCAATTGTGGTACTAACATGCCCACCCTTTAGTCAAATTCAGAAATGACTGCAGACAATTATTTGTAGAGAAGTGATAAAGTAGGCCATCATGTACATTTTAAGCAAAAATACAATATTTTCTTCCTATATTATTGTTTGAGCATAGCTGTCAAATGATATTTTCAATGGCCTAAAATACCATTTGTAACTTGTTTCATACAATAAAGTATTCAATTTTTCATCTTTTCCCTCGCCCAGCTTATTCCATATTAGATTATTGAAGAGCCACTGAGTACAAGGCAGGAACTGGCCCTAGATCAGGCTCTAGACTGTTACAGGCCACGTTCATATAATCACAATCACTCATATTGGGGCAATTGAGATTTATCAATTAATTTAAGGACAAAAACAGAAGCACCCTTGTGAAAATCCACCCAGACATGGAGAAAACATGCAAACTCCACAAAGAAAGTGACTGGGTCTTGGACCCAGTTGCTAGGAGCTGTGAGGCAGCAGTAATGCCTAATTAACGTTTTGGGACATACTAAGTCAGTTGTGGGTTTCATGTCATTGCCTCCCTTCAATAACCTTTTCTTTAGCTATCTTTGTTTTTTGGGAAACAGATGCAGTCCAGTTTACTATCTGACATGGGAAGGGACTAGAAAGAACAGTAAGTTTTTATTAATAAACTCAAACTTCACTTGTAGAGAGCTCCTACACCCTTTGACTTATATTAACACCTACAGTACGTTCTGAGGTTATAAATCTGGTTATCGGTTCATTTGGTTATTCTTTTCATTTCTTTGGAAATGGAGGCAGTGGTTTAAACAAAACTTTTTTCAAGATTCTCCACATATTTCAAAATATTCATTTAAATTCTTGCTATTCTGTTCTAGTTAAACTTGGCCATTAATATTAGAGACATGGTGTTAAATTAAGAGGTGGATTTATTCAATAAATGATTTACATTTAAACCACAACATTTTTAACAAATGAAACCCAGTAAATTCGACCACTGTGATATCTAAGCATATTAGGTCATTAATCACAGATGTCAGTTATATTTTCTTCATATTTATTTATAACTTAGACTGTCGAACACACCTGTGTCTCACACATGACCAAGATGAATGATATATTTAATTAAATAAAATGGGACTAATTGAATTTATAGAGTAATGTTGTGTAAATCAGAAAAATTTTAATTCCACTCATACTCTTTACTATTCACCTAAGAAAAATGATCAGAAATGAAGTGATATAATTAATAGATTTGTTTCCATAAAACAATATCCTTTATTTTGATAAAAAAATTCTGAGCAATCCAAGCAGACACTTTTTTCTATTTGTTTATGAAGAGTACTGTCAAAAAAAGGTGCTTAATTTCTTCAGTTGTAAATTTAAAAATGTTCAATTAATATCTATATCTGAATTTATTTTAATCATAATTAACTGGGTAAAGTTTATGAAGAATTTTATATTAAATTTCACAACATTTTAGTAACAGAGGGTTATTTGCAATTAACCAATGATTCTAACATTTAATTGTATCTTTAATAATAGTCCCCTATAAACTATATGCTTATTAATTAATCTGGTGCAATAAAAAGATATGAATTCTAATAAATTTATACACAGTGCCAATAAAAATAACAGGAAGGCATGGGGCAACTTTATGACAATGATTACATAAATATAACAAGTTTAGTGGAATAGCATTTAAAACAAGTTAATTTTGGAAAAGACACAGAGAAACCATATTTTGATTTAAATTTGCGGTAATCTAAAATACTGCCATCAATGTAAATTAACAATATTGTAAACCCAATCTTCTAAAAATACTAGAGGGCTTTGCCACATGCCTGCTTCGCTTGCCAACCCCCTGGCCTGCACTATGCACCAGCCACTTTGCGTCTCTGCCGATCATATATGTGGATTTCACTTTAACCAAACAGCAAATCTTTTAATTCTCGTGGATACGCCTCTTCATTGGGATGAAACAACTATGTTTCCCTGATGGTAACATAAATTAGACAATCTGCAAGTCTCCGACTTAAAGTTTAAATCCAAACAATATATTTGATCTCTTTTCGCTGTTCCGTTAAACAAATCTGCTCTGCATGTGTTTCGCGCCAACATTTTTGAACCTCTTTATGAAGTTCTACTTTGTCATCTGCTCTTTGTCTTTTATTTCCAGCCCCGGGCGTGGTTAAATCTCTTGGCACAAAGTCTTGTCTCATGGGACTTGAAAGTATCTCTCTGAAAAAGTCACGTCTCATCCCAGGATTTTTTTATATAATAGAGAGAAAGACTTATTTTAATACAAAATGCATCTATTATTTCAAATAGTCAATTTACTTAGTGCAGAACACACATTCAAGTTTGTTGAATTTGCTTGTCTACAATTCAGGTGAATCAGGATTGGGCTGAACCATTCTGGGTAAAAGAGAGGGGGAATACAATGTAAAAGATCGTTGACAAACCGAATAGTAATAAAAGTACTTTACAATATATACAAATTGTACTTGTTATATATACAAATTGCACTGGTTGGTTGACTTAAGGTCTATATTGCACATTGGGAGAATGATATGGAGCATTTTTATTCTGAGTTCAGGGCCATGATTGCTTTTGGATAAAAGCTGTTTTTAAGGCGGTTTGTCCTGGTTTTCATTGCTCTGTATCTCTTGCCCGATGGCAAAAGCTGGAAGAGGCGATGACCGGGATGTAATGAATCCTGTGAAATGTCTATTGCTTTTTTGCAGAATCGGGAGGTATAGATTTGTTCCAGAGTGGGGAGGGTACAGCCAATTGCTAAAAAAAGCATTGGTTTCTAAATTTTAACTAAATTATTCTTTTTAATGTAATTTCAATAACTAGCTAATAAAAACTAATACAATTATGTTCCCATATATTTGAAGGACCCTGTCAGTTACAGCCCCTTGGAATTGTCCTACCTCCCAGAATAGAATGATTAGCATGCTTGCATAAGAGATGCCCTTTCAGTCTCAGTATTTATATCCAAGATGAGGACTGTTTATATGGACGGTGATGCATACATGTCTGCATTTCAAATCTTAATTTTGGCATGCATCAATAAACCCCCTCACCCATAGGTTTACTTTACAGTATTGTGAAAGGCTCCTTCAGCATGCATCTGCAAAGAAAATAAAGGTCAAGTCTGATAAGAAAAGACAGTAAGAGAAACAACGGTTTGGCTGTGCATGCTCATCATCTTTTTAGCATGAGAATAACTTTTACCTTTTTTCTTAAATGTTACCTTAACTCTAAATAAAATGATTAGAGCTGGCAATTAGCTGTTCATATTCAAATTCTGTCTATTAGTGATTTTCCTGAAAATACAAGTGTGAAACTCATTATGAACTGTTGCTGACCTTTCTCTGTTCTCCTCAGCACATTGCTTTGTCACTTCCATTTCTGTCCATATAGAGTGACATCAAAGATACTGGGAGCCTTGAAATATAAGGATATAAGAATTAAGACTTCCCGGGTTGTATTTTTAATATTGCAGATTGCCCTGGCACGGTGGGTGCTACTTGGCCTATGTCACTACCACTGTAATTTTGTCTGTTATAGCCAATTGTAGACCATCCCAGAGATTTTTTTTTAGGAATGTTATTGAGCAAAGTTTATATTTTCCTGTCTTCTGTTGTTAACTGACCGTGTTAATGTATGCATATTTTCATGGCTTGTTTATGATAATCAAATTGCTCATTTTTACTCTGTTCTGCCTAGATTGTATGTTCATGCATGTAAATTTATAGTTTAACTGTTTCTGTTACTGCATTGCAGCTCTAAACCAGTGCAAGCAGCCTGAGCCTGTACTCAGTGAAGAACGCTATAAAAAATGAATATACTGAAAACGGACATTGAAATATGGAAAAAGGTTAAACCTTACCAATTAGTGCACTGTTCATTTTTTGTTTGTTTTTCCATATTAATGTTTTAAAAATTAAAAAACAAAATACTTCCATGTTTCCCACTTCTAATTTTATGTATCCATCCATCCATTATCCAACCCGCTGAATCCGAACACAGGGTCACAGGGGTCTGCTGGAGCCAATCCCAGCCAACACAGGGCAGGATTCCAATCCTGGGCAGGGTGCCAACCCACTGCAGGACACACACAAACACACCCAGCACACACTAGGGCCAATTTAGAATCGCCAATCCACCTAACTTGCATGCCTTTGGATTGTGGGAGGAAACCAGAGCGCCCGGAGGAAACCCACACAGACACAGGAAGAACATACAAACTCCACGCAGGGAGGACCCGGGAAGCGAACCCGGGTCTCCTAACTGCGAGGCAGCAGCGCTACCACTGCACCACCGTGCTGCCCTGTTTATTCATCCGCTTTGTATTAATATCTAACTTTAAAAATAAAAGGCATGTGATCATTTTCCTAGTCTGATGTTTAATATGTTGCTACACGTTGAGTGTTTTTCTGTACACGTATTCAATTTAGCTGTTTGTTGTAGGTTAACGGTACAACTGAAATCTTATTTGCACGTTTCAATAGAATTAACAAATCTAAAAGCAGAGATATAAGAAGCAGTCAAAAATATAAGCATAAACACTTCATGTACTCAGTGCCCATTTTGCCCTAAGAATAAAATAATGCACCCTAGAAAAAAGCGGCCAGAGAATGCATGTTTAATTCCTTCCAATTCCTGAAATCACTTTGTTCAGTCTGGTCCCGATGTTCTGTCTACGGGTCCCTGAAGATGTTCAACATAAGTAATCCACTCATTGAGATCAAAAGCAACCTGTAAACTCAACTAATGGTAATGAGGATAACAAATATGATGCAGTGCACTGACTTCTTTCCCAAAATTTCGAACTTGTTTCTTTATTTGATTATGCTCAGTGGTGGGAATTACATGAGATGACATTTCTTCTTTTATTGATCTAATCCACTCATCGAACATTCAACAGCAACACTGAATCTTCACAATAACAGAATTTAACAATCACTTAATATTAAATATATTATTTCATTTTGGGTTATCTGTTCTTTATTTAAAGCAGAATAGAAACCATTTCTGCACTGTCAACCTGAGCAGAATGAACCTTTACATATTGCAATTAATATAAGCAGTGAAGTGGAAAACTGGTGAACATTTTCATGTTAGAGTGTCTCAATATAAGTTGTATACTGTATACATTTTATTTTACTTACCCAAGGAATAGATTTCTTATTAGATTCATAATTATGTCTCTTCAGGTAGTGTCATTGATACAAAGAAAATGCACAAAGTTTGTTCTCCCTATTCCTGGAACAAAGAAAGAACAATAAAAGCACTCAAGTGAGTCAGAGGAGATAGCTATTAGTTATTAATGAAAACAACTGCAAAGATAAATGACTGTGAAAATTTGCTCATTCACTCTGAATCACAAGTGCAGAGTGCCTTACTATAAACATTCTTTTATGAATGAACAATTAATCCAGCAACATTTTTCAGTATTTTACAAAATGCACTTCTATATAAACTGTGTACATGTGGATCGACAGCTGTTTAGTCCAAGCTGTCGTTCACAAAATCACATTTTGTAGAAGATGATCCTTTGAATGAAGTCTCAGTACCTGAGGTGTCTTTGCAGTTGTTAGCTCCTCATTGTCATGATTTTTCACATAGATACCTGAAGGCTCATTTGTATACATTTATGCACCTTTTGGGTTAACTATTTAGGTTACTGTTTATTTTAACTGTCACAATAAATTGTTTATTTTTACTTATCACAATAAATTATCCTGCCGTCATTTTAATCCATGTCTCTCTTTCATGAACCACCATTTTGTGTCTGTCTCTGCCATGGCCATGTTATATATTGTTGCTCTATCCAGTTCAGTTTTCATTTCTTGCCCATTAAAAATGGCAGTATTCTAATTTTCTAATCTGAGTTTACATTCAACTGGAAGAAGGTTCTATGGTCTGATGAGATCAAAATCGAGCCTTGTTGGTAATCAGACTAAGCATAATATGTGAACACTGCACATCATCAGAAACACCCCATTTGCACCTAGAAGTATGGTGGTGGCTGCTTCATACTGTGGTCATGTTTCACTGCAATAGACCCTGGAACACTTGTGGGGGTTGAATGTAAAATGAATGAAGCAAAATTCCTGCGGGATACCTGATACAATCTGCAAGGAACCTGAGCCTAGGGAGTAGACTTGTTTTCTATTAAGACAATGACCTTAACTATAATGCCAAAGCTACACAAGAAAGACTTAAAAATCAACACTGGTAATGTCCAGGAATACAAAGCTGATAGAGATCTGTCCACACAGACTTTAGGCTGTCAGACTTTTAAACATTAGCTTATTAAATACAGAATTCATAGGGGTAAATAATTATGTGATCAATTATTTTGTGTTTTTTATTTGTAAGTAATTTAGACCACTTCGCAAAGATACGTTTTCACTTCGACTTTAAAAAGTATTTTTCTGTTAATCAATTTGAAAAACTGAAATTAAATCCATTTCAATTCATTATTGTATAACATTAAAATGTGAAAACTTCCAAGTGGGTGAATAATATTTATAGGCACTGTGGAGTACATACAGTACATGCAGAGTGCTTTTTTTAAGTTGCAAACTTTCTAATTGAAATTGCACCTTAATCTACTGGTGTGCGTGCCAATGGCCTTGTACCATTTGCCAGAATGTAGGAATGAGAAATTGAAATCACCCTTTAAACATTAAGTTTATAACAAACTCCTTGATATTACCAACATTAAGGGTGAGACTGTTGTCCTTGCACCATTGAGTCAGCATATAAACCTCTTGTTTGCAAGCTGTGAGACTACATTTGGGCAGTCAATTTAAAAATACCACAATTAGAACTTTAACGGCCACAGTTCTAAGGAATTCCTTATTTGAAACTGACACGCTAATGTTTTTTTTATCTGTTCAAGGGAGCAGTATAATATTGCCATACCTAGTAATTTTGACTAAATAGACATTGGAATGGTATCTGCCCCAGCCAGAAGAGTTCAGACTTATGGATGTGTGGAAGCAGGACAACAGTAATTTGTTGGGAGGGTACTCAGTCAGGCAAAGAAAAGTACTTAAAGGGCAGAGATCCTGAAGAAAAGAAAGAAATAGGGATGTAACATAGAAGAGTGGCTTTAGGCTCCATAGTGGGATTATGTTTAGGAAGACAAAAATATTTAAAGAAATGTTCTTGCTTTAACACACTGTTTTTTTATTTATTATCCTTCCAATTCATACAAAGAAAATAAAGAAAATGGCTACATGCACTACTTCATCAGTTCTTTCAGATTTAAAGAAGTGCAGGTGGGAATGACACTATTGAAAATTACAACAAAAAATGCAACTTCATTTCAACACAAGGAAACAAGATGAATCTTGTAACAGCTATTTTCACATTTATATAACTAAATTAATTCTGAGAAACTCAAAAACACCCCAGTACTCTTCTCAAATGCTTCTAAGTGTAGAAAATTTTGTCCTTTCTCTTAATCTGAAAGAAAAATCCTACGGCTTTGGGTACATATGACCCAAATGTTTTACATTAAAGCCAAGGAATTGCTACATCACTTAGACTGATGATACAGTGATCATGTATTTCTATTCCAAGGCTACTTTCAGATCAAGATTTTCCTTTATTCTTAATAAATTATTTAAAATAACAGTATACTACGTAATATTATGATATTAATGGTAAAACATATAGTTTTGATCTGAATGTATATTGTCTGTGCTGCAAATGTTACTAATTTCAAATATTTTTGTAATGAATTACTTCCATGTGTATAACTCAAACATATGGAACAAATATAAAGTATTTTTTAGGAATATGATTTCTTGCACCCAATGGATTTCTCTAAAAAGAAAAAGATGCTGACTGCACTAATATGATTTATTAACATTACCTCCACAGGCATTTCCCACATTTTGTTATATATATATATATATATATATATATATATATATATATATATATACTAGCAAAATACCCACGCTTCGCAGCGGAGAAAATAGTGTGTTAAAGAAGTTATGAAAAAGAAAAGGAAACATTTTAAAAATAACGTAACATGATTGTCAATGTAATTGTTTTGTGACTGTTATGAGTGTTGCTGTCAAGGATTTGATTATCATTATTTCTTTCAATCAGGTTCGTAGTTGGAGGATGTGTTGTGTTCAAGTTACATTCCGTGTTTGTCAACCATTGTAAAGATAACAGGTTTCATTCATCAAAGTGTTCACTACCCAAATCGGTACTCGTGAATTTAAGATGTTTAACAGGCATTCCCGGTATTAAGTTGTGGATTTGCCTGCGAATATTTAGCGGCAGCGTGTCTATGAACTTAATTTAAACTTAAGCTTTACACCTTGCTTTCCTATTGATATGTCTACAAAGGCTTGTTCAGCTTCAGAGGGTTGTTCGTTTCTTACTGCATCAATAAACAGCTCGTCTTCCTCTTTATCTGAGACATCACACACTGCATGCACAGGTTTACCTTTCCCAGTCTTGCAAATTTTAGCAAAGTGGTTCAATTTACCACATTTTTTATACTGTCTTCCTTTAGCTGGACATTGACTTTTTCCACCGTGTGCTTTGTTTCCGCAGTAGCTGCACTTATGAATATGCTTGTATGCGTCACACGCTTCATATTCTTTTGCTGCCTCCTCAATTGTGTAATGCATTTTTTGTTCAGCGCTCTTTGGAGCTCTTGCTTGTTGTCTGCGTACTACGTTCACAGTCAGTTCACGTGAGCCGCTCGGAGTACATGCATCGAAGGTTCTCAGCTGTGCAAGTGCTGTCTCCTGCTATCTTGCGATGTCCACGGCTCAGACCCAGCACTTAAAAGTTTCTCTCACACTTTCGCTGAGTTTGTGCCAAACACTAGTCTATCCCTGACCACCTCATCTTCGTTGCATGACAAACGCCAGTGGCAGCGTGTCTATGAACTTAATTTAAACTTAAGCTTTACACCTTGCTTTCCTATTGATATGTCTGCAAAGGAAATCACTACTCGTGAATCTAAGATGTTTAACAGGCATTCCCAGTATTAACTTTTTGAGTTGCCTGCAAATATTTAGCGGCAGTGTGTCTATTGGAGCCTCGCAGTTAGGAGACCCAGGTTCGCTTCCTAGGTCCTTCCTGCGTGGAGTTTGCATGTTCTCCCCATGTCTGCGCGGGTTTCCTCCGGGCACTCTGGTTTCCTCCCACAGTCCAAAGACATGCAGGTTAGGTGGATTGGCGATTCTAAATTGGCCCTAGTGTGTGCTTGGTGTGTGGGTGTATGTGTGTGTGTCCTGCGGTGGGTTGGCACCCTGCCTGGGATTGGTTCCTGCCTTGTGGCCTGTATTGGCTGGGATTGGCTCCAGTGGCCCCCCGTGACCCTGTGTTCGGATTCAGCGGGTTGGAAAATGGATGGATGGATGGTGTCTATTGGATTGCTGCTGACGGACGGCCTTATATTGGCAGGCACTCAATTACGTGGGAGGCGTGGGGATGGGGGATGCAATATAGGCAGGCAGCCAACTACGTGGGAGGCGTGGTGATGGGTGATGCAACTCCGTTTCACACGGCGACCGAGCTGCAGGCTATGGCCGTATATATGTATGTAAGTAGGATTCAGTTATGACCGTTACGTGTAGAATTTCGAAGTGAAACCTGCTTAACTTTTGTAAGTAAGCTGTAAGGAATGAGCCTGCCAAATTTCAGCCTTCTACCTACACGGGAAGTTGGAGAATTAGTGATTTGTCAGTCAGTCAGTCAGTGAGGGCTTTGCCTTTTACTTATATATATATATTGTGGTCCCCGGCCGGGGCTGGAGCCCGGCCGGGACGCCCAGGAGGACGTGAGGAGGGCTTGTGCCTCCTCCAAACTGTGAGGGGGCGTCCGTCCTGGTTCTGTTGGGGACCGCGGGTCGAGGGCATGGAAGCCCTACCCTGTAGGGGCCCGTGGTCACCGCCAGGCGGCGCCCCGATGCCGGTTTGTCCCATCTGGTCCTCGGCCGGGGCTGGAGCCCGGTCGGGACGCCTTGGAGGACCGGAGGAGGGCGTGTGCCTCCTCCAGACCGAGTGGGGGTGTCCGTCCTGGTTATGCAGGGGGCCTCGGGTACAGGGCTTGGAAGCCCAGCCCTGTAGGGACCCGTGGCCACCGCCAGGCGGCGCCCCAGTGCCTAATTATCCCGGGAGCCCGGCACTTCCGCCACACCAGGAAGTGCCGGGGGGAAGACGACAGGGGACACACGGACGGCTTCCGGGTGCGCAGCCGGCACTTCCGCCACACAGGGGTGTGGCCAACGTCAAGTGCCGGGAAGCAGCTGGAGCCCATCCGGGTCCCCATAAAAGGGGCCGCCTCTCTCCAGTCAAGAGGTGGAAGTCGGGAGGAAGCAGACTGAGCTGGAGAGAGAGGACGGGAGGCGGCCAGGAAGGCAAAAGGACTGTGAGCCCTGGACATTGGGGGAATCGGTGCTGGAGGCACTGGGGTTGTGAGTGCACCTCAAAATTGTAAATAAACAGTGTGTGGTGAAACTATGTTGTCCGTCTGCCTGTGTCCGGGTTCAAGTTCACAATATATATATATATATATATATATATATATATATATATATATATATAGACACACAGAATGACATTTTTGACATTGTTGCTATCCATCCATCCATCCATTTTCCAACCCGCTGAATCCGAACACAGGGTCACAGGGGTCTGCTGGAGCCAATCCCAGCCAACACAAGGCACAAGGCAGGAACCAATCCTGGGCAGGGTGCCAACCCACCGCAGATTGTTGCTATTATTATTGTTATTCTAAAATAATTTCAATTAATTTTTTGTTCATCAGAAAACACTCAATACCCTAGAATAACAAAGTGAAGACAAAAAACAGGCTTTTATGAATTTCTGCACATTTATTACAAATAAAAACTGAAATACTAAATTGACAAAAGGATTCAGACGCTTTGCTATAACATCTTATATTTGGCTCAAGTGCATCCCATCCTATTGATTATCATTGAGAGGTTTCTGCTCCTTGTTTGGAGTTGACATGTGTCAATTCAATTAATTGGACATATTTTGGAAAAGCACACACGTGTCCATATAAAACCCCACACTTGACAATGTGTATCGGAGCAATAGCTAAGCAATGAATTCAAAGAAACAGCCTGCACATCTTACAGACAAGATTGTGTCAAGGCACAGATTTGGGGAAAGGCTAAAAAAGTTTCTGCAGCATTGAAAGTTCCCGAAGAGCACAGTGACCATTCTTAAATGGAGGACATCTGTAGGCTATTCTTAAATGAAAGATATCTGTAACAATTACATCCCATTGTAGAGCTAGCATCCTGGCTAACCTGAGAAGTCAAGGTAGAAAGGCCTTGGTAAAAGAGGTGACCAAGAATTGTCACTCTGGCTAAGCTCATGGGGACCTTTGTGGAAATGGGAGAAAGTTCTACTCTACTGATCTGGACTTTACGGCAGAGTAGCCAAACAACACAAGAAAAGCCAACTTGGAGTTTGCAAAAAAGGTACCTAAAGGATTCTCAGATTATGAGAAACAAAATTCTCTGGTCTGATGAAACAAAGATTGTTCTGTTTGGTCTCAATTATAAGCATCATGTCTGGAGGAAACTGGGCATTGCTAATCACATATGCAGTACCATTCCAACTCTGAAGCATGGAAGAGGCAGCATCATACTTTGAGGTTGTTTTATAGTAGCAGGACAAAGTACAGAGACAGCCTTAATGAAAACAAGCTCTAGAGCTCTCTGGAACTCAGATTGGGCCAAAGGTTTACCTTCCAACAGTAAACTGACCATAACAACAAGGGGAAAGACAACATAGTATTGGCTTATGGACTACTCTGTGAATTTTCTTGAGTGACCTAGCCATAGCCCAGACTTAAAAGTAATCGAATATCTTTGGATAAACCTGAAAATAGCCTTCCACTGATGATCTCAATCCAACCTAACAGAGCTGGAGAGGATCTGCAGTGAAGAATGACAGAAAATCCCCAAATCCAGGTGTGTGACGTTTGTTGTTTCATACCCAAGAAGACTCCAGGCTGTAAATGCTGCCAAAAGGTGCTTCAACAAAGTACTGAGTAAAGGGTCTGAATACTTAACTGTCATTGGAGTATTTCTTCTTCTTTTTTTTATAATATTGTGAAATTTTTTAAAATCTTTGTTTTGTTTTGTTATCCTATGGTATAGAGTTTTGGTTGATGAAGGGGAATATGAATTTAAATGATTTAAATGATTTTAGCCCAAGGCTGAAATATAACAAAATGTGTAAAAAGTGAAGAGGTCTGAATACTTTCTGAAGGCACTATATATACATATACACACTATACATATACAGTATGTACATTGTCACAGGAGGCTAGGGGCCAGACCCAGCCGGGATGCCTGGAAGGATGGGGATGCAGTCAGTATGACCTCCGGGCCGCGAGGGGGCAACCGCCCTGGATAAGCAGGGGACCACAGGGATGGAGCAAAGAGGCACAAACCCATGGGGGCCCGTGGCTTCCGCCAGGGGGCGCCCCAAGTCTCCTAAAGCCCATGAGCTCTGCACTTCCGCCACACCTGGGAAGGTGGGGGAAGATCCTTCCAGCGACATCCATAGTGCTTCTGGGTGCAAGGGCAGCACTTCCACCACACCAGGAGAGACTGAGAGACCGAGAGACCTAGACTGAGAGACCATTTAAAGGCTTTTACAGGTGTTTTGAGTTAATTAGCTGATTACAGTGTGGCACCAGGTGTCTTCAATATTGAACCTTTTCACAATATTCAAATTTTCCGAGATACTGAATTTGGGACTTTCATTAGTTGTCAGTTATTATCATCAAAATTAAAAGAAATAAACATTTGAAATACATCAGTCTGTGTGTAATGAATGAATCTAATATACAAGTTTCACTTTTTGAATAGAATTACTGAAATAAATAAACTTTGTCATGATATTCTAATTTTATGACCAGCACCTGTATATATATATATATATTCATGGCATTCGTAGTCTGAATCACAATCTGATTGTATGGGTGGTTACCTACCAGGTAACGCTTGGGGTTGGTCTGCAAATCGGCAAACATCCGCCACGGTGCCCTCTTTCAGTTGCGAGAAGTAGAACATAGAATGATGCAAAGTTTTACTGTCAAATAATGCAAAGAGTACGTGACACGTGAATTATTTGACAGTAAAACTTTGCAATATATATATGTGTGTGTGTGCGTGTGTGTGTATGTGTAAATATACTGTATATATAGAAGTGGGACATATGCTGTACACAGGAACACTAGTTCAGCTGCAGTAACTTTCTTTTGTAAATATATTCTGCAGAGCGGTCAATTCATTAGGAGCCCAATTCGGTTCTTAGGCAAGCTGTTGCTAGTAGGCCAGAGTGTTCTAGATTCTTGACATCCTGTACCCTGGAGACAGTACTGTTCAGGATGAGTAAGGCAGCGATTTGTTGGTGCTGTTCATTCATTGGAAATGACCACTGTAGTGCTACTATCTTATAAATTCATAGATCTCGTGTAGGTTTAAACTCCTCCTGCTCAGTCATTCTTATTTTGAACTTTCACATTTTCCTAGTTTATACATTGGGTTTTCAGGGTTTTTGTGTTTCCTGGCACATTCAAAATTATGCACACTGTAATATAATGTGCATTTAAATTGGGAAAGTGTGGGTCTGCATTTGATTGCCCTGGCAATCGTGTGTCTTCAGACTTGTTGCTTCCTTGTGTATGATGCAGCTGAGACAGGATCTCATAATTTGTCAGCCAGTGCTGGAATAAGCAAGCTTGTAAAATAGATTGTTTTTATTGTACCACTCTACTCACTAATATTTTAAATATTGTATTTATGTATTTTTTATTGAACCACACAGAGTTAACTTCAATTGTTTTTCCTTCTACATATTTTTATTTATACAGCCAATCTCTTTATCTTTCAAAGTGCAGAAAATGTTGTTGGTTTCTTGAATAGATTATTAGAGAATTCAATTGACCACATCTTGCTCTAGAAATGTACTTTTACCTGATTTGTTAAAGAACTAGATTACATGACTTATTTTTTATAATCATGTTTAATTAGCAGTCTTGTTACCCAATATAATTAGGAAAAAATAAATAATGTGATATGGTACTTTATATAATAATAAACTGCCATCATGTAAAAAAAATTGAAATGACTCAAGAGCAACTTACTTAAGAAAAGGAAGTAGAAGAATTGAAAAGTCTCTTCTCTGTTGTAAATATACTGTATGTCATATGTTCCAATATCATTATGACAGAAATGGTATCGGAATATGTAAATGTTTTATTTGGTCCACATTTCCCAGTATCTATCTATCTATCTATCTATCATTGATCAAGCACATTATTGACAGAAGTATAACAAATTAAAGAGGATTCTGCAAAATAATCAATACATTTTTAAGTGCCAGACCACTGGAGACAAAAAAATGCTTTGTGTATTATTGAGGCCAAACATTATTTCCTTTTCTTTGTTCTTTATTATAAAATTCTTCACAGCAGCCTATTTTCTTAGGAGGACTATTTCTTTTTAACAGCTATCTTTTCCCCAAATAAGTGTTTTTTAATTATTTTCTGACATTTGATGTTGGCAGATAGAACATCTTGGAACAATTTACTCATTATAATCATGAAAATATATGAAAATCTGTTTTAAATTCATACATTTTGCAAAAGGAGAGAACATGGCCCTGCTTAGTCCTGGCCCGTTGTGTAACTTGATAAATTTTCCAGATTAGAACCTTTATTCTGACAGATCTCATTTAAATATTTTTTTGTTATACAGAACATGACATCCTCAGTGGGAAACCTGATAATGTGGGCTTTCTTTATCCACTTATATCTGGGTTTATTTAGCCAGTGTTGAATACTGCAGACCTAATATATTTAGTGCAACCCTAAAATTAAAAACAGAATTATGCTTTAACAGATCAGAAAATCCATAGGTTTTTAAGGTCTTATTTACTTATTTTAAAATGTGTGGGATGGCAGTGAACAACAAATGTTTTTATAGGCAACATGGTTATAAAGACAAGTCACTGAAAAGTGCAGAAGCTCATTGCAGACCACTTTATCCTTCAGGTGTTTTCCTGTGAAATATTTGAAATTTAATATCACAATATCATCTTCTCAAAGTAGAATGACACCATTTGAAGAAACACTATCAGATGCACCCAATGACAAGCAGTCTAATAAATATCGAGTTAAAGTGAATCCTTTGTAGATCTTCAGCTATCAATCTCTATTTCTAAGATACATCACAAATGAAATTCTGTAGTTTTATGGTTTAAACTGACTGTATGCTGTAAATATAATAACACTACCCTTTGCAACAGCAGCAGAGTGGCACAGTTTTTAGCAATTGTGTGCAATGGTTCCAAGATCCCAGGGTCAAATCTGCCATTTGTTTGCTTACTTTTAAAGTTTGCAGTTCTTCTAATCCATATTACTTCACCACATTGCAAAAAGATTGGTTAGGGTTGATTTATAAGTTGAAATTCACTTCATGTGAGTGTGGGAGTGTGCATGAGTTGGCTCTGCTATGGCCTTTTGTTCAATGCTCCCAGGTTTGGTGTAATGGTGCAGTGGTTAGCTATCCTACCTTACCGGGAAACCGGGTATGAATTGTGGCTTGGTCATACATAAAGTTTTGTGTAAGCAATCAATAATTCCCCATCTTATTGAGCTGTATCACATGACTTCTCAGTTGTCTAAATGGACAATACTCATATTTATATCTTCCATTTTCACTAAAGTCTCTAACAGATTCGCTTCCATTTTCATTTTTAGTACAATTGTGACAAGAACAGGCCATTCACCCCAACAAGCTCATCCTATCCTCTTCACCTAGACTGGCTAAATAACATCAAGTTAAGATTTAAAAGTCCCTAAAGTCCTTCCCTACACCACACTACTTGGTAATTAAGTGTACGTGTCCATGGTTCTTTGCATGATGAAAAGCATTTTAATCCTTGTGTGATATCTGGCCTTCACAAGTTTCCATGTTCCTGCAATCTTGTTACAAAGCAAAAAACATTCAACAACTTAATTCTGTTCTCATGGCTCATATTTCTCAGACCCACTGTCAGACAAGTCACTCTTCTCTGTACTTTCTCTAGATCGCAATGTCTTTTTTGTAATGTGGTGACCAAAAGCTGAACACACTGCTAGAGGTGAGGCTTCTCTAGTGTCTTTCTTCTATAACATAAGTATAATGTCAATGTCAATGTCAATTTTATTTATATAGCACATTTAAAACAACATAGGAATGCTGTGGCCAAAGTGCTTTACAATAACAGAATAAAAGAAAAACATAAAATTAACATGAACAACATAAATAGAAATAAAATAAATGAACATAAATAAAATAAATAATAAATAGAAGTAATGTTACATAATCACAATGAGGAAACCATCAGTATTACTGAAGGTAAGTGAATAGAAATGAGTCTTTAATCTTGTTTTGAACAGTTCAATTGTAGACGACTCCTTTATGTGATGAGGTAAAGAGTTCCACCGGCGAGGAGCAGCAGAAGCAACCGCTCTGTCCTCCTTAGTTTTACACTTAGTACGAGGGACAACAAGAGACAACTGACCAGAAGATCTAAGCACTCTAGATGGCTCGGTAAAGCACACAATTCAGATAAATAGGCAGGAACAAGCCCATGTAAAGATTTAGACACTAGTAACAAGATTTTAAAATCAATTCGAAAATTGACAGGCAGCCAGTGTAAAGAAGCTAATATTGGAGAAACAGAATCAGGCTTTCTTGCCCCAACCAGAAAGTGAGTGGCAGCATTCTGGACCAACTGCAGCCTACGTATCAGGGATTTACTAATCCCAGAATACAGCGAGTTGCAGTAATCAAGGCGAGAAAAGATAAAAGCATGAGTAGCTTTCTCAAGATCCCTATAAAATAAAAAAGGCTTGATCTTACCTAACAGACAAATCTGGAAAAAGCAACTCTTGACTACAGAATTAACCTGTTTCTCAAAAGAGAGGTTATTGTCAAAGATAACACCAAGATTGCGGACTTGAGGTTTGCAAAAGACAGAGAAAGAGCCGAGAAGTCCAAGACCAACAAGCTCCCTTATTTCCACAAATGTAGATATTAGCCTTCTTGATCACAGCTGTACACTGTCATGATCTAGATAATGATGCGTTCACTATGGGTCCTTGATCCTTCTCATGAGGGGAGCTGTGTATTTACATATAAAATATCTACTTCCAATGTGTAATAGCTTACATTGACTTATATTAAATTTCACCTGTCATAAATCTGCTTAAGCCTGCATTCTGTTCAAGTCCTTTGGTAACAGTTTAGCTTATTCTGCATTACATATAGTTTGGTACCATCTGAGAAATTAACCAGGTTATTGAATATATTTCTGTATACTGTAGATCATTTATGTATACTTATGGATGATTGTTCAAAGTTTTGTTTGCAACACTATTCTGAAATATTATTTTCTATGCACCCCAGCCCATCCAAAATTTGCTTGACTGATGTTTTCTGTTTCCCACTGCACAACTACTTCTTTCTACATTCCTCTTCTGGTCTTTTCACATGTTCCTTCAAAAAACATCATCTCTGTTTTCGTCACACAAATATATTTGTGTAGTTATCATTATACCTCAAGACTAAGAAAAGCTTGGGCAATACAGTACCTGTGCACTTATTCTAGTTCAACATCAGGGGCAAAACAAGGCAAGAACCAAGTGAGAATTTATTATTGAAATATAACTAGTAAATAAAAATATATTAACACTTGTTAAAAGCTAATTTTTAGAGTTACAATGTTGTATTTCAAGGTTTGCAAAATTTTTCAATGCAGTTACTCTCATGTTCTAAATAACTTTGTGTAAAACCACGTGTGTCCTTCCCCAGGTTCAGTGGGTAGTGTAACATGGAAATAATTTTCAGTATGCAATATATTGTACTATTTTCACTATAAAGACAGAATTGGCTTGGGAAATACTGAATTTTAAGCATATTATAATGCAGTTACAGTATTTAATGTAATAAAACATTTAATCTCTATGAATGATTTTGTTTAATTAACACATACAGGTAAAAATTTAACTAATTTATTCAGCTGATTGTTATGCTCCTTGTTATTTTCACCTTATTGTCTTCTGGAAAATAAAACAAAATGATAAAGAATTTCTTAACAAGCAAAGGATTTAAAATCAAATGAAACCATCAAAACTGAGAGACCCTTTTTGCTTTGAAAGTCAAGCTTTCTGAATGTCAAAAAGACATAAAAGTCACATTATTAATAATTTCTAAGACAGCAGACAAAGAGCTAGAGTGATTAAATGAGGAGACCCATTAAAACATGACTGGGACTCAATTGAGAATTGGTTTTGTAGAAAAGCCTGCAGCCTCTGTAGTCCTTCAGGACCAGGAATTTAAACCCCCTATTTTAGGGTATATAGAGACCTGTGCAGGTTATGTTGTTATGACAGACATAGAATCAATGGCATAGATTAGTTACACAATCCCCAATATCTGTATTCAGATATATTATCTGGTAATCACTGCTCTTGGGAGTCTTTTTGGGGAGATCAATAAAAGCTTTGTGAAATTGCATGATTTAAATTTTCATTTTCTTTATAACTATTTTTCATGCCTTGATAGATCATAAGGGTAAAATCTTAATGTAAATTTCCTTTCATCTATCCTTGGATTTGTCTGCTGGGAGTTGCTTGATTTTTAAAACACGCCAGTTTCCCTCTGGTCATTGGAAAATGACAGCTCCAACAAGGTTTTAGTCAAGGCTCTTGTACTTTGCAACATCCATTTTAGAGGCAATCCCAATATGCTTCCAAGCACATGCTATTGCAAACAAAACAATACTGTGATGGTCTCAAGGGATACTCATCATCTTCATAACATTCTTTTTCCTTTTTCGTCAGCCATTTTTTGTTTTTGACTTCCATCTAAATTTTCTTGGTTCATACAGTTGCTTTTATCACTGTGTCAGTTTAGGTTTAACATTCAATATTTCACTAAGGAATCTTACGAAGAAATCCATATGCTGTGATGTCAAGTTAAGCAATTTAAAGACACATAGGAAGGTTGTAGCACAACTTTATGACTTTTCATGCTTATATAGCATTCTTTGGAAAGTACAGACAGGTTCATGGTTTTAAACAGATTCACTAAGGTAATGCAGGAACTGTATGTTAGATGACCATACAGCATTTATCTGCATAAGCAAGCATTTCTAGTCAAATAACCAATAATACATAAGTCACTTACTTTGACTAAATGAGTTTCCAGCTGGTAAAATAAATGACCAGAGAAAGAAAAAAGTAAAAATCCAATAGCAGCCTGGGGGTCCATATTGCTTTTAAATAGGTAAGGTAAGTTATCCTGATCAAAACCAACTGGCTGCCTCTCAGACAACCTACATCTTCACATGCTGATGTCTGTTACTGTAGGATAATATTTTGGTCTGGTGCTGCTTCAGTAACCAATGATTGTGTAAAATAGTAACTATCCTGGAAACAAACAGGAAAAAAGAGGTCAATAAAACTTTATCAGGATTGACAAGTTTTTATTTTTATAAGTAACAAATGTACAGAATACATTAGATAAAAATAATGCATTTTAACCTTGACTTGAATGCTGATTCCAATGAAGCATCCCTAACATAAGCAATTAAATCATGTTTTGAGCTTTGTCAACTATTGAGTACCAGTAACGGCGTACTGCACGATAACGTGTAGTGAATACACTTGACTTATAGTTTTCATACTCTTTCTCTCATTTTGTCATTAATTTTCTCAGAGGTTGATGCACTTGCTGCTTCGTGAGCAGCTCTTGTTTTCTCCACCCTAGCGGCCCGCTTCTTCTCTTCTTCTGTCGGCATATTTTCGCATTAAAACTGATTAAGTCAGTGTTTGTGTTGCAATTACTTAGTACGTTTTTCTTAATTTTTCACTTAAGCTGGCACTTAAGCGTTCAACCTGCCTCAAGAATGATTTAAGATATGAAGAGGTAGAGGAAGTGACAGCGAAGGTGGTAGGGATGAGAAAGGCACCCGTAAGCATGCGCCGCACGGCCGCCCTACTGTGCGCTGCCGAGAGTTGATTCTACAATAAAATAAAATAAAAATAAAATGAGTAATAAAAATCATCACCCCGGAAGCGGACAGTAGAGGTCACGTAGTATATGTGTACCAAATTTCAGGTAAATAGGTAAAATGGTTTGTGAGCTACAGGTGATTTTAAATCCTGGACAGACAAACTAACAGCCATGGTAGCATATTATATAAGAAGACACTGGTAAAATTACACATAAAACATTTGGAATAGCAGACGCATGTAGCCATTCTCATTTCATGTAGTTATAGAAAATGAATGAGAATGAAAAGTTGCAAATTTAGGTAGCAGTGCAACATAAAAACTTTGTATGTAACTATACTTTACAGGGTGCTATTGGTTTTAGTGCCATATTTGCTGAAGTTTGTTTTTTCTGCACAGGTCAAAACAATTATGAATTCAGGTGTGTTTTTATAGCAATCATCAAATGCAGATTTGAGAAATTAAAAAAATGGGTATGGCTGTGTCCAGGGTTGGTTCCATCCTTGAACTTTATACTACGAGGACAGTTTGGAGTCCCATTTACACTGAATTGGAATAAGCAGAAATGGAAAACACATGAAAAATATAAATATATTGTCTGCTATGTATTATTAGGAGGCGTCCTCAAGACTGTACACAGGTAACCACTACCACCCTCTTCTGAGAGGAGGGTGCAGTTCAGGGGAACCTCGAAGGGAAGGGAAGTGATGTCACTTCTGGGTCCATGTCATTAAGACCTGCCCTTTCTGAGAATCAGCCATTTAAAAACAACCGGGACTGGAAGCAGAGAGTTAGTTTGCTGACTACCAGTGACTGAAACGGAATGCTCAGAAGCACAGCTTTCTTTTCTCCAAGCTATTTATTTTGAACATTTTATCTCACATTTCCTTTGGATTAAACAGGGGCCTGCTGGTTCCCCAACACTCATTTTGGCTCAAAGTCTGCTATTATCTCATTTACTGAGAAATCAAAGTCGATCACTAAGTGGGTGGTGGAAACTTAAAGCCGACGGTCTCTTAGTGATTTCAGCTGAACGCAGAAAGTGGCGAAGCACCGAAGTTACCACAAAAACGGAGAAGATGATATCAACACTAAACGTAAGTTCTATCTGCTCTCTGCCCGTTCAGGGCATGTTTATATGTTGTGTATCCTGCAGCATGTACAGTTCAGGTTTTCCTGCCGACAGTGTAGACAGCTTCACCTGCCAAAAATGTTTAGTTAATTTAGAGCTGGTCAGGAAAAACACGAATTGGAGGACCGCTTTATGAACCTGATAGCAATTAGGCAAACTGAAAATTGGATCGACTCGGGTTGTTTAGACAATTTGGCTACTTCTGATTTGGCTTCAGTCTCTCCAGGTCCCACTGTAGTCAGTGCGCGGCCGAAGTCAGCAGCACCAATTCAGCCACAGGGTGAGTGGGTAACAGTAAGATAGGGGTCTAAGAAGCCAAAATTTAGTCCCTCGGTACCCAGGTCACCAATTCAGACCCAGAACAGATTCTCAGCACTCCGAAGCACGTATGTGGAAACCAAGAATAAGAAAGTGCTCATAATTGGTGATTCCATAGTGCGGAATGTTAGAATTCCAAACTATTTTAAAACAGTAGTTAATGGTAAATGCCTCGCAGGGGAAAAGATTTCTGACATAAAGGCCGCATTGGACCGTGTCGCTGACGATGAAGTATCTACCTTATTGCTGCATGTCGGCACTAATGATATTTATTTACCGCAATCTGTGGTATTAAAGAGGAACTTCATCTCTCTATGCACCAAAGACAAAAGAAAATGTCCGAATTTAGTTGTATCTGGCCTGTTACCAAGATTATATAGAGGGGATGTGATTTATAACAGATTTATAACAGATTCCCTTCACTGCTGGCTAGAAACCTGGTGTGCAAATAAAAGCATCGTGTTTGTGAACAATTGGGATGATTTTTGGGAAAGGCCTTATGTATTATCCCAAAATATGGCAGCAAAACTGCCTGGTTGACTGATTAGAGCACCATCCAGGCCGCAGTCATGTGATCTTAAATCACAAGCTGTTGTTTATCCCACCTGTTATTATCCTGAAGCTGTTACCCATAATGCCTGTTGTGGGGCATCCAGTAAATTTAGTCTTAATGCAAACCTTAAATTACTTGATAACCAAAAAATAAGGTGTATAATTAGACCAAGGGACAAAACCAGACTCCTCCACCAGGGGCATCTGTAATACAAATTTACTTCAAATTAAAACAAAAAATATATCACCAGTTCAGAAAGAAGCATGCAGTTTTTTTTTTAATTCTGCTTATTCAACATTCACTCTCTTGGCAGTAAAGCTGTTTTGGTAAATGATATTATATTAAGTACAAAATCTGATCTGTGTCTTCTCACTGAAACCTGGCTTAGTAAATGTGATACTGTTCCCCTAGCTGAGGCGTCACCAGATGGGTACTCATTCCTTCATAAGTCTAGAGATTCTGGTCGAGGAGAAGACCTTGGAATAATTCATTGTAACAAAAAGCAAATCACGTCAAAAAATTTAGGCGACTTTACATCCTTTGAGGCATTCATTTTAAATATTAAAACAGATTCCAACATAATTATAGTGCTAGTCTACAGACCACCAGGGCCATATTCATTGATCATGACTGAATTTAGCAACCTTTTATCTGATTTGGCTATAAATTATGATCATGTAGTACTGATGGAGGATGTTAACGTACACATTGATGTGGAAACTGACACTTTTAGCAAATGTTTTACTTATTTGTTAAATTCAGTAGGATTTTGTCAGAATGTCAAAGGTCCAACTCATAATCATAACCACACATTAGATTTAATTATAACTTACAAAGTTGAGATTCAAAATTTAAATATTACAGTAATCCCTCGCTATATCGCGCTTCGACTTTCACGGCTTCACTCTATCGCGGATTTTATATGAAAGCATAACTAAATATATAACGCGGATTTTTCGCTGCTTCGCGGGTTCTGCAGACAATGTGTCTTTTTACTTCCTGTACGTGCTTCCTCAGTTGGTTTGCCCAGTTGATTTCATACAAGGGACGCTATTGGCGGATGACTGAGAAGCTAACCAATCAGAGCACGCAGTTAAGTTCTCCTGACTGAGAAGCTAACCAATCAGAGCACGCAGTTAAGTTCCTGCATGCTGAATGCAGTGTTAACCAGGAAGTCTTGTCTCTCTCATTCAGCATCAACGTGTTTCGCTGTGTAAAGAGTTGTGCTCTTTTGTGTTTATCTTTGTGCATAGTCCAGCCCTTCATTATGGCTCCAAAACGATCTGCTACTGCTTCAGGAGCCGTGCCCAAGCGCCAACGGAAGATGTTAACGATTGCCGAAAAGGTAAACGTTTTGGATTTGTTGAAGGCTACGATTCTTTTTATTTAAAAAGTAGGAAAGGAATATAAGATCTACGGCCGCAGTGTCCTTTTAACCAGGGTGCAAAACGAGTTGTAAGTGGATGTAATAAGGCAGTAGTCTGGATGGAATCTGCTTTAGGGATATGGATTGAAGACTGCCAGAAGAAGAACAACGGCAGTGCTACACAATCGCCTGAAGTGGCTCCTTTAGAAGAGCTGTAACGCTCTCCTTTGTTGTGCAGTAAAATTAAACTCATTGTTATCGGACAAGTCATCGTGTCATTGTTGGTGAGTAACCATAATTAATTTTCTACTTACAGTACTTAGTACATGTACGTACGTTTAGTGTCACTGTACACACATTTACTGTATACTATTTTTCTTGCATTGTACGTATATATTGCTGGTGGCCTGTCTATCGTAATGGCTGTAACAAATGTGATATCGGAGACACTCAATATCTTTAAAATAATATTTAGGTTTTACTGTATATAAACAGTGTGTTTATATACATAATTTCAATGAATCTTACCTAATATCTAAGAGAATACAAAGGAATTATGCTGTATAACTCTGCGGTGAATATTTATAAACAGTGTGGGAGAGTTTATAAGGGCTTAAAATATATAAAAATAACCATACAAACATATGGTTTCTACTTCACGGATTTTCACCTATCGCGGGGGGGTCTGGAACAAAACCCCCGCGATCGAGGAGGGATTAATGTACTCCGTTAAATGAAGTTATTTCTGATCACTACTTAATTACATTTGATTTAGTCCTGCCCTTGCCAATGCATTCACAGATTAAAACAAAGACTGTGGGACATCTAGATTGTAATTCTGGTTCAAAATTTATAGATACTTTGAGTAAGTTGAGTATAATTGTGGAAAACCATTTAGATCAGTTAACATCAAATGTAAACGTGGAAAAAGAATTTAGATCAGCTAACATCACATTATAATGTGACCTTGAGAGATTGTTAAAAAATATAAAAAAGCTCTCTTTAAAGCTCGCTCAGAATACTATTCTACAATAATAGATAGCAATAATAAAAATTTTCGGGTACTGTTTAGAACAGTGGCTAAATTAACAAATGGAAATTCAGATCTACAGTGCAAAATACCAACAGATATTAGCAGTACAGACTTTATGAACTTCTTCAATGAGAAAATTAAAAATATAAGATCCCAGATCTCAGCATCACAGTACAAACCAAATACTAGCTTCACAGACCCTGTCTCACATTACATTCAGCACTTTAGTAATTTTAATCCTGTAACTGAGCAGGAAGTCTTAACTTTAATTTCTAAAATGAAGCCCACTACTTGTTCCCTAGATCCAGTGCCAACAAAACTAGTAAAAAGTGCAATGGATGTTTTTGCAGCGCCTATTCTAACCATTATCAATAGTTCATTATTGCATGGCACAGTACCTGATGCACTAAAAGTGTCAGTCATTAAACCATTACTTAAAAAGTCAGACCTAGACCCACACATACTAAATAATTATAGGCATATTTCAAATTAATTCTTTCTCTCTAAAATACTAGAAAAAGTACTTGCCAATCAGCTTCAGTCACACCTTACGCATTACAAGTTATTTGAGAAATTCCAGTCTGGTTTCCACACTGGTCATAGTACAGAAACGGCACCAACACGGGTTATAAACAACATTCTGATATCCTCTGATGAAGGAAACTCCACTGTAATTATGTTGTTAGACTTAAGTGCAGCATTTAACACCACTGACCATTCTATTTTACTGCACAGGCTAGAAAATGATGTTGGGCTTACAGGCACTGTGCTCGCTTGGTTTAGTTCTTATTTATCAAATTGATTCCAATATGTACAGAAATGTGCTGACAGTACTCCATCATTATACACAGAAGCGAGATATGGTGTCCCGCAGGGCTCAGTACTGGGACCTTTACTATTCTCAATTTACATGCTTCCACTGGGGTCTATCATTAGGAAACATAATGTTAATTTTCACTCGTATGCAGATGACACCCAGTTATACCTTTCATTTAGATTAAATTAAGTTTTTCTGATGTTGTCTTTAATTAGTTGTGTTAGTGAATTAAAGGAGTGGATGGATGAGAAGTACTTGTCTTTAAACACAGATAAAACAGAGATGTTAATTGTTGGAGAGAATGACGCTGATCACAACAATATTCTGTCATCATTTAACTCAGTTGGAATCACCATTAATTTTACTGAATCAGCCCACAATCTAGGAGTTATCTTTGACTCAAGCATGTCATTTAAAGCACATATTACAAAGATGTCCAAATCATGTTTCTTCCATCTTAAAATAGTTGGTAAATTAAGGCGCTTTCTAAATAAACAGGATTCTGAGAAATTAATTCATGCATTTATTTCTAGTAGGATTGACTACTGCAATGCAGTGTTCACCGGATGTTCAAACTGTTCTTTATACAGCCTCCAGTTAATCCAAAATGCTGCTGCAAGAATTATTGCAAGAACAAGAAAATATGAACACATAACTCCAGTTCTTAAATCCTTACACTGTCTCCCGGTTAAGTTTAGGGCAGATTTCAAAATCCTCCTTTTAACAGGACCAGAGTGCACATTAAGATCTCAAGATGCCGGTCTGCTTATGGTTCCAAGGATTAATAAAATAACAGTGGTAGGTTGAGCTTTTAGTTACAGGGCCACTAAACTGTGGAATAGTTTGCCTGCTACTATAAGAAATGCCCCTTTGGTCTCAGCCTTTAAATCTCGGCTGACGACTCACTACTTCAGTTTAGCATATCCTGACTAGTGCTGCTGATTATCTGTACAGACTGTATCTCTGTTGTTAGTCATTAGCACTAAAACATAAGTAACATAATAGCTATAATTGGATACTAACCCTTACCTATTCTGTTTCTTCAAATGTGGCACTTGGTTCCACGGCCCACCTGCCAAGTTGTTTTGCCTGACTAAGGTAAAGTCATCCCTGATGGAAGATCGCAGGAATCATGGGAAAGAGGGGTCCTTTCATCGGATTAGTGCTATTTCAGCTGTGGAATGGCCAAATGGGAGAGGCAGCTTGATGGATGAGGTCTCCAGAACTCCAAAATCCAAATCATATTATGTGATATCATCTACTGTTAAATTTTGCTCCGTACTTCTATTTTTTTTTTATTTTATACCGTATTGAGAATTTGTACTGTTCTGTGTATTGTATTATATTGTATTGTATTGTATTGAACCCCTTCTTTTTGACACCCACTGCACACCCAACCTACCTGGAAAGGGGTCTCTCTTTGAACTGCCTTTCCCAAGGTTTCTTCCATTTTTTCCCTACACCTTTTTTTTGGGAGTTTTTTCTTGTCTTCTTAGAGAGTCAAGGCTGGGGGGCTGTCAAGAGGCAGTGCCTGTTGAAGCCCATTGCGGCACTTCTTGTGTGATTTTGGGTCTATACAAAAATAAATCATATTTTATTGTATTGTACTAAGAAAGGACATTTTGATATATCAGTTTGAAGGGATCAGTGATGATTACGCAGATAAATATGCTGGCTGTTCATGCAAATGAATGAAGCAAGCTGAACAGCACCACTGTAAAAGCTGACACTCTAATTGTGCAGAAAAATGGGGCTGGTGATAAGTAAAAAAGGGCAGCTGCTCTGCACAGGAAAATGAGACAAGATGGAGAGATTCATGTAAAATGAGCTCTGAAGTGGAAGAAGAGAAGTTAGGTGAAACTGTAAGAAGTCATTGATAGCAAGCGGCCTTCTTGGTTACATGCGATATTCTCTTTTCCGTCAGCTTCTTCCTACTCCTCATAATGTGTAATGAAATACATTAAAATTCATGCCACATTGGATTGTTGAGTGTTCTTGTATACATAAACGTAAAAGAACACAATGTTTGAGGAGTGGTTTGGTGGTAAAATACCTATAATACTGCGGAGAACTGGGGTGTCCCTATCGAGACCAGACTGCAATATGCTTACCAGCCCACTTCAAGCCATATCTACAATAAAAGCCAGGAGAGACAGCATGCCTTGGCCAGTTTAAACTCTTACACATCCTAGCTAAGGTGCACCCTACAGTGGACATTGTACATAGTTCATAGATATTATTTCTTTCTTAACCATATATAATGGTTAAAATGTTAAGTTTGTTCAAAGGGACACATAGATGAGCAGCCTGTGAATATCAATGCTGTATAATAATTTAAAGGAAGCCATGATTCAGTGTCTGCGGTGGGATGGCACCCTGCCCGGGGTTTGTTTCCTGCCTTGTGCCTTGTGTTGGCTGGGATTGGCTACAGCAGACCCCCCGTGACCCTGTAGTTAGGATATAGCGAGTTGGATAATGGATGGATGGATGGATGAATGATTCAGTGTATATTGCTAATGATCTTAACCCTCCAAAACTTTGTAACAGTACAAGGTTACAGATCAAAAATTACATTCAAATCTGACACGGCTAACACTTTTGCAGGATTCGCTACATGATGAAATTATATTAATACACTTAACACTGTGCTAGTAGATAAGAGCTTGTAAGTATCAATTAATATTGAAGTAAGATGAACTTTGATTGGTAGCACCTGAGGTGATAATTTCCTCAAGGGTATATCAAAAGTTTTTTTTTTTTTTTAAAGTTAAGAGCCTTCTTGTTGTCATTTGCAATCCAGACAGTATACTTTCATCCCATTAGATTTCTTTCTTATTTCTGTTCATTAAGCTCATATTTAAATCATGCATACAATTTAACAATTTGTCTCTCACATTTTAATGGTCCATTTTAATTGATCCTTCTGTACCTACTGTATTGATGTTTGTACTTCCGTACTGCTGTTTCATTCCCTTGTTAATCTGTTTTATGCAACCATTTTTTACTTGCATACACTTTTCAAAGTTTGTTTCCCAGTAATTCATCATGTATTGAATGATCTTGTGTTTTATCGTTAGTTTTGAGTTTTCTGTTTACTCCTTATTTCCTTCCACATTCCTAATATGTGCATGTTTAGCTAACTGGGCATTCTAAATCAGCTCTCTGCGAGTATGAGTGTAGCTTTGCGTGTGTTTTAATGTCTAAGCATCTCAAGTCTCACTTATTTCCTTTTTTATTATTAAATGCAAAAGGAAATCTAATGTGTATTTAATTTCACACCAGCTCTAAATTCTACTAATGTGACTGTAAAGGATTTTTTTAATGAGTACTGCTGAGGTTCATTTCAGGAATTCCAGGGTTACACTGCTCCATGTTGTTGTGCTTTCAGATACGTGTTAATTTGCCTCACATTTACTGAGATGTTTAAATAATTTGCCCATAAAATGAATTTAAATTATTACATACTGGAAGCTAAATCCATCTATTTGTCTTTTCCACATTATTGATGATGAAATATGAGTAATTGTTTACCGTGCTTTCCCTTGCTTGTTCTATTGACTTAAAAAGAAAGGTGTTTTATCATACAGTACTCAATAATGGTTTGAAAAAGAATTTATTGAGAAGTTTACTTTCTTAACTTTTTCCACTTTTCCACCATGAGAAGTTATTTTTATAAGTACCAAAATATGAAGTAAGCCTTTAAGTGGTATTAATCTAAATGCATAGATACCTATAATGTATGTACTGTACATGCAGTAGCAGTAGTAACAGTAGTCATATTGTCATATGTATAGAGTTCAGTTGATTTTACCCTTCAAAACCTAAAGCAGTGCATTTTCATTGGGCTCTGCTATTAATTCTTTCATTCCATCTAGTTCAAATATACATTTATTTTCTGATAAACCTCAAATAATTCTATGTATTATGGAACTAAATAAATTAGCATGCATTCTGAACAAGTGTAAGGAAAACAGGTTAAAGAGTATATCAGCTAAGCTATTTTGTGTTTGCAATTAAATACTGTATAATGAAGTTATGCATTTTAATTCACTGTTATTTATCATGGTACTGATGAGTGGCACATAACACTCTCAAATACAGTATTCAAACACATGCTAAACTTGGGTTTTGTATTTTACTATTAATATATACTGTATTTTTGAATTATTGTAGCACACTGAAGCCCTGCATGAAGTAAAGCAAAATAAACTAAATTACTAAATAATTACTGATTCACTATGACCAGACGTTAAGCTTTGGCTAAAAGAGCATAATGCAGCCTTTAGGTGTGGGAATGGAGTCTTGATTTCCACTCAGCCAACAGGTCAACAGAAGATGCCACTAACACAGCTCTCTGCACTGTACTGACTCACCTGGAACAATAGGGGGCATATGTGAGGAGGTTATTTGTGGACTTTAGTTCCACCTTTAACAAGATTGACCCCAGCAGAATGGTGAACAAATTGAACCTAGGTGTCAATTAGCATACATCTAGATACATCAATGACTTCTTAACAAACCGACCACAGACAGGCTGGGGACCCACCACTCCCCGACCTTGACACTCAGCACTGGAGCTCCACAGGGCTGCATTCTGAGTCCTCTTCTTTATTCCTTAATTATCCACAGTTGCGCACCAATACATTGTACAACTATAATCATCAAGTTTGCAGATGACACCACTGTGTTGGGATACATAATGGTGATGAGTTTGCCTATAGGGACGAGGTCAGCAAACTGGTGGATTGGTACTTTATCAACAATTTGGTACTCAACACCTCCAAAACAAAGGAGCTGATTATCAGTTTCAGGTGGCAGGAACATGAACCTGCTCCTCTGTACATCCAAGGAGACATACAGTAGTGGAGAAAGTGCCTAGCTTCGAATTCTTGGCACACACATCTCCCAAGACCTCACATGGTCTGTTAGCACAAATTCTCTGGTGAAGAAAGCATAAACAGAAGTGGCTCTGTGTTTTAAGGATGCTGAAGAAGTCTAGCCTGTCCTGTGGAATAAAGGGTCTGTGGCTCAGCAATTAGTGGCCAATATTAAATATATAATTGCACCCTGAGAAGGACTCCAATCGGGTGCGGATGTGCCTGAGTGCATTTTGCTCTGCAGTTAATTGAAGAACTGGCTGACTGTGCCACATACATGTGCGGAGGTGGGTGGCTCAGTCATGCACCTCAAAGATGCCACAAAAGGGAGCTGCTCTTCGCACCCATACCCAATTAGGCAATACAGGATAAAGAAGCTGTCTGCACAGGACAGAAGAGGGATGAATAAAAATAGAGAAGAAAACAGATCGGAGGAAGGTGAAAAAAGAAGTTAAAGGAAGGAGAGAAAAGGAAGTAGGCTGAGTAAGCTGGTGCGGGTGAACGAGAAAGAGGGAAGGCAGGCAGCTGGGAGGAAGTTCCTGGGGAGAATGTGCGGCTGGCGCTTGGGGACTGAAGGTTGCCACTTCAGTTAAGCAATTTGGGAGCTGGAGTGACTGATGCGCTGCATGGCTGGAGCAACTCCATGTAACAACAACAATCAATCAATCAATCAACATTTATTTATATAGCACATTTTCATACAAAAAAATGTAGCTCAAAGTGCTTTACAAAATGAATAGAAAAATAAAAGACACAATAAAAAAAATAAACATAAGTCAACATTAATTAACATAGAATAAGTAAGGTCCGATGGCCAGGGTGGACAGAAAAAACAAAAAAAAAACTCCAAAAGCTGGAGAAAAAAAATAAAATCTGTAGGGGTTCCAGACCAAGAGACCGCCCAGTCCCCTCTGGGCAATCTACCTAACATAAATCAAACAGTCCTCTTTGTATTTAGGGTACTCATGGAAGGACTTGATGATGATGGTCACGTAGACTTCTGGCTTTCAGTCCAACAAAAACAACATTTATTTATATAACACATTTTCATACACATGATGTAGCTCAAAGTGCTTTAGAAGATGAAGAAAGGACAATGAAAAATATAATAATCAGATTAGGCAATACTAAGTAACAAAGAATAAAGTAAGGTCCAAAGGCCAGGAGGACAGAAAAAAAAACAAAAATCCAGAGGGCTGGAGAAAAAGAAAACAAAATCTGCTGGGTTCCGAGACCACGAGACTGCCCATCCCCTACATGTAAGGCTGAAAGAAAGACAGTGGGAGCTGCAGGGGTATCAGGAGTCTCAGTGAGGCACCCTGTATGTGGGGCCATGGACCACAGGGGCATGAGCCTGGCAGTAGGAGTCAGAGGTTTGGCGTGGTGACTGGGGCATAGTGACTGGGGCCACTGACAGCAGTAGTTGCCCAAGCCCATGAGCAACACAGAATTTTGATTGAACTGCTGATTAGGCACTGCTTGGCTGCAAGAACACATTTGAGGTTAAGCTAAGGAGAGGTTAGGTTTTAAAGGGTTGTAAAGGTGACTAAATTTTAAAGGACATCGTTCTGCAGTATTTTAACCTCGTTTTTATGAAATATTTATTTGTCTTGGTTTTAACCTCCACAGTTCAGTTGTTTTTATGTATTACTTATTTATGGACGTTTGAGCACTGCACTTCTGAACACTGTTCATTTTGATTGTTTTATTTGTGGTGGTGGGTTCAAGAGGCTGCCTGAAGGACCCAGTAGCATGGGGTTGACCCACACCATCACATTAACAAGCAGCTGTTGGTGTCTTTCTGTCACTGCTATGTGGAAAGCATATTCACCTGTGGCATCTTGGTATGTTATGCTCGCTCTTCCATGGCTGACAAGGAGGATTTTCAGAGAGTCATCAAATCAACACAAAAAAATTACCAACACCCAGTTACCTTCATTAGAGGATATATACAGAACTATATATGTTTATGATGGGCCAAAAAATCATTAGGGACCCATCTCATCCAGGCCACCACCTTTTCACTCTGCTGCCTTCTGGAAGGTGTTATAGTTCTATTAAGATGCACACTTCCAGACTACTGAAAAACTTCTACCTGAATACTATTAGAGAACTAAATTTTGTTAAATAACTGCTCACTGCATCTAAGTGCAAGGTTTTGATCTTAGATGATCTTAGATGTCAGATGGTATCAATGGGACAAAAATGCAACATCTCGGAGACTCATTGCAATTACTGCAAAAGGGAACTACTCCATACAGAGGCACTCAGTTTTTTATTGGTTTAATTGGTTTATATTAATACATATGTGTAGTTTCAAATGCAGAGCAAATGTTGAATCTGTTGAAGATTTTTTTAAAATTTTTTTGTATGTACTATTCAGGGGACACATTAAAATTTCATTGTACATTGTGCAATGACAATAAAAGGCATTATATTCTATTAATAAATGATTTAGAAAATGAATTAATGAAGTTAGATACAATAGAATATTAAAAAATAAAAGGGGATCACTTGTTCCATGTAAGCATTCTGTGTAAGCTTTCCGTCCAGATACATCATTAAAAAACGCATTTTATCCAGTCCAGTTCCTACTCATGTCTCCTCTCAACTGTTGGATTTGCCATGTCCTAAAGATGTAAACAACATGACATCTCATTCTATCAGATTTGTGGTTTCACTGGCGCCATCTGCCTATTGTCTCTCTTTCTCTCTCCTTCTCTGCTATCATATGGTTTAATGGCAGTTTTAGTTCATGCTGGTATGGTGGTGTAGCACTTAGCTGTACTGCCTTGCAGTTCTAGAGAGACTGGGATTGAATTCCTTCCTAGTCACTACTCATGTGGACTCTGAATAAGACCTGCATGGGTTATTCTCTGACTCCTATGGTTTACCTGCAGTTCCCAAAGATGTATGTTTTGGTATAACTTGGATTTTGAAGATGGCGCTGACTGGTGTGGCTGGTCGTCTGCTCGTCTCACTAATCTATGTTTTAACTTAGTTTTTATGTATTAGTTTATCTCAGTGGCCACTGTCCTATGATCGTGATTCTTTACTTAACATATTTTCTTGTTTGCTTTCCTTTCAATTTTCATCTCCTGATGGATATTATGTGAACCTCCACCTTTGTTTTATTAATCTCCTGACTTTTTCACTTGGATGCCGGTGTTCACCTGTATCAGTGAGCTGAATGCCTCTTGGAGATGAAAACACACCCGCTGCCGCCGTGGAAGAAGAGCCAGTTTTGCTGTTAAACAATGCCGACTCAAGTCCCAGAGCTTGGATTCCCGATGCCTGCGAGTTGTCTATCACCCATCTTCTCCTGAACAGGACTCCATCCCTGGTCCATGGGAGCTGGATACCGGATTTAATTTCTCCATCTCAAGGAGGCATCACTCTTCCTTTGTGTGCTCTCGGGGAGTAAACACTGCTAATCTTCACACGCTCACCCGTGCTCATCCCGCAATGAGCTCTTCTACCTCTATCAATGCTGCTCTCTTGAATGAGAGATCAGTGTCTAATAAAACGTTTATTCTGCAAGACTTTATTATCTCAAATAAACTGGATTTCTTTTTCATCACTGAGACCTGGATTGTAAATGGTGACTCTGCATGTTTTACTGACTTGGTACCATCAGGTTATTCATTTTTAAACTCTCCTCGGCTGACTCGTCATGGTGGGGGCATTGCCAGTGTTTTTAAAAGTATATTCTTGTGTCTAAGCCTTACAAGGGGTTTGTTTAGTAGCTTTGAACTGCAACTTTTCGAAGTGTGCAGCTCTCCTTCTTTATTGTTTGCTGTGGTTTATAGACCTGTAATTAATGATATCTTCATTCCTGAATTCACTGATCTCCTGGCTGGTATTACCCTCTCCCATGACAAAGTATTTATTTTTGGTGATTTTAACATACACGTTTGTTGTCAATCGAAGCCTCTGGTTAATTACTTTTTATCACTATTGGACTTATTTGATTTTATCCAGCATATTTATATACCAACTCACTCTCTCAGTCACACCCTTGATCTCGTTCTTACATATGATATTTCAGTTAATAGTATTGAATTATGTGATGTTTTTTTTACTGATTACTTTTCTATAATGATGGATTTAAATATTACTGTTGATGTTCCTACTACTAGTTGTGCTCCACGCTGTTCTTGCTTTTTAAATTCTTCCATTATATCTGATTTGATGTACATGATCAATATGATGGTATGTTCCCTGGCTAAATGAAACTACGCGACTGCTACGTCGCGCCTGTCGAACTGTGGAACGCCGTTGGAAAAAAGATGAACTGAACAGATTTTTAGGACTTCTATATTCAACTTCCAGATTGCAGTTAAGAAAGCTAAACATGATTTCTTTGCTGATTTAGTATCCTGTCATTTTAAGAATCCTAGGGCCTTATTTAATTCAATTAATGTGGCCATTCACCTTCATTTTGTGACGGGATTAAATAATACTGTTCTTTCATGTGAGCAGTTTCTTTCATTCTTTGTCAGTAAAATTGATACAATCCGCTGTGGTATTATTCCAACTGGCTATGAACTTCCTATTGTTAATCATGGCATAGTCTTGGAATATTTTGATCTTATCTCACTTTCACATTTAAAAAGTACAATTGACACCCTTAAACCTACTCTCAGCCCTCTTGATATTGTACCACCACGCCTCTTAGTGGAAGCCTTTGATTTTTTTTGTCCACCATTACTAGCCATTATCAATGGTTCTATTAGCGAGGGTTTTGTGCCCTCATTTTTTAAATATGCTGTGGTACGACCCAGTCTAAAAAAGGCAGAATTAGATCCTGGAGTTTTAGCCAATTTTCACCTGATTTTCCAATTGCCATTTCTAGCTAAAATATTAGAAAGAATTATTTATAATCAATTGCTTGATCACCTTAACTCCAATAATTTATTTGAGATCTACCAATCTGGCTTTAGGCGTTATCATTTTGTTGACACGGCCCTCCTGAAAGTATTCAATGACATTTCCTCCTTGTCCTCCTGGACCTGACTGCTGCCTTTGACACTATTGACCATGAGATATTGCTGTTGCGGCTTGAACATCTTGTTGGGCTTAAAGGGGCTGTTCTTAACTGGATCAGGTCATATCTAATTGGTAGACACATTTCAGTGACTTTAAATTCCTCTTTTTTGTCTGCTGCTCCTCTTAAATGTGGTGTTCCTCAGGGATCCATTTTGGGTCCTATTTTATTCTCTATATACCTTCACCCTATTGGAGCTATTTTTAGGAAATTTAACATTTCTTTTCACTGCTATGCTGATGATACACAGGTTTATATTTCCGTCTGCAACTCTGCAATTAATCAACTGCACAACTGTCTTTTGAACTAAGATCCTGGATGGCTAATAATTTTCTTGATCTGAATCAAAATAAAACAGAGGTGCTTATAGTGGGTCCATCAGCTAAAGCCCAAATTGGTCTTGGACTTCTTGGTTCTTTCTCAGTCTTTTTCAAACCTCAAGTCTGCAATCTTGGGTGTTATTTTTGACAGTAACCTCTCTTTTGAGAAACAGATTAATCCTGTAGTTAAGAGTTGCTTTTTCCAGCTTCGTCTTTTAGGTAAAATCAAGCCTTTTTTTATCTTATAGGGATCTTGAGAAAGCTACTCATGCTTTTATCTTTTCTCGTCTTGATTACTGCAACTCGCTGTATTCTGGGATTAGTAAATCCCTGATACGCAGGTTACAGTTAGTCCAGAATTCTGCCCCTCGCTTTCTGATTGGGGCAAGAAAGTCTGATTCTGTTTCTCCAATATTAGCTTCTTTACACTGGCTGCCTGTCAATTTTCGAATTGATTTTAAAATCCTATTGCTAGTTTTTAAATCTTTACATGGGCTTGTTCCTGCCTATTTATCTGAATTGTGTGCTTTACACCAGCCATCTAGATTGCTTAGATCTTCTGGTCAGTTTTCTCTTGTTGTCCCTCATACCAAGTGTAAAACTAAGGGGACAGGGTTTTTGCAGCTGCTGCTCCTCGCCTGTGGAACTCTTTACCTATAAAGGAGTTAAATAAAGGAGTTGTCTACAACTGAACTGTTCAAAGCAAGATTAAAGACTCATTCCTATTCACTTGCTTTCCATGACATTCAGTAATACTGATGTTTTCTTACAAAACAAAATGATGGATCCATTTTCACTTCTGTCAGAAACAAAAGAAAAACAACTACCATATTTTTTATGTGCTAGTAAAGCTGCTTTGGTAATTTTTCTGTATTTTTTTTTCAGTATTGTGTTTTTCCATGCTAGAATGAGAAATATCTGGCACAGGACAGGGTAAACATCTCATGAGTCCTCCCTAAGAGAAGACACATTATAACCTACCATGCCAGTCATGAAAGACAGGAGTTGCTAGGGGGCTGTAGACCCTTTCAGGTATTTTGTTCCAAAAGTGAAAGAGTTATGTGACAGCTTGAGCCTTCCCCTTGGCTCAAGTATGTATATATATAGTATGGCTCAAGAATTTATATATATATATATATATATATATATATATATATATATATATATAGGTTTAGGGGGTGAGGAGGGGGGCTGAACGCACCCCTAGAAGACACAGACACTTCTCAAAAAAACCCTCCTAAAAACGCTAACAGACTACCTTCACATTGCTCCTTTACTTGCTGGGCTTATTTGCGGCTGCTCAGTCGCACAATACGCTTTCCACGCAGTACTCCACATACTTAAAAGCCTGAACAACACCTGTTGGTCGGTTTTTGGCTGATTGCTTTGTTTTCTCCCTCTCCTTCCCCGGTCATCCTCTGCTCCTATTGGGGGTCCTGCTCCCATTGTGCTCCCCTATGATGTCTATTCTTTAATCCAGAGCTAACTGCATACTGAGCTGTTTTACTTCTGAAAGAGACATGTTTTTTGTTTGAAGTGTTTGAATAAAGTTTGTATCTCTACAATATCCTGAGTTTTCTATGCAATTCTGTGACCCAAGTGTGACAATATATATACAGTGGAACCTCAGTTCACGACCATAATTCATTCCAAAACTCTGGTCGTAAACCGATTTGGTCGTGAACTGAAGTAATTTCCCCCTTAGGATTATATGTAAATACAATTAATCCGTTCCAGACCATACAAACGGTATTTAAATATCTTTTTTTAAAGATTTTTAAGCACAAATATAGTTAATTATACCACAGAATGCACAGCGTAATAGTAAACTAAATGTAAAAACATTGAATAACACTGAGAAAACCTTGAACAACAGAGAAAACTAACACTGCAAGAGTTTGCGCTATGCATTGCTGTAAACAGAAGTGAAGTGGAGGTTAAAATTCAGTAGAAAAAAGTCTTCATTAAATACTTTAACTGCCTTCTCAGCCTTATGTGTCCAGCCGTCTCTCTCTCTCGCTCGTGTGTGTGTTTGTAAACCAATTTGTATGTGTTCCGAGACGTTTGTGAACTGAGGTTCCACTGTATATCTATACTAATAAAAGGCAAAGCCCTCACTGACTCACTCACTCACTCACTGACTGACTCATCACTAATTCTCCAACTTCCCGTATAGGTAGAAGGCTGAAATTTGGCAGGCTCATTCCTTACAGCTCACTTACAAAAGTTAAGTAGGTTTCATTTCGAAATTCTACGCGTAACGGTCATAACGGTTAACGACGTCCGCCATATTGAACTTTCTTATTCATGGCCCCATCTTCACGAAATTTGGTAGGCGGCTTCCCTGCGCTAACCGAAACCAATGTATATACTTATTTCGGTGGTATGACGCCACTGTCAGCCGCCATATTGAACTTTCCAACGTCACTAATTCTCCAACTTCCCGTGTAGGTAGAAGGCTGAAATTTGGTACTTATTTCGATGGTATGATGCCACTGTCGGCCGCCATATTAAACTTTTAACGGAAACCGATGTACGTACTTATTTCGTTGGTATGACACCACTGTTGGCCGCCATATTGAACTTTCCAACGTCACTAATTCTCAAACTTCCCGTGCAGGTAGAAGGCTGAAATTTGGCAGGCTGATTCCTTACAGCTTACTTACAAAAGTTTAGCAGGTTTCATTTAGAAATTCTACGCTTAACGGTCATAACGGTCAACAACGTCCGCCATGTTGAACTTTCTTATTTACGGCCCCATCTTCACGAAATTTGGTAGGTGGCTTCCCTGAGCTAACCGAAACCAATGTACGTACTTATTTCGGTGCTATGACACCACTGTCAGCCGCCATATTGAACTTTCCAACGTCACTAATTCTCCAACTTCCCGTGTAGGTAGAAGGCTGAAATTTGGCAGGCTCATTCCTTACAGCTTACTTACAAAAGTTAAGCAGGTTTCATTTCAAAATTCTACGCATAACGGTCATAACGGTCAACAACGTCCGCCATGTTGAACTTTCTTATTCATAGGTAGAAGGCTGAAATTTGGTACTTATTTCGGTGATATGATGCCACTGTCGGCTGCCATATTGAACTTTTCAACAGTCTTTGTTACTTATGGGCCCATCTTCAAGAAATTTGGTACGCGGGTTCCCAACACTAACTGAATCCTACTTACGTACATATATAGGTCCATAGCCTGCAGCTCGGTCACCGTGTGAGGCGGCATTGGGTCCCCCATCCTAACGCCTCCCACGTTGTTGGCTGCCTGCCTATATAAGGCCGTCTGTCGCTCCAGTCTCTACATTCCCTTCCTTGCTTCGCCACAGTATTCACGTCTCCCTGCTGATAACTACAGCCTTTTTATTTAATCCATGGCTTCTCCGCTGTTTTATTGTTCATTTATTACGATTATAGTTATTGTATAGGTATTTTAGACTTACTTCACATTGTTCAGGTACCCATTTCCTTTATCATTCCAACCGTACCCCCATTAACATGTCTATCGAGGTGATCACCATCGATCAAAGAACTGTCACTTACCAAGTGGTTTCCATGCCCGGAGATGGCACCTGCCTTTTCCATTCTCTTTGTTACATATTGCAC
>JANRMT010062833.1:36489208-36574163 GCA_026402145.1 Polypterus bichir lapradei
GCCTGGCTTGGTGGAGCCTGTCTTTAGTTGCTGTGAGCTTATTTGTTTGTCATGTTTTATTTTGCATGTTATATCAATTTTGTTTTTTAATTGGTTTTATTTGAAATAATGCAATTTTATGGTTGTTGATATTTTGTTTACTTATTCATTATTAATTAATTACATACTTACATTTCTTTTAGAATTCACAAAAATATTTGTCTGCACAATATTAGGTTATTTTTAAATGGACAATATCTGGGTTTATTATTCCTTTTGATTTTGAAAGATATCTAAAATGTTCTTATACTTTAGTGATTGAAAGGAGACACTAATTATATGCTGTAAGCATGAATTTGACTTCATTCAGTGCATTACCAACTTTTATCAATACCTGTGGAACTATGGGAGAAGTCTTTCCTACACTGTGAATATAATTACCACTGTATTATGTCTTTATTAATACATACATTTCATTGACTGGCTAATTTTACAGTTAATGTGGATATGACATTGTGCTTGAGAGGGCAATTTGCTTTAACTGGATTGTAAAAGTCAAAGCTGAACAAACTGACTAGAATACATTTTGTTAATCAACTTCTGCATTGGTCCATGGCTGTTAATGTACAATTAATGGAAAGGACATTAAAGAAAACATGAATGAATTACATGCAAATTGATTATAAACACTATCAGGTAACAGCATTCATTCATGCATTCCCTACTACAAGCAAAAAATCTTTGGAAAACAGATGATTTTTTTTTTTTAAATATTTAAATGTAGCTATCTGTGAAAATGTTGGAAAAAAGTAGTGAATTCTTATGTGAAACAGATAAGACATTTGTTAGGCATATTATTATCCACTCATTTCTGAATTTCTCTTGATGAAATGCATAATTTAAATATGAGATTGGCCAAGTAGAAAGGATGTCTTGTGGTGACTTCTGTAAAAGAACTTATTGTAAAAATTCGTATCTACAAAATAAGTAGAACTGGTACAAACCATTCCAGAAAATCAACAAATTCCTCTACAGAGACCAACAAGACATTGAAACCCAATGACCTGGGGCCTCATGCATAACGCCGTGCACAGAATTCACCCTATAACATGACGTAAGCACAAAAGCCGAAGTGTACTTACACACAGAAAAATCCAGTTGCAGAAATCTGTGCATTCGCCAACTTTGCGTTCTTCCACTACATTAATCCCGGTCAGCGTGAAAAGTAACACTCATGCACGCGCCTGCTGTCCCGCCCCAATTCCTCCCAGAATTACACCTCTTTGAATATGCAAATCAATATAAATAGCCCAGTGTTCAGTGAAAAGACAATGGGAAAAGCAAGAGGGAAAATGGAACAATTTCAGCGAATACCAAGTGGTGGGAAGGAAAAACGTACTATTTGTTGGTTTAAACAGTGGCATAAACAACAAAAGAAAGCTGATCGAGTGACATAGCATGTCGGAGAAACTCAAAAGCTCAAGTTCACAAAATCGCACAGTGCCCGAAATAAAAAAGAAGTTGTCACATATCAGTCGTCGTGAAAAGACGAGTTGTAGCCCACAGACTGAGTGCCATATGAAGATTAGGGTACAGAGAAAAAAAAGGCACACAGTGGGGAAAAAGCACGAAATGTCAACTTCAATCTTGAAATTTCCACTTTAATCACGTAGTTTATTTTGTCATTAAAGTAGAACATCATAAACTTCATCTTAAAATCGTTTAATCTACTAGTTTCTCAAATCCCATCATAACTAAAGTAGCACGTTAAATGCTGTATGTGCTCTATGTGTGTGAATCACTACATGCTTCATAAACTGGCTTTCTCTACCTCTGACAAGACACAGAATCCATTACATTTTTGATATTACAGCTCTCTGAATAACTAAAATACTGAGATGTATACGTGATATCATTTTCATGAAGACAGGAGTTAAAGCATGTTATTAAACATGGAAACACGGTGGTGCAGTGATTGTGCACGACCTTCGATGAAATAATTTATTGCAGCAGTACTCAGGGGCGGCTCTAGGCTCGTGGCAGCCCTGGGCAGAGAAAGAATCGGTGGCCCCTTCGCCCATCAATGTCAATATGGTATCTTATGCAGGGCGAATGGCCACGTCCATTGCGGACACTGCATTGCCGCCTCATGCTCATGACACAAGCGTTTAACTTTTGTCGAAGTTTGCCGCTGCATTTTTAGCTGTGTCGTTATTTTCTCTTTCTGTTTTATATTCAATATATATTGGCGTGGCAGCAACTGGGATTTGGCGGCCATGTGCAGGTGCAAACTGTGCTGTAGAATCAGCAAAATGTACATTTCAGTACCAAAGCACTAGCTTTCAAAAAGGGGGCCGAGGAGTGTAAATGGGACACTCCTACTGGAATACAGTAGATAGAATACTCTTTTGGTTTAAAATATTCTTTTATTGGGTAAGATTAACAGAATTATTGAATTTTTTCATGAACTTTATATTGCCAGGCCATTCATAATTTGAAAAACCATGCTTAATAAATTCTTTAGTAAAAGTATATACTTGTTGTCCACCTTAATAAAAGGATATGTGTGTGTCTCTGTCATTCTATTGTAATGCCACATCACAAACATTAACACTGCTTTTATGAATGCTGAGGTCTACATTGAAAACCTAGACTTCAACGAATCTTAGATGGTTAGCACAGCTAGTCCTAAATAATTGAGTGTAATTATACACACAGCTGAACCAGGACTTTTATAGACACACAATGCAACAAAGGCAAAGTGAGCATATAGTCTCCCTTATGTGTCAGTTAAGTCTTCTTCATGCTAAGCAGGGGCGGATCTACAGGGGGGGCATATGGTGGCATTTGCCACCCTAAAAAATTATTTGCCATCTCATTTTCCCTCAATGTAAATATAATGTAAATCACAAAATTTGTAATAAATAAGTTTCATAAAAATTGTTTTGACATAAATCAAGTCCTGCACTGAGCCTCCCATGTAAACTTTCCCTTCAGAAAAATGTTTTTTTCCGTGCATCATGTGTGTCTCCTCATCCATTTTTTTCCTCCTGCTGCAAATTTACTGGTGCATAATTTGTGAGATTGAAATCGTCTGTCTACGGTGAAACAATGAGGTAAAGTTAAAAATAATTTGTAAATTCTCTCCTTTTCCTCTGGGTCTTTGTGGTGTGTGTGATTTGCTGCTAGTTGCTTAACTGAAGTTAACATTAAAGACAGTGGTTCACCAAAAAATAACTAAATCCAAGGAAAAAACACAGCCTAATTAACATCAGCCCCATGTTATATTACTTTTTACGTGTTATAATTCCATGTTTTATATTTACAGCATTTTATACATTGTTCTATTTATTATTTTTCGTGTTTCATGTGCATGGTTTGAGAACTTAATTTTACCTTAATACATACAAATACTTGTCTTTGTGCAGTATAGTTTCTATGTGCTGTATTTGCTTTTATTAGTGTCAAAATATATAAGAAACAGTGAAAAGACAAATTTAACAATAATTTTCAAACTTTATAAACACATTAAAATCACACACACACACCCTTGTGCCACTTTCTTTTAGAACATTAAGTCATTGCCCGTTTTCAAAGATAGCTGCATTCGAGAGAAGCTGTACACATGCAATGGTCATGCACATTGATTCTGCTTCCTCATGCTTCGCTAAATAATTTGCACAGGTTTGTATAACCTCGCCTGTCTTTTTGCTTTAACTATATACATTGCTTTATATACGATGCAATCACTAGGTATTTTTCCTTTGGCTCACCAGAAAGAAGTATCCTCTGTCTGAAGTATACCGCTGCCTTTAATCCTGAATGGCTTGTCCATACAAATAAGCTAAATTCCAAATATAGTAAGCATGCTGTACATATAATACATCTTTTAATCACATTTCAGGTACATTTGAAAAATTGTGTAGTCTGTTTTGTAAAATGAGGAGAAAAGGTGACATCGCTTTCTTTTTTCAACCAAAAAAAGAGAACAGAGATCCACAGCAAAAAGAATTGAGAAAAGAGAGAAAATTATTGGTTGTTTGGTGAGAAGCTAGGATAAAAGATGTTGCCAAATTTGCATTTTATGTCCATTGCAGGGCGCATTGCTTAAACCTGGTGATAGTTGATGCAGTCAGAAGTGTACCTTTTGCTGGAATTTTTTTTTTGCTTTGTTGGAAACTTTGTATACATTTATGTCTGGAATTTAAGTCTGGGACTTAAGGAATATACCAAAGGTTAGACCTCTTATAAATGTATCAGATGCTGAAAAATTAGTTCACCCTTTTGTTTTCAGTTGACTAGATTACAGTAATGCACTCCTAACCAGACTACCTAAGAAAGACATGAATCGGCTGCAATTAGTGCAGAATGAAGCAGCCAGAATCTTAAATAGAAAAAACAAAATTTGAGCACATCTCGCCAGTTTTAGCATTGTTACACTAATTACTTATGCCATTCAGAATTGACTTTAAAATGCTACTAATAGTTTACAAAGCCTTAAATAACCTTCTGTCCTATATTTTGAAATACCTATCCCCCTACACCTCAAGTAACCTTAGATCTTCGAATAGAGGTCTGCTTATAATTCCAAGAGCTAAACTTAAAAGAACTGGTGAGGCAGCTTTTTGCTGTTATGCACCTAAAATATGATATACTTCACCAATAGAAAGTCGCCAGGCTAGTACTAGGGATCATTTTAAAAAAACGCTAAAAACCCATTATTTTAATATGGATTGTTTCAACACTACATTTTAGTTGTATTTCCTAATATACTAATTGGGCATGGAACTATCATATTCTTTAGGGATCCACAATCTGCACCACTACCACCTGATCAAGGCATCATGCAGTGCCCTGTGTTGATGGATTGAAGGCGGGTGTCTCAGCTGTCCATAAGACTGTATCATCAATAACTATCATGTGAAGTGTGAAAACAAAGAGAACTGATTTATGAACATTCATGTTAAGTAGCATGCCTAGTGGGGGCTGAGATATATTTTTGGCCTTGGAACTCCTGCAGATTTTGTTTTATTGTCCAGCCTAACTAAAGTTTTATTTTTTCTTTTTTTTGCTTTTCTGTCCTCCTGGCCATCTGACCTTACCTTTTGTCTTTGTTACTTATTCTTTAATATTATTGCCTAATCTTATTTGTTTTTCATCTCAGATAACTTTCTTTTTGTCATCTTGTAAAACACTTTGAGCTACACTGTAAGCATGAAAATGTGCTATATAAATAAATGTTGTTGTTGTTGCCTGGAGCTTATGTATATCAGAAACGGTTGGATGTGCAGTGTGAGATGTTTACAGGGACACCAATGGACCTGGGCTTGCACACATGTAGTATGTCACAATGTAATGGACAGACTACCTACTATCCTTAAAATGCTACAGGAAACTCAATGTGAGAACAATCCACAGAGAACTACTGAAGCTTAAAGAATACTGGGTCAAATTGATTTGAATTTTAAAGGGTGTCTTGCAGTGTTCAGAAAGGTTTTAGGTGATTCCAAATTTTTGACAGACATGCTGCAGTCAAAAGCACTTGACTATGCATACATCAACTGCTTCACCAGTTGCAGCTAGAGAAAACACGTACACAACATCTTGCATAGGGTTTGATAGTAGGCACATGGGAGACTTGAAAGTCATCTAGAAGAAGATTCTAAGATCTGGTGAGACAAAAGTTGAGTTGTTTGGCCATCAGACTGAGCACCATACTTGGCATAAGCCAAACAGTGCACATGACACACTATCTCCATAGTGAAGAATGGTGGTGGCAGCATAATGCCGTGGGGATACTTCAATGCAGCAGGTCATGGAAGGATGAGGGCAGAGGGTAAAATGAATGCAGCTAAATGCAGGAAACTCCTGGAGATAAACTTAATGCAGTCTGGAAAAAAGCTGTGTTTTGTTATTCAGAAAGACAACAACTTCAAGTACAGGGTGAGCCAAAATCTACCACATTTCAAAAATTTTTTCTACAAAAATGCTACAAGATTAAATAAATTTCATTATGACACAAGAAATGGTATACAAAATAGATTTTTTTTTCCACAATGTTTTAAAAATGATTTCTTCTAGGTAGTGGTCATCATTAGCGATACACTCTTCGAGACAAATGCTCGCATGACTCGTTTGACCAATTCAAGCGGAATAGCGGTGATTTCATGGTGAATAGTGTTCTTGAGGGCTTCAAGGTTTGGAGGTCGGTGTGTGTATACCTTCGACTTGAGATAGCCCCACAAGAAGAGTGAGATCAGGTGAACATTAAGTCCACCCAACATCGCTGTGCAGGGAAATCAGCACCTCCATATAAACATCTCCCACAAAACTTGCATAGATCTCTATGCCATATGAGCAGTTGCTCCATCCTATTAAAACCAGGCAGCCACCACATTCATTTCTTCCATTTGGGATCGCAAAAAGTTCTCTAGCATTTTATTGTAATGTTCTGAAGTGACGGGGACCGCTTCTCCCCCATCCTCTAAAAAGTAAGGGCCTACATTGTCAAACTCTGCAATGGCACACCAAACTGTAACACGCTCGCAGTGCAGGGGTCTCTGATGAAGTTCAAAAGGGTTGCTTTCAGCCTAAGAGTGAAAGTTTTGCTTACTTACACAACCATTCAAATGGAAATGTGCCTCGGTTTGCAGAATGTTCGCACACGACTCTCTATGGCTCTCCCAGTCTCTCTCAGTGAGTTCCTGCACTACCATCATTTTGTATGGATGGAAATTAAGGTCCTCAGGCAAAATCCTCCTCAAAGACATGTTGGAAATGCCTAAGGCAGAAGCATGTTTGTGTGCTGAACATCTAGGAGACTGCAAAATTAATGCCCTTACAACCTAGATGTCTTCAGGTGTTCATACAGTCCGAAGACGGCCAAGAGATTTTCTGTTCAATGTTGTACCTGTCTGTCTAAATTTAGCTACCCACTGAAGAATTGTTTTCCAATTTGAGATGTCACCATTAGGAGGAATGTTGAAGTGCATTCGGAAGGCACATTGGATTCGTTGTTTTTGAAGAACGCTTTTACAGTAAAAGCATGGTGCTCACCGGACCAAGGCATGTTGCAGACTGAAAACTACAAGTGATTGCCTATCCCCCACCTCAACCCACTCAGTTGCCTTGAGTAATGACCTTGAGAAATGTAGTACTTCATTTTTGCTCACCCTGTATAATGCCAAAGCTACAAAGAAATAGCTTAAAAACAACAATGTTAATGTCCTGGAGTGGCTGAGTCAGGATCCTGATCTCAGTCTAATTGAGAATTTGTAGCTAGACTTGAAAAAGACTGTTCACTCACGATCACGATCTTCATGTGTCCTAACAGAGTTGGGACAATTTTGCAAAGAACAATGAGGAAAATTGGCAGTGTCCAGATGTGCAAAGATTAGAGAGAGAGACCTTAGCACACAGACTCTAGGCTGCAATGGCTGCCAAATATGCGTCTACTAAATTCTGATGCATATTCTGACACAATAATGATTTTGTGTTTTACATTTGTAATTAATTTAGATCACTTCACAGAGATCTGTTTTCACTTTGACACTAAAGATTCTCTTTCTGTTGATCAGTGTTAAAAGAGCCAAATTAACTCCACTGAAATTTAATGCTATATAACAATAAAATGTGAATACTTCTAAGGGGTGAATATTTTTTTTAGTATTTTAAGGTCTAGGCAGAGACTATAAACATACCAACACTTTGTTATTGGAAATTTTACTAATTTAATTGGAAATTGTTATGAAGTGCACATGAACCCACGTTTCAATCCGTTTTACCTAATTATAGACTGCTATGTGAAACAAATAATTGAAAATATGCAAAAACTAATCCAAATGATGTCAATTGTTAGCCTTCCTAAAAATGTGGCTGTCAAGACCCATAATCACTCAGGATTATGCAATTAATTGCCAGGCTTTGCGAGATTGTTGAAATGGTAATAAAAATGTACTTTGTTTAATGTAGTTTGTTATTCCAAAAGAAAAATTGAAATATACTGCTAAAATCAAATGTGTTTAAATCTTAATATTAGAAAACCTAAAATTCCCCCAGGTTTTGCAGTAAAATGCTAAAATAAAACAATCTGACAGATTTATGCAGGATCACAGTTGACACTGAAATACGCTTCATAGTGCTGATTATAAATCTTCTGTTGTGCACATCAAAAATAATCTATGACAAGCCATGGCACTTGATGTTGTTTAGATTTATAGGCATATACCACAGTGACTATAATGTACGTCCCTTTTTAATGTATCGTTAAATAGCATGAACACTGCATGCTGCTAAGGACACTTTTATTAAATCACTATCATGAAAGAAGAAGCATGAATAAATACATTTTTGGTGCTTGAATATTCTCACTTTCCAAGTATATTTGTTCTTTTCACATAAATGACTGTTCAATCAATGACTCCATCATACATGGAAAGACCATGTTTGTTAAACAAAGCACTAGCCATGATGTGGCAGCTTAAAACATACTTGTAGAATCACCCCTGTTGCAGTATGTGTGTGGCTCTTTCTACCAATCAGATGGTATGAAAATTGGGAATTAACTGCATTTTTCTTGTGAATAAAGTGACAATCTTCACCATTAAAACTGCTGGCTACTTTTGGAACCCCTTTTTAGATTAGTTTTAATAATCCAGCTGTCAGTTGTAAGCATGTTCTGCTCTATTGGACTTTGCCTGACAGTAACATCAAAACAAAGCTGAATAAAGTACATTTATATCATTCATATTACATTGATTACTTTGATTAAATGCATGTTTGCTTTATTGAAGACAACTACAAAAAATAATTATTTTGTCTTTAAATCAAACTAAATAGAAATGCATGGATTGTACACCATGGAGAGAATGAATATGCCAGAAAAGAGCTTTGAAGTTATTATTTTGGTATCTAGGTTCAGGATCTGGCCATTGATGAAAACTACTGATGAGATTCGATGCAACACAGGTACAATAATGAGACAGGTTATAGTCGCTCAATTAACAGACAATGTTTATGGAGGAATATCAAAGTTCACACATCATGGTATGTGATATGGAAACTGAAAATCCAATCAAGGCTGTCAGTCTGCAAAAAATAAGAATATCAGTTTGCAGTGGGCTCAGGTACTGTACACAAGCACTGTACCTAGACAAAGTTCCTGGGAATGCACATCTGAAAATGACAGCAGTGTAAGCATTTGCAATCAAATTTTTATCAGTAGGATAATGCACCATACTCAGGACTCTAAAAGTCCTGGAATTGTTCCAGAAGCATATGAAATTCAGCTCATTACTGCTGCTTGATCTCATGTCATTCAAACATCTGACATACTGCATGACCAGGAATGATTTCTTTAAAGTAGAGATATCCCACTAGCCAATTTAAATGTATACATTGGACACACTGCAGTTGATATGTTATAGTAACCATTTAAGTTCCTGCAAGCAAGCAATCAATAGTTGAGAGAAGAAAAAAGACCAAATGTGAAAATCTAAAGGGAGGAAAATGGAGCTGTTTGATCCTTATGGTAGAGAGTTGTGCTGAGACAGCAAGCAGATGGGGCATCTCACTGGACACACAGGGATTCAAAATCCAAGAACTCAGGCCCAGACAGGCAGCAGGGTATGTTTTTTTGTTTGTTGTTTTCACATTTTGTGCTAATTCCTTTGTCTCGTCTCTGTTTATTTTTTTTGTTGTACCTTTAAATTATTTTTGAGTAGTCTAATATATTTCATTATTATTTTTGTGACATCACCGCAATGCCATTTTGTACTGTAGTTTGAATCTTGGTCACTGTCATTTTAGGTTCTCCTATATCACCGTAAACATTTTCTTGTTGATAACAATGTCTGGTTGCTACCTTTTCTCCAGCAGATAAGCATAGATTTCAACACCTATGTTGACTTTGTGCAAAAAAACTATACATACTATAACCACAAATAACAAAACTTTAAATTCATGTATCTCTATATATAATCTTCATTTGGATCTTGATCTTTGTTTGTCCACGAATGAATTAGAAGAAGAAGCACTAGATGGCAGCAGAGAGACAGCTAAAACATAGGCATTGCATTAAGAATCTCCTCCAGGCTTATACTACTGAAGACTGTAGTACGCCAGTCACACCTCAAAACACAGACATTCAAACTAAACAAATTGTTGTGCTTTAAATTACCTAAAGAGATCTTCATTTAGATCTTGATCTTTGTTTGTCCGCGAATTCCACGCATGCGTAGACCACCTTCCAGTTTAGTACGTTGTTGTTACTCACGGACGTCAACAATGTGCCGGAATAACGAAAGGGGTGGTGGACAGTGTTACGCTGGTTAGCTCCTGAGGCCTGGTTAGAGAATGAGATTGCCGAAGATAAAAGGTACGTGCCTACGTAACATATGAATGAAAGAAAGACAGTGGGTAAAATGACAACATAACAGCACGTTCCGGAAATTATTATTGTTACGTTGTAGCCGGCGAGTGCTGCGCGTCTCACAGTTGTACCGTGGCTTGCTCACATGTCAGTGAAGTGATCCCTATTTATGCTTTAAATAGCCTGGATACCTATGTGTTCCCCTTTTATAACCATTGCTCCGTTTATATTGCCTTACTCTTTGGATTGCCACAAAGCAACCTGCGAGATTAGAGAAAGGTTGAGAAGAGATCGTGAGAGGAAACGACAGCGTCGTGAAAACGAGACGGACTGTGAATGGACAGAAGCAGAAATGCTCCTACACCACCACATAATTACGATTCGGACAGTGATTCTAAGTAGGCCGTTCCTATCGAATCAATATCTAAGGGTTTTCTTTTGTAATTTTTTCCCTTATAAAAAATCATAATGCTGTGCGACGAAGGGCTAGTTCACGACTGGCAGCCGCGTTTAAACAGGGAGCCCTTCACAGACAACTTTAACACGCGCAACGTAGTTGGGCACACATGGCTAGTATTAGTAGAAATGAGCTAATTGTTGGCCACCTACAAAATGAATACCATAGAATAACTATTTCAAGCCAGACATAAACTTTCTGATCACATCACTTTACACACTAATATATATATATATATATATATATATATATATATATATATATATATATGTATTGTCACGCACAAGCACATGGGGAGTGGCTTAAGGACCCGACGGGCGCCGCAACAAGTCGTGCCAGGGGACAATGGCGGGGTACTAACCTCTCTTTTCCTGTTTCTTCAGAAAAAACAAAGCACCACTGCCATAACCATTCCAGAAGACTTTTGATACCTCCCACTTCCGGGTTCCTTTCTTACCTCTGGTCCCTCAATGATGACGTCAATCATCACGGCTTTTCCCATCGTTTCATCACTTCCTGTCCTCCACTATAAATTGTCCAACCTGGCTTTGTTTCCCTGTCTATTGTACTTGGATAGAAAACACTGACGAAACCTAATTTTGCTTTACAGTACACGGGGCCTAAAAAACCCCAAACCTTTATGCTTGTGTCTGCTTTTATATTACAGTGGCGTAGCCAGCAGGATAGAAAGCCTGAGAGATGTCAGAAGGGCAGGAGCTGAATGTGGTCATGACCACCATGGCCAACAAGCTGCAGGCTCTGAAGGTGGATCAGGCTTCCACGAAGGCAGAGTTGGCGGAGACCAAAAGACAGCTGGCTGCAGCAGAAGTCCGCACGGCCTCCACCACCTCCTATCATTCCGCTCTCTGAGGCGGACGATATTGAATCTTACATGTTGAGGACTGTCTCTCGGAACCAATGGCCGAGGGCAGAGTGGGCATCCATCCTGGCGCCGTACATGAAAGGGCCTGTGCAGCGCGCCTATCATGATCTCCTTGAGGAGGATGCCACCCAATACGACCTCCTTAAGGCTGAGATCTTTAAGCGCTACGGCGTAACCTCAGGCCAGCAGGCGAGGGAATGGAAGCACTGGAGATTTGACCCCCACAGCCTGGCGAGAGCCCAGGCGTTCGAGTTCTGGGGCAAGCTCGGGCACTGACTGAAGCCAGATGTGAACCAGGCCCTCCAGGTAGATGAGCAGGTAGCCTGTGAGGGGTTGGTAAACGCCATGCCGGACGATCTTGCCCAGCAAGTCCGTAGGCACTCCTACAAGGATATGAACGGACTTTTGGAGGTCCTGGAGCACCAACTGGAGGTTCTCCAACTCAGGGGGTCAGAGAAGCCTGCTCGTGGGGTCCGACAGGGATGCGTTGCCACCCTGGTGCCCACCCGTCATGTGGCGGAGCCTTTGCCAAGACCGAGAGAGAGGGGGACCACCGCACTGCGCTGTTACAAGTGCAGTGAGGTGGGACACCTTCTTCCCACCCGTCCCCTCAACCTCGCGGAGCCGATGGACTGCACCTGGGCCAAAGGGGAGAGGTACTGTACTCTGTCACATCCCCTGGCAGTTCCTAATACGGGAGTGGTGTTGGTAAATGGACACTCGGTGGTGGTACTGTTTGACTCTGGGAGTAACATTATCATTGTTACTCACTGTTATGTTCTACCATGACAATGGGTGGCTCAGAGAATGAACGTGACTTGTGTACACGGAGAGACCAGATTGTATAGGTCTGCAAAATGTTACATCTCCTGGAAGGGGAAGCTGAAACAACTGCTCATCGCTGTTTTGCCCGAGCCCCCTTTCAGCTCATACTCAGACAAGACTGGTCAGAGATTAGCAGCGGTAGGACAAAAACCACTCCCACACCTAGCCTGGGTCTGATTATGGAGGGTCAAGGGACTCTCCCAGCTGCTCCCACGCCGTGCACTTTGGCAACTGTTGATGACGTGGACAGCCGGGGGGAATCCTCTTCGGAGACGGACCCTGACCCAGAAGTGCAACTGGGTGGGGTTCCGGGTCGGACAGAGGTTCCCTCGGACTGCCCACCTGATCCGTTCGCATAGAGTGTCAGTTTTGTTTTACGCCGGCATCATTTACAAGAGAGCAGTGGAATGATGATTCCCTAAAGTTTTCCAGGAATGCCATCATTTCCGTAGAAGACATACTGTCGGTGGATTCCACACCACCGGGACCCTGCTTTGTATTAGAGAACGATCTGCTGTACCCAGTTGCGGAACAGAAAGGTGAGAGGCGGAAACTGTTGTTAATACTGTAATCTACCAGCAGGAGGTTTGTGAACTAGCTCATGCCCATCTTGGGGCCAAAAAAACATTGGCGCGAGTAAAACTCCGGTTCTATTGGCCAGGAATCTATGAGGAGGTCCGATGTTTCTGTCAGTCTTGCCCGACCTGCCAGCTACGTCAGATACCCTGTAGGGATCGTGCTCCTCTAGTTCCGATTCCCCTTATAGACTACTCTTGACATGACAAAGAGATACTGGCAAATTCCCTTAACAGCATCCGCAAGAGAAAAAACAGTATTTAGCACCCCTAGTGGACACTGTCAATACAAGGTCCTCCCGTTCAGACTGCACGGGGCAACAGCGACCTTTCAGCGTCTGGTAGATAGAGTGCTACGGTCTCACCAGTCCTATTGTGCCCACCTTTATTCCGGCACCTGGGAGGAACATGTGTTGCAGGTTTATGCCATCCTCCTGACACTAACAAGGGCCGAGCTATGGATCAGCCCACGGAAATGTTATTTTGGGTTGGACAAGGCCAAGTATTTAGGCTACCTGGTGGGAGGAGGGCTGGTGAAACCACAGAGTTCTAAAATCAAAGAAATCCTTGAATGACCCTATCCAATAGTCAAAAAACAGGTGCAAGCCTTCTTGGGATTAGCGAATTACAACCGCCGGTTTGTACCTCAGTTTTCTGACAGGGCAGCCCCTTTGACGGACCTGACAAAGAAACGGGCCCCTTTACATGTGGTGTGGAACAATGTTACGGAACAGGCATTCAGTGACTTGAAAATGGCCCTGACAACGGCACCTGTTTTGAGAACTCCTGATTTCTGAGCCAAAGCATCGACGGTGTCGAGCACCCTGTGATACCTGAGCCAGAAACTGTTGGACTGGGAGACCAGGTATGCAGCAGTGGAACAGGAAGCCTTGGCCATCAAGTGGGCGGTAACTTACCTGCGGTACTACCTGTTGGGCCGTGAATTCACCCTGATAACAGACCACACCGCCCTCTGATGGATGGCCTTTCACAGGGATTCAAATCCTCGGGTCACCAGGTGGTTTTTGGACTTGCAGCCATATAAGTTCACCATCACTTATCGCTGAGGTAACCTCCAGGCCAATGCTAATGCTGTCTCGCAGGTTCACGACCTCTCAGTTCGGGCTGCCCAACCCGGTGGGTCTGGGCTGGTGGTGGGGGTTATGTCACGCACTAGCGCATAAGGAGCGGCTTAAGGACCCGACGGGCACGGCGACAAGTCATGCCAGGGGACAATGGTGGGGTACTAACCTCTCTTTTCCTGTTTCTTCAGAAAAAATGAAACACCACCGCCATAACCATTCCCGGAAGACTTTTGATACCACCCACTTCCGGGTTCCTTTCTTACCTCTGGTCCCTCAATGATGATGTCAATTACCCATCAATCATCACAGCTTTCCCCAACGTTTCATCACTTTCTGTCCTCCACTATAAATTGTCTGACCTGGCTCTGTTTCCCTGTCTGTTGTACTTGGATAGAAAACACTGACAAAACCTAATTTTGCTTTACAGTACACAGGGCCTAAAAAACTCCAAACCTCATGCTTGTGTCTGCTTTTTTATTACTATATATATATATATATATATATATATATATACACACACACACACATATATATATATATATATATACACACACACACACACATATATATATATATATATATATACACACAAATACTGTACTTATACGTGTGTGTATAAATATATATCTATATATTGTAAAAGATAGCCCGGCTACAGACAGACATGACACCAGATGTCTTTAACACACACGGTTTATTTACAATTCATAGTGCGCAATCCAGTCCCGAACTAATCCACACAACTACTCAGGCCTTGTCCTTCAGCTGCCTCCACTCCTCTCTCACAACCTCATCCTCCTCCTCCTGACTCTAGCTCCCCAAATGGAGTGAGGCAGCCCCTTTTAACGCTCCCCGGATGTGCTCCAGGTGCTTGGTGATGGTCTTCTGGCAGCATTTCCTGGTGTGGTGGAAGTGCTGCCCTTGCACCCAGAAGCACTCTGGGCGTACACAGTTCCTGGTTCGGCTGCACTTCCTGGTGTGGCAGAAGTGCTGTCCTCCAGGGCTCAGGAACCATTCAGGCACCCCCTAATGGAAACCAGTTTTGAAGAATCGGCGTTCTAAGCTTACAGATGCCTTAACGTCTGTTACAGAGCTGATTGTGTGGCGATTGGGTATTTGGAAAAAGAAAAGTAAGGACAGGAATTGGGGGTTAGTATGCTTGAAAGAGACAATACTGCCACAATAAATTATTTAATCGAAGGTCGTGCAAGGCGCAGCAAGCATCTTGAGTGAGGTATGAACAATCAATGCGCCACTGTGTTCCCATGTTAAATAACATGCTTTAACTTCTATTATCATGAAAATTATATCAAGTATACATCTCAGTATTTTAATTATTCAGAGAGCTGTAATATCAGGAATGTAATGGATATTGTTTCCTGCCGAAGAAAGAGAAAGCCCGTTTAAAAAGCACATAGTGATTCACACATATAGAGCACATAGAAGATCAAATACAAAACAAAGCATTTAACATGCTACTTTAGTTACAATGGGATTTGAGAAACTAGTAAATTAAATGATTTTAAGATGAAGTTTATGATGTTCTACTTTAATGACAAAATAAACTACGTGATTAAAGTGGAAAGTTCAAGATTAAGGTTGACATTTCATGCTTTTTTCCCACTGTGTGCCTTTTTTTTTCTCCGTACCCTAATAAGCTTTCATATGACACTCAGACGATGGGCTATGACTCGCCTTTTCACGGTGACTTTGATATCTGACAACTTCATTTTTATTTCGGGCAATGTGCGACTTTGTGAACTTCAGCTTTCGAATTTCCCCGACATGCTATGTCACTCAATCAACTTCCTTTTGCTGTTTATACCACTGTTTAAACCAACAAATAGTACGCTTTTCCTTCACCACTGGTATTCGCTGAAATTCTATTTTCCCTCGTGCTTTTGCCATTGCCTTTTCACAGAAAACTGAGCTTAAGGGCTACTTATATTGATTTGCATATTCAAAGAGGCGTAATTCTGGGAGGAGTTGGGGTGGGGCAGCAGGCGCGTGCACTTGCGTAAATTTTCGCGCTGACTGGGATTTATGTAGCAGAAGAACGTGGAAGTTGGTGAACGCACAGATTTATGCATCTGAATTTTTTTGTGCATAAGCACATTTCGGCTTTTGTGCTTACGTCATGTTATAGTGCGAATTCTACGCACGGCGTTATGCATAAGGCCCCTGGACTTTTTAATAGGCAGACCACAGTCAGTCAGGTTAGGAAACAACATTTCTATTTTTTATTGTTGTGTATTCTTGTCTGTTGCTGTGTATTCTTGTTTATTACTGGAGGACTCGCAGAATAAGATTTTCATTGTACTGAGTACATATGATAATAAAGTTGAAGTTGAAGCTAAATAGCACTTTACAGACTGATAGATACTGATGTCTTTTTTTCTGATCTGTTCAGTTATTGCCTTTGATCTTGTCATTATGGCTTGTTGAAACCTTGTGTTGGCAAGCTGACACTGATGATAAAAGTCAATGTAAGTGTGGCTCATTTTGAGCAGTGCTGGCTGCATTATAGTCAGGCTGTGTTGAGTCAGCTGACTCTGATTATCCCTTTATTTGGATTGATTTAACTAGGGGCTGTCACTTTATCGAACAGTTTCAGTGCTTATGTAAACATCTTTGCAAAGGTTTGTTTTTACACATACTTAGGTAACACTGAATTTTATCCATCATATTATTATATATATATTGTATTATTATAATATTGTATTATTTTTTATGATGTAGTTTTTTCAAATCAGCAGTTTTGCTGCACTAGCTAAAAATTAAATGGTTTCAAATGCCTGTATTGTATTTACAGTAAAGTTCTTCTAATGCTTTCTATGTTTTCCCAAAGTGAATTGTATCCTAAGACATTATTATTGTACCATATGCCTTTTTTAACATATTTTCAAAGATGCAGTTAAACATTCACAATCTTCTTTACCACTATACATCCCTTATCGTAAATATTATTATCCATCCATCCATTATCCAACTCGCTATGTCCTAACTACAGGGTCACGGGGGTCTGCTGGAGCCAATCCCAGCCAACACAGGGTGCAAGGCAGGAAACAAACCATGGGCAGGGCTCCTGCTAACCGCAGGGCAAACAACAACACACCAAGCACACACTAGGGACAATTTAGGTTCGCCAATGCACCTAACCTGCATGTCTTTGGACTGTGGGAGGAAACCGTTGCACCCTGAGGAAACCCACGCAGACACGGGGAGAACATGCAGACATACCCACTGCACCACCGTGCCACCCAAATATTATTATGACTATAGCAAAAATGTTTAACTAGTGAAACAGGATTAAGTTTTCCTGACTCACTACAATACCAAAAAGACCAAACTATACTGTACAAAAGACAAATTAACTAAATATAAAAGAGGAAGGAACTATCATGAAAACATGCAGCATTAAATAAGTATGGTACAAAACATCATCACCACTATCTTTGTTGTGCTTGATCACCTTCTTGCCAGTGTAGCACAAATTTATCCTTTTCTTCCCACCAGCTGAACACTTGCCTGCTCTCTTTCCAGCTCTAGACTAAGCACACCTATGTGGTGAAGGTAGGATTAAGTCCCATCACAGTATCTCTTCTGGCCAAGCTGCATGGGAACCCTATGTTTCTAAGAGGGTAGACCTCTGTTCAGCAGTGCATGGTATCCCGAAGCTGAACTGTCAGTAACCTTAAGAGGCCCATGATTAAAAGGCAAATCCAGCCAATGTTCTCCCAGTTTGTGCCTGTCTGCCATCTTCTATCTTCTAGAAATTTCCACAACCTCACTGTTCCCCTCAGTAAATATCCTTAGCTCTGCTTGGGTTGCTTGGCCTTTATCTCCCTGTAAGAGTGTAGCTTGTTTTCAATCAGACTTACCTTCTTCTCCTAACTCTGAGTGCTCCAGCCTATGACTCTTCTGGGTCATCCACTGAAGACACAATGTTCTGTTACTTCTGCACTGACTTGGTGACATGTGTCGTCCTTGGCCTTCAGAAAGTCAGCCACACAAAAATGATTTACCTTTTGCAAAAAAAAAAAATATATATATATATATATATTTTGTGCAATTTTAGGATAAATGAAACAATGAAAAACTGTTGTGTTGCACTGCATGATGTTACAGGTAGCAGACACAAGAAAATCTACATAAGTTAACTAGTAGACAGCAAAAAGATCCATTATGAGAAAAAAAAACATTTATGTCTAAAGCATCTGTGGAAGATAGAACCGGTGAAATGCTGCCCATGTCATAAACGGAGCAGATCAACCATCACTGCTAGTGAGATAGAAAAGGCTTCTTCTGCTTATCCTCTTTGCCTACCTCTTCTCATTGTAGACAAACAAAAGCTTATTTTTAACAATGTGCCAAGCAATTTGACAGCCCCAAGCCCTGGTAGCAATAAGAATATGCAGTATTTGATTAGAAAATGGAAATAATAAAACTGGGGTCTCAAAATGTATATATTAATGCTACAACTTCTGTAGTACAGACGGTTTCCTCAGAACAGCAACGAACTGGCCAGGCACAGAGTAGGTTTAATTTAGACTCTAAACATTTGATTGAATAATAAGAATTCTTTTTAATAATTAATAATTCTTTACATTTATACAGGGAGGACCTGTGAAGCGAACCCACAATCTCCTTACTGCAAAGTAGCAGTGCAGTTTCTGATATCAGCAAAGAGGCAAATGAGATTGAAATACAGAACACTCATGTAGCATTCATCTAGGGCTTGACTGGGAAAAACAGTTAAATGCAAAAAATTGCCAATTAGATTTTTTAGAGAAGTGTGATTAGCAAAGAACGTTATGGAATCAAAACATTTTAGTGTTTCCACTGCTATCGTAATGACTATTTTGCATCCAAACTCTCCACATTGGTCACAACAGTTCTGTCTCCTATCTTTTGCAGTAATAATTGCACCCCAAACAACAGCTCTGATCTTTCATTTCTTGATTCTCTTCCTTGCCATCATGAGCTGATGAATTTTCCAATGTCCTGCTCTGAAATGGTGTGAAGAAGAGCAGTAACCAGCATCTTTTAGCTTGCATCTGTATAAAAAACATTTTTATTATTATTTTATTTTAACGCTGTGCAAACAGGGCACATTCAGAATAGGTAATTTGGATTAGTCACAAGAGTTATCTGAGCAGTCAAAAAATAACAGATACAAGGCAAAAATCAGGACAGAGTCACTTTTAGCCACTATGTGAATGGTACCTTAAAAGTCTGATGCATCTTCAGATAAGAGCTTTTAATTGCAAAATCAGCATCCAAAAAAAAGTTAAAAGTTGTGAAAAATCTAAATATGGGCATTAAATCAAGGTTTTATTCTAAATGTTTTTTTCAGGGAGGAGGGCCTCGAATTCTGCGCAACACCACGGGATCTGAGATGAAGCCAGAAATTAAATTTTTTCAGAATGTACAGCCATTGCTTGTGTATAACAAACATTTTTTTGTCCAAAGTTAACTACTAATTAAAGATGCACAAAAATAATGACATTTAAAAATGTAATCACCTCACCTAGGAGCTCAGGAGGTAGGAAACATTGGTGTTGTTGAAGAGCTCTAATGCATACATTTTACAATTAAAAGTGGAATGTGTTGTGATCCATGATCTATCTATCTATCTATCTATCTATCTATAGGCTTATGTTATTTTTTAAAAAGTGATATTCCTTTATAATACCCCTTAAGAAGAATCACCTACTTATAGAATTTGGATATCTCTCTTTTACAATTGCCATCAGTAATTTTTTCTACACCCTGCATACTACAGTTTTCTGAGATTCTAAATATAATTTGGAAATATTATCATGGGTGCATAACCAGTTTTAATTTGTTCTCTAGTAATGTTAACTTGCTACGCATATTCAAACTTCAAATTTCAAACACAAAAAAATAACTAGAGATTTACAAATTTTAAAAATGGAGGATAGGGCATGGTTCGAAGTAGTGACTTCTTCCACTACACCTTTCATTCCCATCTGTTCATCAGTTTGCTAATAAAACACTTTTATTTGTTTCATTGACATGGGAAAGTGGATCCATTATGCATCAGGACTAGACACATATGCACTGTTACTTGCCAAGTAACCTAATACAAGCAACTTTGGACCTTAAAAACAACCTAAGCCAACTAAAAGAAATCCATATGGACATAAAGAGGACCCCACAAATGTAGATTCCTGGATCTATTAATCACCAAACATTATCAATTATATTGAAAATCACATAGAACTCTGCAGCTGCTCAATAACCAAACTATCAGAGAAGTCAGAGTATGGCAGTGTGGAAAAATACAAAACTATTTGGAATGAAATATATAATAAAAATAATAACAATACAAATTTATTCTTCTTTCGGCTGCTCCCGTTAGGGGGTCACCATAGTGGATAATCTGTTTCCATATCTTCCTGTCCTCTGCATCTTGCTCTGTTACACCCATCACCTGCATGTCTTCTCTTACCACATCCATAAACCTTCTCTTAGGCTTTCCTCTTTTTCTCTTACCTGGAAGCTCCATCCTTAGCATCATTCTCCCAATTTACCCAGGCATCTCTCCTCTGCACATGTCCAAACCAACACAAATTCTCCTCTCTGACTGTCAAACCAGAACTGCCCCCCTAATGTACTCATTTCTAATCCTGTCCATCCTTGTCACAACCAATGCAAATATTAACATCTTTAACTCTGTCACCTCCAGCTCTGTCTCCTGTTTTTGATCAGTGCCACTGTCTCCAACCCAAATAACATACAGTACCTGGTCTCATTACCGTCCTGTAGACCTTCTCTTTCACTCTTGTTGATACTCATCTATCACAAATCAATTCTGACACTCGTCTCCACCCACTTTGAACTATCATTTTCACCTCTGTTCTACACTCCCTGTTACTCTGTACTGTTGATCGTAAGTATTTAAATTCACCCACCTTTGCCAGCTCTACTGCCTGCATCCTCACCATTCCTCTGACCTCCCTCTTATTCACATATATGTATTCTGTCTTGTTCTTACTGACCTTCAATCCTCTCCTCTCCAGAGCATATCTCCACCTTTACAGAGTCTCCTAAACCTGATCCCTACTCTTGCTACAGATCAGAATATCACCAGCAAACATCATAGTCCATGGGGACTCCTGTCTAAACTCGTCTATCACCATTGCTAATAAGAAAAGACTCGATCCCTGATATAGTCCCATTTTGAATGCATCCGTAACTCCTACTGCAGACCTCACCACTGTCTCACTTCCCTCGTACATATCCTGTACAACTCTTACATACTTCTCAGCTACTCCCAACTTCTTCATACAATACCACAACTCCTCTTGAGGCACCCTGTCATATGCTTTCTCCATGTCCACAAAGATGCAGTGCAACTCCTGGCCTTCTTTATTCTTCTCCATCAACAGCCTAAGAGCAAACATTGCATCTGTGGTGCTCATTCCTTTCATGAAGCCATACTGCTGCTTGCTAATCATCACTCCCCTTCTCAACCTAGCTTCCACTACTCTTTCCCATAACTTCATGCTGTGGCTCATCAATTTTATACTCCTGTACTTACTACAGCTCTGCACATCCCCCTTATTCTTAAAAATTGGTACCAGTACACTTCTCCTCTCCTCAGGCATCCTTTCACTTTCCAAGACTGTAGTAAACAATCTGGTCAAAAACTCCACTGCCATCTCTCCTAAACACCTCCATACTTCCACTGGTATGTCATCTGGACCATCGGCCTTTCCATTTTTCATCCTCTTCATGGCTGTCCTTACTTTCTCCTTGCTAATCCGTTGCACTTCCTGATTCACTACAGCCACATCATCCAACCTTAACACCAAAAAAATTTGCTCAAAAAAATGATGTTTTGTCTTTGTTAATGATATTGACCATTAAATTGTTTTAGTTGACATCGCAGATAAAATTTCTGTGGCCTTGGTTGTATGGTTATTCATCATCTGCCAATTAAAAAGCATAAAGACGTGGTACGGGGCACCATTGACAACATATTTTATGAAAAACAAACAAGACATTTGGTAACTATATGAAAACATGCATACAAAATTTTTCTGAATCACCTAATTTGTATGGTGTCTTTAGAAATATCTTGTTAATCTGTTTTCAATTTTAAAACTTTCAAGAATTTGAAAAAAGAACACAACTAATAATAGATCTGGTGAGAAGATAGGAATTAACTTTGTAGAAACAAGCAGAAAGTTAATTAAAATATCATCCAACAAACCAGTTAAAATCTTTCATTTATATAAATTGTAAATGATCATTAATGATTTAAAAACATGATTGACAGTTACATGAATAAAAAGTGAATAAAGGGTTGTCTTTTTCATGCTGAAGAGCCAAAACCCCAGATGGCCATCTCCTATTATGCTAAAAAAGCTGGCATTCCTTATTACCAATTCAGGCATCTGATGAACTCACTTGAACTCATCTGAAAATAGGAAATGGTTATGAGAAATTAATCAAATGTATTTATGTGACATTGTTCTTCTATTAATGACTTGATTTCAGACGTGTCATTAGCACAAATTTAATTAACTGTGTTTTTAAACTTATGTTTGGTTTGACATTAGTTTTGTCAAACATCACTGTAGATATTAATAAAGTACTACTGTCTAAAATATTGTACGAAAACAGAATAGTTTTATAGTTATAAATGTCATTTGGAAAAAAAACATAAAACCTGTAAAGATTTATGTGAGTCCAGTCTGTCTCAAAATATTAAACTGAAGTCAATTGTACTACATTTCTTCAAGCATGACTTATAGAACTCCTGATCCTGTATGTGACCTAGAACACAATAAGATAATAGTTTTAAAGATAAATTTGTTGAAATGTTAGACTGGGTGTAAATTTAATTTTAATACATGCAGATATTTTAGTTAATGAGCTGCAAGTTCCTTAGTTCATTGTCTGGAAAAGGTGGCTAATGCTAATTTTAAATTAGGTCATATTGCCTATGGCTTCTGTTATATTATTGTGCAACAACAGAGCATCTGGGATTTTGTAAATTATTTTAAATCTTTTACTAAATACTATAGGTGGTGAGCATTACCTTTTCCAGTAATTTACTGTACATTTTTGGTCACTTTGACACGAATGATTTCAGTTATGTGGTATATTTGCTAAAGATCCCATTATTTCAATATGCAGTGTGAAGCCCAATAATATGATTAAAACATAAAGAGTTCCTGTCTTGTTTATAAATGAATATACATCTATAATAAGAATATTAATTATAAAAAAAAAAAATCACAAACTAGTTGACTCAGGGGTTCATGATGCATTAAATGTGATTATGTAAAGAAGCTTACAGTATTGAGATCATGAGATGAACTGTGCAAAGGTTGACCGATAAAGCATATACTGTAACGTTTACTGTAAATGTTTAATTACAGCAGCTATCTGGCTCAAAGTTTAAACAAGACTAAACAGATGAACACTGACACACAAATAAGACAGCCAATGATTATGTAATTTGTATGCAATGATTTTTTAAATGTTGTATTTGGAGCGTTGCTGTCATCAAAAAAAGTAGTAAAATGTTATTTTGCTGAGAGGAATTTGCCTAAAAAACTCAAAACAATTGAATAAGGTAATATACCTGTAGTAGAGATGAGTGATAACAGATAGGGAATGACTGGTCAGGTAAAACTGACACTAGTTAATCACTTTCTTTTAATTTCAAAATGTAAAACTTTGGTCTCTTGAATACATATAATTTACCACAGACTAACCTTGCAATGCTGTGGTGGGCTGGCGCCCTGCCCAGGGTTTGTTTCCTGCCTTGCGTCCTGTGTTGGCTGGGATTGGCTCCAGCAGACCCCCATGACCTTGCAGTTAGCATATAGTGGGTTGGATAATTGATGGATGGATGGATAACCCTGCAATGGAGGGAGCTTTTTTTGTGTTGGGCTTGACCGTTGTCTGTCGTCAGTGACAACACTATGTTTCATAACAGAGTTGACTTTTTAGCTGTAATCTGACAATTGTTAATTACAAATTGAATAGACTTCCACCTAAATTATTTTCTACCACAAATCCAAAGTGATCTGTGGTGTTTCATAAGTTTACATTGAGTTCAACTACCATGTTTTGCATTTATTTCTCTTTATTTATAGTTTATTTTCTTCTAGTTTCACTACACTACAACCACCATGCATCTTTTCAGTAATACAACCACAAAGGCTATACCAATTGTTTTCACTTTAAATGTTGGTATACATTTTAATTTAAAAAAATCCAGGCTGGTCTACTGCTTGGTGGAAGTCTTCCTTATTATTTACTAAGATTTTTAGTGTAAAAATAACAAAATAAATAAATAAAGACATTTAAATCACCTAATCACATAAAATAACAAATAAAATAGGAACTACTTTTTTTTTAGGAAATCTTTAAAATCTTACGGCTATACTTACATATTTCTGTAGCTATACAGATTGGCAAATGGCAGGTGGCATGTAGCTCCATTCACGACAACAACATTTATTTAGCTCATTTTCATAAAAATGATGTAGCTCAAAGTGCTTTACAGGATGAAGAAAGAGAAAATAAGACAAAATATATAAGAAAATAAAGTTAGGCAATACTCATTAACATAGGATAAAAGTAAGATCCGATGGGCAGGGAGAACAAAAAAAACTTTAGATGGCTGGAGAAAAAAAATAAAATCTGCAGGGGTTCCAAGGCCACAAGACTACCAAGCTCCCACTGGGCATTCTACCTAACATAAATGACCTCAATCAGTCCTCATTGTATTCAGGGTTCACATGAAAGAATTTGATGATGATGGTCATTTGGACATCTGGCCTTTAATCATTCAATGTAGGGATATCACAGTGCTTTGATCAGGTGGTAGTGGTGGCGCTGATCGCAATCACAGAAAACCAGAAAAAGAACAGCAGAGAAAGTATGGGTTAGTACGGATTTCGGAGACACCGTGAATAATAATGATAATTAAATGCATATACAGAGTATCAGGATTTAACTAAAATGGAGGTATGAGAAAGCCATGTTAAAGTAATGTGTTTTTAGCAGTGTTTTAAAGTCTTCCACTGTATTAGCCTGGCGAACTCCTATTGGCATGCTATTCCAGATTTTAGGTTCATAACAGCAGAAGGCTGCCTCACCACTTCTTTTAAGTTTAGCTCTTGGAATTATAAGCAGACACTCATTTGAAGATCTAAGGTTATGATTTAGAGTGTAAGGTGAAAGGCATTCTGAAATATAAGATGGAGCGAGATTATTTAAGGCTTTGTAAATCATAAGCAGTATTTTAAAGTCAATTCTAAATGACACAGGTAACCAATTTAGTGACATCAAAACTGGAGAGATATGCTTGGATTTTCTTTTCCTAGTTAAAATTCTAGCAGCTTCATTTTGCACTAGTTGCAATTGATTGACCAGAAGTCAGCACATATTTCTGGCACCTTTTTGGTGACACTTTACACAATTTTCTTTTGGTTTAATGTGCGTGCATCTTTCCACCTGGCACTATACTATTTTCCCCAAAAGGATGTTATGACACCAAAGCTTTCCAAAGTCCAACTCCTGATTGACATAAAAAGTACTTCAGCATTTAATTATAAAAGCAAAACTACATAAAATAATAAATGAAGTAAAATCTACTTTTCTCTATATACGTAATTTATAAAATGTATAGGCATAAAAAAGTAAGCATGTAAATGGTAAGTTATTTTGCTATAAACCTACTCAAATCAGCAGTCCACATTCAGTTTTGGAGTCTGTGATTTGCTCCCGCACTATGCACAGTGGCAGTCCATTCACTTTTGTTATTTCCATCCTCTTATCTGACACTACCTCAGCACTTTGGTTTTCTGCCTTCTTGACCATCTCTTGTGTTGGCTGTGTCACTTGGAAACAACGCCTCATCTAAATTTATTTACTTTTAGGTACAGAGCAAATTTGCCTTTTTATCAAGTAGCTTATTTGCCTTGGAAAATGGCACTCTACACAGTTTTCTTTATTGCATATACTTTATTCCACCTGTTTTGCCTTTACATTCTTTCAGTTGCCACTTCATTCACCATCTGTCACAATGCCATTTACTTGGGGGGCGGTGTTGAGGCGATTCCAATTTTATTTTTTTCATTGTGCTTAGCAGGCTTGTCTTTGAGCAAATAGCTTGTTTGCTGGAGGAAATGTTTTGAAAATATTCTCAACAGAGATATACTGTATCTCCCATTGCTATGAAAGGCTCAGTAAACCTTCTCCAAATAGGGGATAGCTGTTATATAATTTATTTGTTTTTTAAATCAGCAGTTATCCAAAAAAATATGCCAATCTTGTCATGTGTGCTTCAGTTTAAATGAGTAAAAGGGCATAAACATTTCATTGAGAGTAATTGTTCATCAATGACAAAATTATTATATTGTACCCTTCCTTAAAACAGATAATGGTGTTCTGCATGAGTGTGCCAAGTGTCTGATATATCAGCAATGCTGTCGATATACAAAGCCAGTATCCACTTAACTTGGGGAAAAAAGAGAAAATGCAAGCAGACACTATTGTGGTTGAACAAGTAGCAAGTAGCTTATTCACAATGGTTTCATAGACATTGCAGACTCAAACATGTATGCAAAGGAGAAAATAAACAATTGGCTTTTTTTTTTTGCTTGTGCTACTTGAATTCTGACAGACATACAAAATCATACCATGCTGAAGCTGGAAGAACCAGTGGAACATAGGATTTGACCATAAATGTGGCACTGTAAACCATTGTATGTATGTGATTTAACACTTGAATCCCTGAAACCTACAAAAAACTCATAATCCCGGGTTCTCCCAGCTCAAGGCTTCTTATCTGCATGTGAAGTACCTGGAGTTGTATAAGGTAAATAATACAGTGTATCAAGTTGTGTTGCAGTGCAGCAGTCTATCAGCCAGCGAAAACGCTGTGAAGAAGCAGTCTATTGTTACGGTTTTGCCTTTGTCCAGACTGAGAGCGGTCACGGGACATCGTACATTTGATTGCCAGTACAACAAAAAGTTCTGAGCAGGCATCAACCACAGTACCAACTGTGGTCATCGCTGCTCTTGTGAAAAGAAAAGGGATAAATGCCATCAATTCAGAAAGGAAGAGGCAAGTTCATTGTACCACGTGAGAATAAAACTGAATAATAAAAAAATGCGCTAACTTTTACAAGTAGCCAAAACTTACACCTGGTGTTACAGACTCAAATCAAATGTATGTTTTTATTATAGTAATAATAATAGCAGCTCACTACTCAAAACACGGAGCACCAGGACTCGAAGTGGCAACCTTTCGGTTATAAGGCAGCAGTTTTTAACCTCTGGACCATCCAAGAATATGTATTAACTTGCTGTCAATTGACATTTGAGCTTGAGTTTGTAACTCATTGACAGCAAAATGTAAATTAAATTATTTTTTTTTTGCTTTGGTTATATCCTTGAATAAAAATGCATGTGTTTATTTGATATTTGGACTAAAGTCTTCACACATTATAACTTCACCTCATTATTAGTATAACATGGAAAAAGGTTCTGCTTTAGGTATGTGTTCAGTATTTCTTGTATTTTTCGAATTTCCTTTCATCCTACACTTACCCAGATCTTTGTAGAGACGGATCACCCATGAAATACATGTATTCCAAATAACAATATACTGTGTTATTTACCCAATACAACTCCAGGAACCTCACACACAAATAAGGAGCCTTGAGCCTGGGAGAACTTTTTGCCCGAGTTGAGCTCCGTCGAGGGGGAGATGGGACAGCAGGCTGCTTGTGCTTATCGACACATTTACAAAACAAAAGACGCTGATGGAGAAGTGTGAAGGAATTTAAGGTGGGCCAGGATTACACGTTTTTTCATAGGCTTCCAGGATTTTAGTGTTAATAAATGTGATTGTGTGTGTATGCAATTCAATACATGCACCAGCATTTGAAACCCGCTGTACTTCATTTTTTTTCATTGAATTTATTAAAAGCGTATAACATTCCATGCAATCAAGTCAAACTTAACAAAACTAAAATCAAATCAACCCCCACCCATTAAAAAGAGAGGAAGGCTAACAACCAGAACAAATCTCTTAAGAGTAGTAAAGAGAGAAAGAAGTCTTTTCCCCAAACGTAAGTGCTTATTCTAAAATGTTATTGATTAGGTCCTGCCAGGTTTTAAGAAAGTTTTGTACAGATCCTCTAAGTGAGAATTAGATTTTTTACAATTTCAAATGGTATATAACATCAGTTGCCCACTGACTTAAAAAAGGTGGGTTAGGATTCTTTCAGTTGAGCTATAATGTTAAAACCTTTGAATACAGGGTACTGGGGATCTCTTTGCCATCAGAAGCAGCTGCCAGAAAAATAAAAAAAGACAATTTACAAAATAAGTTAAAGCTAAGTTAAATGAAGTGAAGAAAGTACAAATGAAATAGTCAACTAACCCGTAATTGAAGTTGCACAGAAAATTTTCTGTTTTAAAATAGCAGAGATTGAAAATTTGCCAATGATTTCTATGGGAGATTTTGAAATTTCAAACATCTCATTGAAAATGGAACTTCCCCAACACTTGAAAACTAAATGTGCCAAATTTTAACTAAATTAAGTCTAATGGGAGCTGAATTGTTTTATATGGACAGACAAACTGAGAGTGCAACTACAGTAGCTGCTTTTCATAACATATTTGAATGCAACTAAAACAAACATTGGTCACAAATGAGTGATACTGTACATGCAAAAAATACAATTATACACAAAGGTTTGGGCATCCATGATTTAACTGGATATTTACTAACCCTTTAGGTGAAATGTAGTTAACTCAACCTCTGCAAAATAAAAATATATGCAAGACATATTTCTGTCAGTCATCAGTCAGTCATCGTCCAACCCGCTATATTCTAACATAGGGTCACGGGGGTCTACTGAAGCCAATCCCAGCCAACACAGGGCGCAATGCAGAAACAAATCTCAGGCAGGGTGCCAGCCCACCACAGGGCATACACCCACACACACCCACAGACCAAGCACACACTAGGAACACTTTAGGATCGCCAATGCACCTAACCTGCATGTCTTTGGACGGTGGAAGGAAACCGGAGTACCCGGAGGAGACCCACGCAGACACGGGGAGAACATGCAAACTCCACGCAGGGAGGACTCGGGAAGCAAACCCAGGTCTCCTTACAGCAAGGCAGCAGCGCTACGCCTTAATTCTTTTAAAGGAATACTTCCTATATACTTTCTCACAACTGTGTGTGCCAGGATGTACACTGTGATTGAGCACTTTTGTGTTTGAAATTGTTTTCATTTGTTTTAACTTATATGTCTTGTTCCATTCCCTTTTTTATGTGTACATCCACCTGGTTTCACATTTACGGTATTATCAGGCAAAGGAAAGACCCATCTGCATACACTTTTATAAACGTGTAGGTAGTTTTTTGTTACTCTCGGTGAACCTTCAGGCGACTAAATTCACCATGCATATCGCTGCAGTTTGGTTGTACAGTGCTGAATACATCTGTTTCACAATCCATGTCAACATCATCACTATTGCTTAATTTAACTAATAAATCAGTTTCAGCTTGTTCAAATGTATTATTTGTTTGCAGCATAATATTATTTTATGCAATAGATGGCAGCAGTACACTGCTCCGAGTGTTATTCAGATTTAACGCTGTATATTGGATTACAACAACTATATCCCAAGAAACATTTGGGGTTAACCACTTTGACACAGAATTCTGTGCCAGACAGAGGCTTGAGGCTAAAAACAAAGGAGGTTAATAAGTGATATACAACTTTCTGTCTGTCTTCATACTCCTGTGATGAAACTATTAAACACTTACTAGTCTTTACTAATTTGCAATTATTATCATATTAGCTTTTATTTTCTTTTATTAAACCACTAAAAAAATCGGTCTGTTCTTTAAAAAATAAAAACTTGACAAAATCTGACAAAAAAGGCCATAAAGTCTCTCATGAGCATGATTTTAATCTGTTTCCAGAGCTCAAAAGTAAGAAAGTACAAAAAAGCTGAACTAAACTATGAGTCTGACTTCTGTTTTATAGTCTTATGTTCTTCTTTTTTATGTCCTTGGTTAAACCAAAACTTTACATTTATGTCAATATAATATTGGAGCATTTGAAAATGACTCTATAAATCTGCTGCTTGAATACGGTATTCTTATTTCCTTGCTTTAAATAGTGTAGTAAAGTTGAGTGCTCAGAAAATGAACTCCAGCCTAGTTCCTAATGCATTTGAAACACTTTAGTGATTCCTGTTCTCCAATAATGTTCAAAAACAGAGTTGTAGGGAAATATTAAGAGTCACACTGACACAGTAGTACATGGATGAGAAGCAATTTACAGTTAGACTCTGTTTGAGTTTATAATAATCATATTGGAAAGAAGTTCACACAAAAAGGTAAAATGGTTAAATCAGTATGAAAAAGCGTAATGCATGTGGAAAAATAAAATATTGATGATATATTAAAAATAAACATAATCTAGCCCATGAAAGTAAAGTATAATTCAGATATTAAAATGTGTCAACTGCAAATATTTTATACTAGCTGTAACAAGCTTAAACATTTAAACAAAAGGGGTGAATTTTGTCTTGCTGGTCAGACTGACTTACAGATACAGTTTTGGGATGCAGGACAAAAAACAAGAGAACATGAGATGAACTTGTGCAGACACAGGGAGGATTTGGAAACTTCACACAGACGGTAATACTCAGGCCCATCACATCAGTTCTTATAGGGAACAGCAGGGACCACTGTGCCACTATGCTTCTCACGTCTAACATTTTTATTTATGCAAGTAAATACATTTATAATTAACAATAATTGTTTTAACTCCGATCTGTAGGAAATTTTAAACAGACTGACTTAACATCACTAGCTATTTCTGGTATTCCATTTTATGTCCTCATACATTGACATAACTGGGAATTTATCTGAATTTGTTACATTTGTCGGTGTTCATGCATGACAGTTGCAGGTGAAATAGCAAGCATTTTTAGTGTTGCATGTGGGATCTACAGCCACAACAAAATTTCTAATATGAGCTACCTATCTACTCCATCACTTCATTTTATACATCCTCTTCTTTTATTACAGAGGCTTGAAGATCCAGAACCTATCCTGATAGGACTGGATATAAGGCAGGCACAATCTACCCCAGGTCAGAAATTTTATACTGTGGCAGCTGCCAGTGGTCAGCCCCAAACCTGCAATGTCTGGATTACAGAAGCCCCCAGAAGCAGTTCCTTCTGTGCAATAAGCAATAGGATAAATCTTTTCCTTGGAGTTGCAGGGAATGCCTGTAAGCACTAGAATCAGGAGCCTTTCCTGGTGACATCAGCTGAGCTCTTTCTGCCCCTCAACTAGCCCCCACCTTCCATGCAGCACTGTCATTACATACACTTGGAAACGTGCACTCACTGCATTCATTCCTAGAGATGACATTGTGTAAGAATTTACACAGAGAACAGTTGCATTAGTTACTGTATATTTTCAAGATGCCTGCTACTGATCTAAATCAAAGTAATACCACAGTCTGAACTGTTCTAAAAAAATTCAAGACAATATCTTTTTGTATTTATTCTGAACAGTGAAAAATCACAATCTTTTCTAATTAAATAAATGCATAAAAAGAGGAAATAAGTCAGCAATAGCATAACCATGCTGCCAATCTCACTGTCATTTGGAGACAACCATGAATGAATTGTGTTTATACCTGGGTGGAAACAATTAGACAGCTCACTGAGTGTCACATTTCTAAACAATAAACTGTTTCATGAATGTGGCATTCAAAGTATGGGTGGTAATTTTGAACTGCAAAGATCAGAGGTGATGTCATTAACCTGATCCGAGAGATTACAACCTTCAGTTTATGATGAACTATACAGTTGCAAAGTTTCCTAAAAAAATTCTGTTAGGCTTATAAATGTGTCACGTGGACAGAGAGCATGTTACACATTTTAAAAATAAACCTCACCTGTTCTAAAAATAAAGCTAACTTGTTGCAAGGGAAAAACTTTTCTGTAGCATCAGCACATGCACTGGCGTTCGAAGACATTAATGAACGAGTGGTAAACGTGAATGATCTGTTGTCACAGGTGCTGTGTGTTGTTCAGCATTATAACGAGAGCATTGGAGTCCATGTATGCTTGAATGAATTGGCAGTTATGCCTTTGAAAATATGAACTGCAAAATATGCATTTAAAGTAAATTGTGTGTCCCACCCCATGAAAAGGACTGCTGTTAAGAGAGCTGATAACAAAGAGCTACAGGAGATACTGTATATACTCGCAGATAAGTTCTCCTGCGGATAAGTCGGGACTTGATTTTACAGTATAATTTCTGGTATTTTATAATGGCGGTCGTATAAATCAAATGCAGGACACTCACACTATTGGTACAAAGTATTATGATATGCTAACGCCCACATGAGAGAGTAATCATGGAGTACACAGCCTTTTTTTTCTATGTGGGTGCGGCAATGCTCTGTATCAGCGCGTGCTTCTAGCCTCTCTCTCTCTCTCTGTTGTGTCTACCTGACCACACGGTAATACCCAAACTATTCCAAAATGACGTTTGCACTGATTTGTGTTTTTTGTATCTCACACCCTCATGCACCTTTGTTGTAAGACCATCCCTTATCTACGATGGAGCGTTCGATCAGAAAACGCTGCTTCTAACACTAGAATTACCAGAGACTACGAGAAAACTCATAAATCCGGCCCACCTTAAATCCTTTCTCACCTCTCCGTCAGTGTCTTTTGTCCTGTAAATATGTTGATAAGACAGCAAGCAGCCTGGTATCCCATCCCCCCGCTGCAGTTCAATTCGCAAAGAAGTTTCTCAGTGCTCAGTGTTTATCTTCGAGTGAAGTGCTGGAGCTTTATAGTTTAAAAAAATATAAATGTGGGGGGGTGGGTGTAGGAGCTTGAACGTGAGTGAGGGAATACAACTGAAAAAAAAGACGCTAACTTTGACAAGTACTATACATTTACAGATGCAAATCAAATATCTGTTTTTATTGTATAATATTAACAATAAGAGCAGCTCTACTCAAAATGGTAAACTTGAGAAGCTGCCAGCATTGAACCCAGAAGCTCTTGATTGGGAGTCAACAGTTCTTAGCATTGCACCACGCAAGCTGTTGTATCAACTGCCTACTATAACCTGCTTTCTTTTTTCTTCGGTTAAATTCTTGCATAAAAGTGCACTTGTTTTGTTATACTTTTATGTACCTTTTATGAAAGTGTTTGTTTGATATTTGGACTACAGGATTCACACTTTATACACATGTCGTAAATGTAGGAAGGACAGTCCTTGGGTGTATGTGAGAAATGTTAACATTGGAATCTGATGATTGTATATAGCCCGGAACTGACCTCACTGTACTATTCTGTCCTCTACATCTCCTGGAGTTCAAAAGAAATACCAATGTGCAGCAACATGTGGACACTGGCCAAGATTGGAAAAAAAAAAAACCAAACATGGTCACTGGCTACAACTGCATGAAGGTATGCAAATGAATATAATGTTGCATTAGTGCAACAATGTTTTTCCGAAATGTACAATTCAGGTCATAAAATGAATTATTCCAAATGTCATATATACCTAAGTCTCTCTTTTTTGTCAGTGCGGCTTTGACATCATGGATCAGAAGGTTCATACTAATTCAGTGTGAGCAGGAACATTCAACAATAAAACTGAATAAAAAAAAATCACATCCACAGTCATTCTCAGTCACACACACCACTCACATCCATGTCCACAGTTTTCCCAATCCCAGTCCCAGTCCCGTTTGCGCACAAGATCTGACACGGTTTTCAAATAAAGAGTGGGGGCATAACAAAACAAGTTTGTTTGTCATACCACGTCTTTATCTGAAAACGCCGTCAGATCGGAGGGGTGTGGGGGGAGGGTTTGAAAGCTTGAACGTGAGTGAGGGAATAAAACTGAAAAAAATAAATGCTAACTTTGACAAGTACTATACATTTACAGACACAAATCAAATGTATGTTTTTATTGTATGATATTAACAATAAGAGCAGCTCACAACTCAAAATGGTAAATTTGGGAAGCAGCTGATATCGAAACCATGACCTCTTGAATGTAAGGCAGCAGTTCTTTTAATCAAAATTAAAAGAAATAAACATTTGAAATACATCAGTCTGTGTGTAATGAATGAATCTAATATACAAGTTTCACTTTTTGAATGGAATTACAGAAATAAATGTCATGATATTCAAATTTTATGACCAGCACCTGTATAGTCATGTAGCTTTTAGCTTGCCAGGTCTACAGTTTAAGTTGCTTTTTTGGTCATGTACTTGTCTTGTTTACCACTAATTCATTTCCATAACAAATTTACTCAAAGAGTACATGAAAGATGCAGTTCTCTAAAAGATTTATTCAGGCCTTTGGTACTTTTATGTTTAGAAGCTCTAATATTTTCAGATGATAAGAAGTTTTGTTATGGTGGGATTCAGTGAACCAAAGTGAGCTGTTGATTTGCCACTGACTGAACTAAAACTAGTAAATTTTACAAGAACTTCACTAAAATAATTTGTTACATAAAATGTTCATTCAGGAATTGCACTTAACAACTGGTATCCTTTCATAGCATTAAACCTCAATCCCCATAATTCTCTACTAAAGGTTAAACACCCAGTGCATCTCTTGCACTCTCCGCTGTTAAGCAGGTCTAACTCCATCTTTGAAACATCAAGCTCAAAGGAATAAGTGCAGACTCTGCTTCTGTGGGAAGACGTCTTTTCAAGGATCTTGTGCTTTTAACAGAAAATGTTTTTTTCTTGTACAGCGACCCATAGTGATCCATTGTATGTTATGTGTAACATACAATACAAAAACCAGTGTTTAATTTAATTCACTGCACAAAATGACCTTTGTTTTTGCATCCAATACAGAATTCTGCTTAAATCCATTCTTACCTATATACTAAGAAACAAACAGAACCATTTGACTTGCCTGAGTGCATTTTCACAGTCTAATGAGAAAAGTATCGCTAGGCAGTTGCATATTTTTCATGTAACCTTCCTGGTGTGGATTTAGAAGGTGATACAAGGCCTGTTCCACTCGAATGGCTAGTACTTACCAAGGAGCTTGCTGTGAACATTTTTTATTGAAAATTACATGATAGTTCTTACAATAAATGAGTTTGTATTTTATGCAAGACTTGCAGTTTGCACTTCCTGGAGCAGAAAGACACGTTTGTTTTAAATTGTTACTGGAACTAAAATACTTGTTTTTGGATGAGAAAAATGAACTGGCTTTGTGTACATATTGTGTGGTATGCTTTGATAGAAATACATATTTCTGGACTCCTTTTTAAAAATTCAGCTAGCTAATTTTTTCTGTACTGAAGATAAACCACGGCCTGAAAATCTGTCACCCCACTCTTAACTTAGACTTCTAAAATATATTATATATTGCAAAACACTCTCTTTTTAGTGTCCATGGCACTTGGTTTGCCTTAGCACATATGATGGACCTGTATCAGTTGTTTTCTGTCTAAGTAATATTGATATAATTTGCCTATGGTTTTAATGAATCTGTCATGATCACTTTTAAATATTATAGTCTAATTTGTTATGTTTGTTACATAATTCTGTTAATTTTAATAATGTCATGCATTTTTCTCATTATTTTGCCATCCTTTTGTGGTATTACTTCGATTCTTGCATGGCCTTCTCCATTGCCAGTCATGAGACAAGAACGTTACGGGACATGTTATGTGATTTGCATTCCTACTATTTCGTAAAATAACTACTTGATGATCTTAGTGGTATTATGTTTAGTGAAGATATTTTTAATTATGGTTAGGACCCTTGTTTTGTTTTTTTGACCCAAGAATTTTGACTAACATTTTGGCTTTGCCTGCTGTCTTATTTTGTCATTCTAGATCTGACAATCTACTCTAATCAGTTGACTATTCTTTGGTTTCTCCTTTGATTCTCAGTTTGGGCAGACAATTGTTCAAATTATTTGGTAAAAATAGTGGCCAACAAAGAGCATTTAGAATTTATGAGATTTTGAGTGAACATGGGGGAAAGATTTGAAAGTAGCACAACAGTTCAAATGTTTCTCCTTTTCTTCTCCAGCCAGGAACTTGTTACCCAGATGCCCACATCTTTGCTCTGCCTAGCCCCCAAGTCTCTTTTACAGAACACAGTCAGTTGACACGTCATGACATACCAAATCCAAATCATATTATGTGATATCATCTACTGTTAAATTCTGCTTTATACTTGTAAATTTTTTATTTTTATACTGTATTGAGGATTTGTTCCAATCTGTGTATTGTATTGTATTCAACTTTGAACTGCCTTTCTCAACGTTTCTTCCATTTTTTTCCTACAAGGGTTTTTTTGGGAGTTTTTTCTTGTCTTCTTAGAGAGTCAAGGCTGGGGGGGTTATCAAGAGGCAGGGCCTGTTAAAGCCCATTGTGGCACTTCTTGTGTGATTTTGAGCTATACAAAAATAAATTGTATTGTATTGTATTGTATCTGCTGTTTGACTATTGCTCTCAAAGGACTTTTTGCTTTCCACTGTCTCAATACAGCAATGAATGGGGTTTATAGGTTGAAACCCCAAAGCTTTATACATTGTGGTCTCTTGTCTTTCTATTATATATATGATGGGGTTCCCAGAAATTCATGGAATCGATCGAAAGCACCTAATTGGGGTGTAGTTATTAGCTATTCCACTCTGTATTGTATGTGTACAGTCTTGTTAATTAATCTCCATTGCGGCATTGCGCTGAATTTCTTTTTTTTACCAAATGTGGTTGTTGCTTTGCATCCTCCAAATTATCCAGATCTCATTCCCTGACTTCTGCTTTTTCACAAAATTAAAATTAAAATTGACACTGAACAGAGGCAACTGTGGAAGAAGTCCAGAAAGAAATTGCCGGAGGCTCTGGACACAGTAAATAAAGATGACTCCAGGAAATATTTCCAGGAATGAAAGAATTGCTGGGACAAGTGTATTTCATCTCTAGGTGTGTATTTTGATGATGAGTAAAATGGAATAATTGTAAGGTGTATGATAAAGTTTTTATTTTTATTTTCTTTTAACAATTCACAGAATTTTTGAGTTGCCCCGCATACACATAGTATGATGTTTACCTGTTTATATTTCAACATTATGTTTGCTTTCATTAATTTTTTTCTGGTAGATTATTAATCATTGGACTTTATACAAGGTTGACAAATATAAGTGCAATTAATAAGAATAAACTTAATAACTTTAACAACTAAAATATATAAAGTACTTTTGTAAATTACCATTCTTTAAAAACTAAAACAATACATATAACATACAATATGTTATGTACATTTTTGTAGCGGCATTTATTTTTACTAATACAACAGACCATAATGGCTTTTTTTAATATAAAGAACAATCAAATCTCCACTAATATGATTACATCAGACATGTGTTGCTTTTGTTATTTATTTCGCAATGTGTCAGAAAAAGTTATAGATTGCATTCTGATTATTTTGTCTGTCATTTCCCCCTCATTCCAAAAATGAAGGAAGCAAATCGGCATCTTGGGTGTTTTCCTATCATTGTCTGGCTATAAATAGACTTCATTGGACAGGGGACATTTGAAGAGGTGTTTCTGCCTGACACATTTTTGGTGTAGTAGTGCATATGCCACCTCCGTGGTATGTTTCTAGGTGAGTATGTTTAAATTTAAGCGCTTAGTTAAGAGTCGAAAAGTCAAAGATGTTTGTCTCTTAACACTAGTAATACCAAAGCCTACAAAAAAACTTGTAAATCCGGCCCACCTTAAATTCCTTCACACCTTTCCGTCAGCATCTTTTGTCCTGTAAATGTGCCGATAGAGACAAGCAGCAACCAGCCAGCTATTCTATCCCCCCACCGCTGCAGAACAGGCACAAAGTTCTCCCAGCTCATGCCTTCATTATCTGGGAGAGAAGTGCTGGGGTTTTAGAGTGGAAATAATAGATCGTTATTTGGAACACATGCATTTCATGTGTGTTCCGTTTCTACAATAATTTGTGTAAACACATCATTAAAACAGAAACGTTTTTCATATTTTAGCAATAAATGACAAAATGTAGGCATAAGCTATATAATGTGTGAAGCCTGAAGTCCAAAGATCAAATAAACACTTTCACAAAAGGTTCAAGGATGATACAGTAGCTTCCGTGGTGTAGCGGTAAGATTTGCTGACTTGTAATCAAGAGTCCCCGGTTTGATCCTGACTGCCTCCTTTATTTACCGTTTTGAGTAGTGAGCTGCTCTTATTGTTAATATTATACAATAAACACATACATTTGGTTTGCATCTGTAACAGCCAATGTACATTTATAGTACTGTACTTGTAAAAATTACCTTTTTTTCCACTTTTATTCTCTCAGTCACGATCACAATACATACTACCTACCGCCCCCCCTCCCCCCCCCCCGGGGATTTGACGCGGTTACTTTTTATCTGAAACTGGGAATAACTGTAGATATAAGTGGTGTTTTGAGGCAATGGAACTGGACATTCTCTGATCTGGATGGATAAAAGCAGACACACAAAAGCTGGTGAATCTGCCTTTTTCATATCTCACCATCACTTGTTTTTTTTTTATTCAGTTTTATTGAGTGTTCCTGCTCACGCTGAATTAGTATGCACCTTATGGTCCATGTATCGTACATTTTGGCTACATTTTGTCATTTATTACTAAAATATTAAAAACGTTTCTGTTTTAACGATGTGTTTAAACAGATTATTGTAGAAACGGAACACACATGAAATGCATGTGTTCCAAATAAAAATCTATTTTTTCCACTCTAAAACTCCAGCATGAGCTGGGAGAACTTTTTGCATGTTCTGCAGCGGTGGGGGGATGGAATAGCAGGCTTCTTGCTGCTTGTTTTTATCTGCACATTTACAGGACAAAAGACGCTGACTGAGAGGTGCGAAGGGATTTAAGGTGGGACGGATTTACGAGTTTTTTCATAGGCTCTGGTAATTCTAGTGTTAATCTCTATGGTTCTGTGCAAGCTTCAAGCTTGCAGTGTAGTTCAATTCAGGAGCAACTTTCCAGCTATATGAGACGATTCAGATGATTCGTCCTCTTCTGTTTTGTCAGCTTGTCTCAGCCTGACCATGTACGGATATGTTGGGGTTTGATGAGTGTGACAAGGTATGCATAGGGTTGATATTGCCTTGAAAACAGGTAATGTAGTGCTTTAAACTGACTGACAAGTATAAAGTAGTTCTTACTAAGCCTACTTTTGCATTAATTGTAATCACCAAACACATATTTTATTTATTTTAACCTAAACTCTTCGCTGAGTCTTGAAGTTCAACTTCAGATCCACATTATGCTTTTGGCACAAGACTCACTTTATTCTTTAGCTTGTGATTGTTTCTGAACAAATCTTTGTCTTTGTATCCACTCTATTTAATCTTCCAGCACTATTCTACCAACACAACTACAATCAATTTAACTTTTTTTTTCTTTTGTTTGAGGTTATTTTGCCCTGCTATATATTACTCCATTTCAAGTGGACCTTTGCTCATTTATCTCAATTCAACCTATGTAGCTTTTTCTCTGTTTAGATGGTTCTGTTACAATTGCAACAATTTGCAGCTGCAGTTTATTTTTCTAAAGGAAAATTTACTCCACGAAAATGATTGCATTAGAGCCTGAATTATTATTTAATTTCTGTCTGTCCACTATTATCTCGGCCTCTGTAATCCTCTGCTTACAGTATAGTCTGAAGCTCTCCCTTAATAGAGCTATTTTTCTAAATTTAAATAGAGAGCCACTATTGCTGTTGCTGTGCCTAGACACTGCTGGCTTTTTTGTCTCCACCATCTGATTCTAACATATTTGCAGAGCTATTTGATGATTAGATGTAGTTTTCCATGAGTTACCTAATTCTACATGAAGTATGATTTGCTTGCAACTGTGTTTTATCCTGTACTGGGTGCTTGGGTTTATCGATTCCACTGAAACTAGTAGGCATTGACACTTACATGAAACCACCTCAGGCTTTCAAGCACATTACCATATGATATGAAAATATTCATTTAAAAACATAGAGAGACAGTTACTAGACAGATGCCCTGGTTCTTTTTAAAGTCTTTATTTGTGCTCCTTTCCTAAAATTATGCTGAAGAAAATCATTTTCAAAATAGATACAAAGTCTGTCAGACTGAGTACTGTATACTGTAGAGTATTTCTATGTCTGACTTTGAGAAAGATTGATACTGTTTTTGTGTAATGTTTACCATTTTGTTTGTAGTACATACTCCGTTTCTACACTATATTTAAAAAAGTTAGAAAATATATGAATGATGTAACATTCTGGTGCATTTAAGGGCAGTGCAGGCCCAGTAGCCCTCAATGGACCGAGTTTAGTAGGTAGGTTCTGGACACCTTCTCTAGTCCATCACAAGGACCACTGCCACTCACACACACACATCATATTCACACATAATTCACAATTGGCAATTAACTTTAATTTAAAAAAATAAAATAAATACTTTTAAATTCTTTCTTTGCTTGAGCATGTCTGCCCATGGTCATTTTATAGTAATGGAACTTGAAAAGCTATTCAGTAACAACAAATTTTGGGGAACAACATACATGAAAGGCAAACATTATTACGATGACTGACCACTACAGATATCAGTGGAATGTGGCACTGTGGTGGTAAATTATTGGGTGAGATTTTCAAAGTCCAAAACATGGACACTTGCCTAGTAATTATGCCCGCACATGAAGCCCATGCTCATTCATTTAATGCCTTGCTTATATCATCATCATTAACAGCAAGTGTTCAGGGCATCTGCAAAAAAAATATGCAGGATTCCACACAGTGCTTGATATGGACACAAATAAATGGCAGTACTATCTCTTTTTGTCTGCTTCTTGGTCATCCTCACAATATTCTTCAAATTTAACATAAGTTCTTAATTGTGCTTTGCCCCTCTGAGGTTTGACTGTGCATTTATATTACAACAAACTGAGAGCTGAGGTATGGTGAATCCCTTTTGGTGTTTTGTACACGCTATTCTAAATATCTTCCAAGGTTGTTTATTTCGGCTAAGCAATGTTTTATAAAATGGGAAGCCTGTTAAAACATTTAAATATTCTTCAAAAGACCTGAAATTGAGATTGTCCCTGTAACCTGTATGCCTGGCCACCATAGTAAATTATAGTTACAGTAAAATAGTGAATTATTATAATGTATAAATAATGGAGCTCTGAGGTTGGTTTAGTTTAAGGTAAAAAGTATTGACTAAATGTTTATTTGCTCTGTGTACAATGTTGCACACTACAGAATGCATCATTCACTTTGTTTTCCTTGCTTGCATTTTATACTTTTATGATTAGTAAGATCATTTAACTTACCTGTTTAAACTCAAATCATTGAGAGGAGGAGCGGGATGCAGGCAGCAGTTTCTGCATTCGCCAAGTTGGACATGCTAATAAGAGGATTGCAGTCCTGCACTAGCAGTGAGTTACACCTACTTTCTACTCATACACACAGCCTGTTGGTGTTTCATCAGCTTGTACTGGGGATCTGTTTGCCGTTAGTAGCAGCTAGCAGAGGTGAAAAAGACGGAAACATACAAGTTGGTCTAGCCGCTCTCATGGTAAAACTGAAGCAGTGAACTAATTTGTCATTGGAGTTACACAGAATATTTCCCTGTTTACAGTTAGATGAGTTCGTAAATTTAGCCATGATTTTCAAAGTGAGATTTTGAAATGTTAACATTGTGTTCAACAAATATGGAACTGCTGTGACTGAAAATATTGTAACTGTGCCACATTTCAACAAAATTGGCCCATGAGGGCGCTTCATGTGAATATGTGAATGTAAAATTGTATGTTTATCACCACATTGTTAATCATCTGCACAGATATTTATAAAACCATTTTAGAATAGCCCAATTTGAAACTTTTCAATGTTTGTACACAGGAGGATTTTGACTGATTTGCTTATGAAGTAGAAAATGGCACATTGGGGGCAAATTGTGTAGAATTAGTTTGAAACTTGTAACCTAATATCTGCAACACTGCAAAATAATCTAACAACGGATTGTGTGAATGAGTATTCAGTGGGAAAGAATAGTGCCTAATTAAGCAAATTCCATTCTCTGAAAGTACAGTACATGTCAAAAGATGAACCACACAATTTCCCTTATTTTTAAACTATGCCACTACCCATGGAGTTACTGCTTATCCAGTAATCCTCAATATTGGAGTGTCAATTCTGTCATGCAATTTAACACCACAAAACTATGAGACATAACTTAACCTTCTGCCAAGATCTGAGTGAATGAACAATTTTATCAGGATTTACTAAGAGTAAGAATCTACCAGTTCCGTGTAAGTATCGCCCTGGCTATCACAATTAATAAGGTATAAAGCCAAAATTACAGAACAAACACTGACTTACAGTTGAAGTCCTTTTCCCATGGCTGGATTTATCTAGTGTGCTTCAGAGTGACTAGTAGGGAATTATACTTTTGCCACTAACACAGATACAGATAACTTTTAGTGGGAAAATTTTGCCCTGATATACATTAACTGATGCATTAAATATGTTGTATGATTTAAAAAGAATTTATTTTTCTTTGAATATTTAAAATGTTTAATTGGTGACCAAGTATTGCCTTATATGGGCTGCAGCTGTATGGTCCAGTGTCACAATATCTAAAAGGCTACTAGTATAATATAAAAAACTACAGATTTTAAAAAGTATTTACAAAAGTGCCTGTGGAAAAAATGTGTTCTGATTTTTATTGAACAAAGAGATCTTCATGTTTTTTTATTATTTTGGTATGACACGTTACCAAAATATCTTTAGATTTTGCCACGTCTCTGGATCCCTGACTTTCTATCAGTCAGTGAAAATGGGCAAATAATAGTCAAGGCCACTGACCCCGAGTGCAGGGTCCCCCCAGGGCTTTGTTCTATCTCTTTGTTCCATCTCTTGTCTTTTTCTTTCTCTACACCAATCAGTGCACCTCCAGTGACCCATCTTTTAAAAGCTGTAGTTTGCTAATGACACCATCCTGATTACAATTACAATTGTAATCAGGATGGTGTCATTCCAATAACAATTGAATACATTTATGGTCACTACAGTATTTGGATTTAATAATCGTCATGTGGGAAAAGGCTGACTCGCATAAATAAGTAGAGCCAAATAATGCAGTCAAGAAGCTTTTGAATTCAGCCGAATGAAAAATGATGGCTGTCTGATTAACTGCGATTTTAGTTCCATCTCCTTTCTCTTTCTCAGATCGCTTTTTGGAAAGACATCAGTTTCGTAGTTTTTATGAACAGTTCGAAAATGCCTTTCCACATTTTACTTCTTTGGAATAACAATGATAGATTGACAGATCAGACAAATGCACTTCGATTATGACATTGTGAGAAAAAAAATCCTCTTCCAATTCCACATCCAGCCCATACCCTCCCCAAACACTTTTTCTTTAAATCCCTTCTTTAGTCGATATAAATTGGAAGGCTAACTATATCAAAGCCGGAGTTTTGCAGTAGCTCACGCGTTTGATCGTGTGTGTGGGATGACCAGTGTGTTAGAAGGAAAGAGATCTCAGACTGACCGCCCTGTATGTCAATCAAGTGGCAAATGCCATAGGGAGGATATATGATAGACTAACTTTTAAAAAAAAATTTTTTTGAATGCAACATGATCTACCTGCACTACCTTTGCGATCTACCAGTCAATCGCGATCCACGCATTGGGCACCCCGATCTAAACTTTCTTTTGTCCCCAGGGAAAATTTGGCTTTTTACTGTAGCTTGATAGATAGATAGATAGATAGATAGTTAGATAGATAGATAGATAGATAGATAGATAGATAGATACGAAAAACAGGTGTAATTCACTTACACTATAAATCTTATGCCCTATAGCCCATTCATAGCTTACTGGTTTGACACAACATGGCTTGTTTGGCACTACTTGAGGACTATGCAAATGGTCATATACAGGACTTTTTTGCCCATGAGGATGACTGAATTATGAACTGATTTAAGCTCCCAAAGGCCATTCTTTTGAAACTGTGTGCTGTGTTGGGCTCGGAATTAGAAGGACAGACTCCCAGAAATAAGGCTACACCTGTTTGTATCCAGATTTCAACAACATTTGACTTTCTGGCAACAGGCACCTATTAGGAGGAACTGGCAAAACGATGTAATGCATATCTCAGCCTAGCTGCATCTTCATTATGCGTACTGTGCTGGAACTCAAAAACCAACAGACGAGATGCTACATTCAGTTTTCTCATAGTGTACATGTCAACATAAAAAAGCAATTTTGAGCAGACTTCAGTTTTCCAAACATAATCGACTGCTCTCATATTGCAAAATGGGCTTCTAGCAAGAATGAAGCTGTTTTTGTTAACCGTGAGCAGTTTCATTCCATTAATGTTGAAGTCATCTGTGATGACAAGATGAGTCAGCTCTGGCATAATGCCTCATACTTTCTAGTTGCAGATGCCTTTTGCAGATCAATATGAGAGAGAGTTGATGTGCTTTCTTTTTTGGTGCCGCTGGTCTAGCTCATGGCATTCATGGCAGCGAAAACCACCATTCAGTATATCTTTAGTTGTTGGTGACCCCTGCACTTAGGGAGCCAAATAAAAGTTTTTTGCATGCCTCTACGTAAGAGGCAAGAATTTCTGTCAAGCATTTTTTAAAGATTTTGCCCCTCTTCTGTCGTCGCCAATTTGTTACATTCGTACGAGGTTGATTAGCATGCCCCATATATGGCTGTTTCAGGGTGACAGCTGGGTATGGTTTAAGTTGCATTCACATAAACACGTTTACAAGTTGACTCATGATCTATAAACAGTAAATTATGTACAAACATGCATATTCTAGGTTTTATAAGTCATATTTTCACTGTCATTTCCATGCAAAGCTTTATAAATGAGACTTAGGTGTTGTTCCTGAATAGACTTCAACTGCCCGGTGACCCTGCTCTGGATAAGCAGGTTAAGAAGAGGATGATAACATATATTGTTTTGTATGCAGAGTGTAATTAATAAGGGACTTTCTGTTCCTACTATTTTCTTCCTTGTTGTTTATACCTATTTGAAGAGGCATAGGACCAGAATGAGCAGTCATTTTCTTTTTTCTTTTTGGTTTTCTACAGTGAAATAATTTGTCTTGGTATTAAGTTGTCTTGTACCGGGGCTACATAGTAATAGTATATTCGCTGTGTGTGCTGAGTGCGTGTAGTTTCCATCGTTCTGTTTACTGTCTGTTATGTGTACATCAGTGAATGTTGTCCCCATAATTGTAGAGGGGATAGATGAGGGAGAGAGTCCGCAGCCCCAGGATGGAAATCACCTGTCTACGTTCCAGTTACATCCGGCTCAGCACTATTTAAATGATCAGGAGGGAAAGAGGAAAGGAGAAGGAAGGAGAGAGATGGAGATTTCATTATCGACAACAGATCATCATTTCCTGCCATTTTTCACATCGCGCCTTGTACCCAGTTTGCTTCTCATTCCACCAGATTCACGACAGCTCAATCATCGCCAGAAACCCCGGGAGTGGACATTATTATCCACTATACTCCGAGGAAGCACAGTGAAATTGTTCCATTTTTATTCGGGAGATTCAAACACAACCATATTTTTTGACCAGTCATCTGTATTCTGGACAGTAATTTACCTGGACTCAAGTTCACGTTCATTGACATTTCAGTATTCATCCATTGTTGTTATTTGTGTTTTGTGTTTGTTATACGTTGCAGGGGCAAGGGAGGTTTTGTTATTGGATATATGGTGTTTCACTTTGCTGCTTTGGTAGAGGGATATACACAGAGGTAGGTAGAGTAGCAAAAAAATGTAATCAAGTAAAAGTAGCATTACTTCAAAATAACATTACTCAAGTAGAAGTAAAAAGTAGTCATCCAAAAACTTACTCAAGAGTAAAAATGCATTTGGTGAAAAGACTACTCAAGTACTGAGTAACTGTTTGAACATAATAAATGATTCATTTTTTAGAAATGTAATAAGACAGACAAAAATATAAAATAATGTACAAATTCTGTTATTTCCAAATAATAAAATAAAAAATGAGTACAAAATAAATATCTTTACAAAATAAAGATGCACAAATAACACAAAGTTCCAAATCTCAGTTTTTCACAACAAAGCTTTTAAAGCTAATACCTACAGTAGGTAACATGTATGTTTGCACAGTGCAAACTACTTACAGTGACAAGATATACTGTACACTAACAGTATAATACTGCATATTCAATTTATGGTGTAGCAAGTCTGCGGCTTGAAAAAAAAAAAGGACACTTTCAAATCCATAGAGTCGTGTCACTCTCCATGGGCGGAATTGCATGACCGCAGGGAGTTAATGAGGCAGTTGGAGTGAGGTGCGATAATTCTCAATTGCTTCATTGGCTTCCTGCGGCGTGTGATTAAGGCCCATGGAGACGGGAGTATATACATACGGGTCAGCACAAAAAAAAAAAGGGGAATCAAAGAAAAGGATGGCCACCTGGTGGGAGGAAGCAGTGCAAGCTAGGGCCCCATGAAAGAGCGTTAGCTGTGGTGCTATAGGGGCTAGTTCGCCCCACTGAACATTTGGGTGGAGTGTGGCAAGCAAGGCAGGTGCCCTCCCTAGGATTCCGAGGTGTGACAACGTGAGCGCGAAGAAAGAAGGGAGGAGAGCTGACCTCGGACGTTCTGGCCGTGATGCCTGGAGGCAGCCAAGACGGAGGTCGGCCGAAAGGAGCTTGTGGCTGCTGAGTCTCCACCGGCTACGCGAGCAATGGGTTAGCCAGGAGAATGAGAAGGAGGTGGGCTAAGATCAGGAGGAGTTAGTCTGCATTTTAACCTCAGATTTGTAACGGATTTATTTATTGATTTTTTTATCCTTACTTTTCACAATGATTTTTATGGATTTATATATGCACTGTTTTTTAGAACAATGCACCATTGACACTTTTGTTGATTTTACTTTTATTCTGTCCGTTTTTTAATAAAAGCACTTGAGCACTTTTTCCACAATCCTGTGGCCTCATCAGTGAATTATCCTCATATGTCTGCTCACCTTGGTCATAACTATTGACGGTGTGGGTTCAGCAGACTCCCATGTGGGAAGAGGGAGTCTTTAGGGGACCAGCATCATCACACACTAGACCTCCAAATAGCACAGCTGATAGAAAATGACATTAGAACACAAGGCAGCTTATGCACGTACAAGAAGTCTCATTTTACCATGACTGTCTGTGCATGTTTGGTTAAAACATGCTTGTTCTTCACTCAGTGAAGTGATGCTTAAGCTTCAGCAGGATTTGGCTCTCAAGGTTCTTGCAGTGAAGCTGTGACCGTTTAGCAGTGAACAGGAGCCCCGCATGACTAAAATGTCTCTCACAGGCTGCAGACGCAGGAAGTTTGTGTGTGGTCATGTGACTGCATGGCTATGACCGATTGGTGATACGGAGTCGTGATTATTGCTGCCAAGTCTGCTTGGTGAAACGTAGTCATGTGATTATTGTTGCTACGTCTGATTGGTGAAACAGTCATGCAGTAGATCCACTGGCGACTTCTCTCTAGCAAAAATAGTGTAATGTGTAAATGGAAAAAAGTAACGAGTCGAGTGTTGCCCAATATAGTGGAGTAAGAGTAGCGTTTCTTCTTCACAAATGTACTCAAGTAAAAGTAAAAAGTATGGTGCAGTAAAACTACTCTTAGAAGTACAATTTTTTGAAAGAGTTACTCAAGTAAGTGTAATGGAGTAAATGTAACTCGTTACTACCCACCTCTGAATATACATATACAAATATATTCCACATTGGGGATTTGCATTATTGTTTTTATCATTGTGTTTCATTTAATATATTTATACACTTATTTTACATATCTGCTTTTGTTTGCTTGTGTTTAACCATCGATTGAGGGGAAAATATTATTTATTAGAGGTACAGCTTTGTATAAGTAGGTTCATCTCAATAATTTATCCAGGCCACAGGTTTGGGTAAAGGGTCGGCCGATACAGTGTATCTGAGGTGCTTTCTTACAAATGCATTTTTGGTGATTTCATCTGAAGTTCTCAGTCATGTGCTCCAAGTCCCATTCAAGCAAAATAGTGTGTATATTTTACATATGGTATATATTCAATATCAAGGTGTTATTTGAGACATTACTTAAGATATTATATGTATTAATGTACTGTAATTTGATGTATGGTGATGATGGGTAAAGGGTTATTTCAACTATCTAGACCTAAATTAAGTGAAGAATTCAAATTTCTTAAAACTGTTATGCTGTTTGAATAAAAGACAAAAACAGTAGGAGTAATAACAGTTCTGCTAGACCTGTAAAACTATCATTATCCTAAAGTGTTCAGCTCTGACCACAATATAAAAGGCTGCGTATCTTTCTAAATTGACTAAATCACTTGAATTCTAACAAAACTGTTATACAAATGTTGAAGATTACCATGTTGCAAATAACTACAATAACATAAAATTATAGCCACTTATTTAATATTACTAACTTGACACTAGCAATTTTACACACACCCTATAGAAATACTAAATGAAGTTACAAATCCTATACATTTTTTCACTTTCTGATGCTGGTATTTAAGAAAAAAATACAGGTTCTTCACACAATTATGTGGAAGGTAGTATATTTGATATTTGACAAATGATCAATGAGGGTGCTTTACTTCAGGAATCCACAACAATACATATAGTACATAATAAACTGGAGTGAAGTGATTTAGACAAACTAGCAGAATGCATTGTGTGAAGTGCACATACACAAATGTTCTAAACTATTCCAGCCAATTTTTAAACTAGTAAAAAAAAACATGTATAGAATTGGCACTTTGCTGCATAATTTTGCACCAATATCATAGTAGCATATATTTAAAAAATCCTCATATGAAAGTTTATCCATGGTTTGATCAAATCATTGTTGAAAATCAAGCAACTTGCGATCTGTGTCATTGTTCTCATGACATGACACATCACTGTCCTCCAAACCTCCATAAGAACTCACCTCATGCATCCATCTGATATGCCATCTTCGAAAATGAAACAAAAACATTAACACTAAACAAATCAGGAACAGTCTTATCCTGCATTATATTTCATTGTGATTGCACTAGTTGTTCTCCTGTACTCCATTGTCCCTTCTCAAAGAATAAGACCAGTCATTACGCCATTACTTTGTGAAAAGAAATCCTTGTGAATGAGAAGGTTCACTGTAGTATAAATGAAACTCAGCAATGTGACAAGGTCCACTTTTTGTCAAATTCAAATTTAAAAAAACGTCAGATTACCTGCCATGTCACTAATTGGAAATCCAGATTATACAGTTTCTGCTGAGGTTTTTCATGCACATTTATGATAAAATCTCAAAATATTATTAATTAAAATATAAGACAAACATTTATCATTCTTGCTGAGCTTCACTGGCGAAGCTTGTAACCCCAGCAAATTAAAATATTGATGAAGCTGAGGAATGTGATAACTAGTATTTTTGTACATATAACATACATTTTGTACATGTAACATATTAATAACACATTAAAGATATTCCTGCCCTGTTGCTACAGTATCATGAGGTGCAAAAGCTTTGGTGTATATTGCCACTCCACATGGCAAATCCCTTTAAGCTCAACCAAGCTGAACTGATTTAGGCTGCCGATTAAAAGATAACTCATTTCATTCAGAATATTACCTACATGAACATGTGTCTTATTATTTTACGAAGTCAAGTTATTTGTACATATATAAAAAGAAGGAATGAGTCTTATTTATTGTCAGCTGTTTGTACAGCAAATATTTCTTGTTAAACCATTTAAGACATGAATTTCTTGTAGGTGCTTTTCACACTTCTCAGCAGTGTAAATATGCAGGCTTGAAAATGTTCACCGTATTACAGCTATACTAATTTAGTATGTTAGCACTGGTATTTTTAACTGTCTATAAAACATGCCATTGGACCACAGAAAGAAATAAAAAAATAAATCCTATTTCTGAATAATACCTTTGTTCAATCCAGGATTTACCTCCTGCCACGTTGCTCCTATTATCAGGACAGGCTGTAATTCTATAATGAGCAAAGGAGGTGATGAGAATGGATGGATGGAGTGACAGCTTGTCAATAAACAAAAAACCCATTTCAGTGTTTCTGCATTAAACTATTACACTACTGTAATAGTGTATTACTACGCTAAACTGATATTGCAGTACTACTACTAATTTTACATTGCTATAATACAATGTGTAAGTATGGAAATACTGAAGTGTTTTCTATATGTAAATATGCAGTCTCTTTGAGATAGCATTATGGGATTTGCACCATTTTCTTTCCCAAAATCATTTATTCTTAATTGCTATTAATGATCTGTTACTCTCAACATAATAAACAAAAAAGACAAGACAGGCTTTTTGTTAAAATATTCAAAGGAAAAAAAACACATTGGCTTCCTTATGGTCACTACAAATTTTGTCCAGACCATTACCTTTCAGTATCATTTTCACAATGAGGTACAGTAGTTTGCAAAAACCTGTCAATCAGCATTGCTTGTGAGAGCTTATATCCATGAATCCCGATGGTTACCTTTATTAAGATATCCTTCATAAGATATATTTAAAAATCAATATGTAATTGGATATTGGATAGAAAAATTAAGATCAAACAGCGGTTTTGACACTGGACACTCATACCTGTTTATGATGAAATCCTTTATCCAAGCAAGGAAACAACATACACCAACAGATTTGCTGCTAGGCAAGTTATACAAGAGCTGTTTGGATGGTTTCCTAAGTGTTACTCAAGGTACACTTCAACATGTACACCAATGTGACAAACAGCAGATGCAATTTTGGGATGAAAATAATTTATGAAAGGTGTTAGACATAGGAGAAATATAATAACTACATTTAGAAGAGAGTAAACATTGTAAGTACGTAAAATTTTTAATCAAGTATCTGCCCTGAAACACAAAGATGGAACCTGGATGTTGCTGGTGGAACTAGTCTTGGGGCCTTCTGCTGTTGTCACCATCTAATCACCAGTGTTCTTGAAAAGTATATGTTGATATTCTGATCCTCCTTAACTCTTATTGCAAACTGTTTTGTTTATCATATTAACATAGCATTTAATTATCAAGCTATATATGATATTATGTAAACTTGAAGGGGTGCTTGTATAGCCTTTTGAATCTGAAAATAAAAAATCTCCAAGTGCAAAAATGTAAAAAAAAAAATAGAAAGTGCATTACCAACAAACACTAGAAATGGATGAACGAAAAGGGACAAACTGAAAATAACATCAGAAAATCCTGTCTGGCCTGACTGAAAACAAGATCAAGCCTCCACCAAGCTTAAGGGCTTATGTGATTGTAATTCTGCTCTGGGACTTGAGGTGGTGCTATTCAGTAACATTTTCTCTTCTCTTCTCCTCTCAGAATACCTCAAAACCAGAAACCACATGATCTTCGGCAGTTGATTAGGAAATTAAGACAGCTCAACCATTTGCACTTAACATGCATTTTATGATGCCTTTTGCATCTTTTAGTATATAGGGTTGGCCTTCAAGGTTCCCAAAAACACTTTGTTTGTTTCTTTTACATACCTTATAGTACACCTCCTTGTTAACATCCTGAATGTCTCTCCTACTCCATTTTAGCTTCCACTTCCCACCAGGTGACCATCTCATAACAAAACCCTAACTTGACGGCGGTACAGCTTGCTTTTAAAGTCTTAATCCAGTGTGACTTCTGTGGTCAGGTCAGAAATTCTTTCAGGAAATACTGGAACCATCTTTACAGCATTCCGGTTTTTTTCCCAGGAACTCTTTCAGTTTATATTTTTCAATTATAATAAAAGGTCCACTCTGCTATTCAAAACTGACACATGTTCCCAAAAACAGCAACATACTGCCACATAGTGAACAGGGGAATTCTTAAATATTTACTAGACTAATGTGGCCATAGATTAATAACTGTTGTGGCAGGACATCTCTTACATCTCTCCTATTACAATAGCAGTCTCCGTAGAAGAATCTTTTTATATGTTATAACATACAGAGACTGCCCCCATTGTATCTCTACACACAATGATTCTAAGGAGGCCAAAATAACTGCATGCATTAAAAAGGCAAATATTCTATTATATGAAAGGAAAAGGAAGAATCACAGTTTTTCCCTCCACCTGAAGTGCGCTTGATCTGTGGAACAAATTTGCATAAAAAATGCTAATTCATTGTCTTTACACAGTAACATTTACTGGAGATATTTTGTTCAAAAATAGGCTTTAATTATTGGTAATAGACTGTGCATTTTGTAATGCTTGTAAATTTTAGTCATACTAAGGGATTTGATTTTGAGATACTGCGCCAAAATACTTGTATCTTGATGCACAGGCATACACATAGACATCACTGCAAAAATGGTCAAATTATGCTAAAATTTGTAATACTTTTTACTACATCAAAATCCTTTTCATGCACCATTACTGTATAAGGAAAGTGAAAAGCACACAACAGTAAGGGACAAATTATAGTACAAAGTAAACAGAACCAAAACTAAGACTAAACTAAAGGAACTAGAGTTGGAGAGAATGTCACACTTAATGACTGTGGATGCATCTTCACATTACCTTGAGGATATCAGATTACGTGGATACACATTAGCGATGAATTACAAAATCCCCTCATGACAGTTTCAGATTTCTTACTCTTCCACAAATGTATTGCAAGGTTGACATGTTTTGGTAGCCAATTAATGAGCAGAATCTTATTTCTTTCTCCAGTAGGTCATGGAATGACTGAATTGAGATATTGCATAAATGTTTGTGCTGGCTCAAAAGTTCTGTGATCCTCTCTTTTTGTGTAGTCCAAAAACTCATTTTCATTTTTTTTTTTGAGACTGCCATTGCTTTTATGTGTTCTTCTATTTCTTGAGCATTTGAGTGGTCTCTTCTCTGTTTGTGAGCATTTTATGCATTGTGATTCTGGCCAGGTGCCAATTCTTGTACACACAGGAGCCAGTCCCTGCAACCTGCAGTGAAATTAATACTGTCTGATTTTGTCATGGCAAGTCACAGAGCACTATGGCTGAGTCACTGCTGAAGTCGTACTATAAGACTGGAAGTCATTAATATGCACCATGTCTGCCCACAGATAGCTAAGATGAAGGCTAACTGAAAATTATATAAAATTGACACTCTGCATTTCCTTACATACAGTGCATCTGGAAAGTATTCACAGCGCATCACTTTTTCCACATTTTGTTATGTTACAGCTTTATTCCAAAATGGATTAAATTCATTTTTTTTCCTCAGAATTCTACACACAACACTCCATAATGACAACGTGAGAAAAGTTTACTGGAGATTTTTGCAAATTTATTAAAAATAAAAAAAATTAAGAAAGCACATGTACTTAAGTATTCACAGCCTTTGCCATGAAGCTCAAAACTGAGCTCGGGTGCATCCTGTTTCCCCTGATCATCCTTGAGATGTTTCTGCAGCTTAATTGGAGTCCACCTGTGGTAAATTCAGTTGATTGGACATGATTTGGAAAGACACACACCTGTCTATATAAAGTCCCACAGTTGACAGTTCATGTCAGAGCACAAACCAAGTATGAAGTCAAAGGAATTGTCTGTAGACCTCCGAGACAGGATTGTCTCGAGGCACAAATCTGTGGAAGGTTACAGAAAAATTTCTGCTGCTTTGAAGGTCCCAATGAGCACAGTGGCCTCCATCATCCGTAAGTGGAAGAAGTTCGAAACTACCAGGACTCTTCTTAGAGCTGGCCAGCCATCTAAACTGAGTGATCGGGGGAGAAGGGCCTTAGTCAGGGAGGTGACCAAGAACCCAATGGTCACTCTGAACTCGAGATCCTCTGTGGAGAGAGGAGAACCTTCCAGGAGGACAACCATCTCTGCAGCAATCCACCAATCAGGCCTGTATGGTAGAGTGGCCAGACGGAAGCCACTCCTTAGTAAAAGGCACATGGCAGCCCGCCTGGAGTTTGCCAAAAGGCACCTGAAGGACTCTCAGACCATGAGAAACAAAATTCTCTGGTCTGATGAGACAAAGATTGAACTCTTTGGAACACGTTTGGAGGAAACTAGGCACCGCTCATCACCAGGCCAATACCATCCCTACAGTGAAGCATGGTGGTGGCAGCGTCATGCTGTGGGGATGTTTTTCAGCGGCAGGAACTGGGAGACTAGTCAGGATAAAGGGAAAGATGACCTGCTCCAGAGCGTTCTTGACCTCAGACTGGGTGCGACGGTTCATCTTTCAGCAGGACAACGACCCTAAGCACACAGCCAAGATATCAAAGAAGTGGCTTCAGGACAACTCTGTGAATGTCCTTGAGTGGCCCAGCCAGAGCCCAGACTTGAATCCGATTGAACATCTCTGGAGAGATCTTAAAAAGGCTGTGCACTGACGCTTCCCATCCAACCTGATGGAGCCTGAGAGGTCCTGCAAAGAGGAATGGGCGAAACTGGCCAAGGATAGGTGTGCCAAGCTTGTGGCATCATATTCAAAAAGACTTGAGGCTGTAATTGCTGCCAAAGGTGCATCGACAAAGTATTGAGCAAAGGCTGTGAATACTTATGTACATGTGATTTCTCAGTTTTTTTATTTTTAATAAATTTGCAAAAACCTCAAGTAAACTTTTTTCACATTGTCATTATGGGGCGCTGTATGTAGAATTCTGAGGAAACAAATGAATTTAATCCATTTTGGAATAAGGCTCTAACATAACAAAATGTGGAAAAAGTGATGCGCTGTGAATACTTTATGGATGCACTGTATGTCTCAAACCAAAATGTAGCTGGTCAGGTAGCTCACTTGCTCTGTATCTGTCATGACTCTAGCATCTTCTTCACTTACCCACACCAAAAATAGGCTGAACTTGCATTCTGCCATTAATGCTTTAAACTCCTTCCCTCCAAGGATGTGCTGTAGCTCTACTTTTGTTCAATGATAAAAAGCTAATCATTCCTTCTTACCGATTCTCAAGGGTATTCAAAATACCTATTCATATATTTTTCTATGATAGGAGAACAGCATAGACCATGGAGATAAAGTAGATATATCAAAGTAAGATCAACATCAGACAAAATTTGCTTACTAAGATGAAAAGAACAAAGATCACGGAAAGTATATTCAATGTCAAAAGGTAAGCTCTGCAGTTACAACATTAAGAGAAGTATATTATGGGAACAGCAACAGGTGTTTCTCATTTTATGTCCATGTTTCAGAATTGGCAATGTACTGCCATTGTGTTAACCTGAAATTAAGAAAAGATGTAGAAGATTTCATTCACTGAATGCATGTCCTGAAAAAGAAATACATGTTGGCTCCAGGTGATTTAAGAAAACCTCTTACCTAAGACGAATGAGACTGATGCCCCATCTACTGCTGTATTCTTTATTATCATCATTGTATCCAGTATATTGCCCAAATCCTCACAAAAGTGAACAGAGAAAAATGAGCATCTTTAGACAGGTAGATCTATGAAGTCTATGTGGCATCCAATGTCCAGATGACAAAACCTCACAATATTAAAACTTTTTCTAGAAACAGACTGGCTCCATAAATACACCTAAAATGGAAATGCAAGTATAGGAGAAATAATACACTTCAGATATTTTTTATAAAATCCTGTTTGTCATGATGTTCTCAAAATGAGAATATAAATAACAGTTCTGTTCACTCTTATTATTACCAAGTCACTGCAGATAGTTCTTTTTTTTTGTATCCCGAACAACTCATCTTAAATGTCATCTTTAAATTACTTCAGCACAAAAAATATCTGTCTGCTTTATATTTTACAAAAATGCAAGTGTTTTAAGATTTCTGTCTGTTTTAAGGCAGCTTTGTTCTCTGGCAAATACTTCAGACTTAAGACTTAAGTACATATGCTTTGAAATCTTTGTGGCAGATTATAGAAGAAATGGTATGTGAATACTGCCAAAGTTTAATTTATTTCTCTCAGCTATTAAAGGGTTGAGTAAGCACATGTTAACTTTTTTTTTTGTTGTTGTTGCAGGGACCTCTACAAGCAACACATATTGTCTATAGGTCAGTTTTTATGAAACTACAGCTGTCAAGAACAGCCACTGTAAGACCTATGGTAGATAAATTAGGTTGCTCTGATCATTTCATCAGTATCTGCCTGCCATTGTTGAATATAATTGACTAATATTTGCGTATGTTGGAAATATTAAGTAACTGTTTCAGTTTAGGGAATTGAGGACAATCAGTAGTCCCAGTAGCTGATGAAGAAAATGTTTCAGTGGAAGATACTGATAATAACTATTTATTTTAAGTTTTATTGCCAATGAAAATATAAAATAAAATATAAACGTTGCAATATATTTTGGATAAAATTGACAAAAACATAGACAATGAATAACCTACCTTAATATACTTTTTAGGCATGAAGTATCTTTATTTTAAAGAAGTTATTCTTTGCTGGTTGCTCACAGCCACTTGTCTTGCCAAACTGAATTTTATGCGGGAACCAAACCTAGATCAAGCGCCAACCCCATCATAAGGCATACTTACACACATCTGAACTCATTCATTGGTTTATTTAGAGTTGCCAAATGATCTAACATATGTGTAATTAGAATATGGAAGAAAACCAGAGGGCCAGGAGAAGAAACAAGGGAACCACGTATTAAATTCACAGAAACAGAACCATTCTAATAATTGTGAGGGATGGCCCATGTCCTTACCTGGAAAGGATCCACTCGGGATGGATGGACCAAAGGAGAGAGCATGCCCAGGGTATTACCTGCCCCGGAACGATATATGGCAGCCCCCCCGGGTTGTATTGGTGCCTTGGATTCCCATATGGCAGCATGGGACATGAAGTTCTTCCATTGGGTTCCACGAGTGCTGCTAGTGTGTGCTACAGGGACTGGGGAGCCCTGCATCATAGGGTTTCTGTCACACTTGGAAGTGCTTTTGGACCACATCTACGGAGTACTAGAAGTACTTCTGTTTGGGAGATAAAAAATATCTGCCTGCCTTTCATGGACAAGCCAGAGTTGGGTGGAATCTGGATGAAGCTTGTGAGGAGGAATGTAGTAACAAGTGACGGAGACAGAGAGAAGGAAGAAGAGAGTTACTGTGTGCCCATTGTGCTTATTGTGCTTGTGGCTGTGGTGGGAAATGCTTGCTTTAAAGAGTTTCCCATAATAAAAGACTCTTTAGCCTTTTAAACTTGTGTCTAAGCCAGCTTGTGTTGGGTGTTTTGGGAGCTGGGGCGCTCTCTGGTGTCCATATAATCAAATGCAGTCATTTTATTCTGTGAGCATTCCTACAGTTCAAGGCATGCAAATTTAAATTTAAATATAACAGAAACATCAGTTATATTCTGCTTCTTAAAAAGCTATATTTGTAAACATTGTGTAACCATTTAACCACACTTCATCAATTTTCACACCTGAATAATCACATTGAAAATCCTAAACTTAATCTGTCTAAATATAACAGTGAATCTTGCACATGAAACCATTTCTGTAAAATATAAGAACAAAATTAGAGTATTAGGGAAATAAACATAAGCTATTTATTTAAGGTTTTTGTACAGTGCATTGATTCTCACACTCTGTCCTGATGACCTCATGGGGCTGCAGGTTTTTGTTTGCATGAGTGAGTCCTTTTACCTTGTAATTGATCTCATTTAATTAGCTGGTCTTTTGTTATCTTCTCTTTTTGTACATTCAGAAAAGCACAGCAGGCTGATTTTTAGATTTATAAGATATTTAGAAATATTTTTATTGTTGATGTTGCTTTAAATGCTTAACTCTTTTTTTGTTGTTTTGCCTGTTTATCTGCCATTTTGTGGCAGAATATAGAAGAAATGGTATATGAATGCTACCAAAGTTTCATTTATTTCTCTCAGCTATTAAAGAGTTGAGTAAACACATGTTCATTTTTGTTGCAGGGACCTCTACAAGCAGCAGACATTGCCCATAGGAGTTGTAGTGAAACTACAGCTGTCAAGAACATCCACTGCAGATGCTCCTTTGTAGTTTGCCCCTTTAATTTTATTCTAATAATGTCAATTAACAATTAGCAATGCAGACACCAGAGTAAATGATCCTGAATGCTGAAGGAATGCAACTACTTCAGTGTCTGAACCTCTGACATGCTCATTAGTAAATAATTGATTAAATAACCTGTAAAAGAATAAAAAAAATCATGATGAAGATACAAATCTTAAGATCATGAGATGAGAAAAGCACTACATTATCCAAGTGTAACATACATAAATGCGCATACAAAATGCCAAACATAGTTTTGTAATTTCTACATTGGCCCCAAAACTTAGAAGCTGGGAAATAGCAACTTGTTTAGTTAGACTAGAATGTTGGTGGGACTTCTCATGTCATAATGTTTTACACAGAATCTCCTCTGATCTGGATGGGATTGACTTTTTGACTTTTCTATTGCCTATAATTCCCTACAGCGCTTACTGATGGAATATATCAATGAAGTGGGATCAGCCACACAGATGGGAATTATTCTAGCTCTCTTCCAGTTAATCTTACATATACCAGATTTCACATACATTTCTGAGACTTTTCATCTGCCCAGTTTCTCGTGCAACTCTGCAGTGGTGAAAAGAAGGTGACATACAACGGTGTGATGAATAATGTTGTTGACCGCTGCAGAATAAACTCCCTGCAGCACACCCTTAGTAAAAACGAGGAGGTGGTGTTGGACTTCAAGCAGTGTAAAGCCTTCTTGTCTCCAGTTTTCATTTTGGAAGCAGAAGATGAGGTGTTCACAGTATATTAGTACTTTCTGGGTTTAACTGAAAAGAAATCTGTATTGAGCTAAAAATCATATTTAAAAACAGCCAAATATTTTTTGAGGAACCCCATGTTTTTTGATGTGGGTGAAACATTTCCACATGTGTTTTTTTTTTTTTTTTTTTTGCAGTTTGTGGCTCTAAGTGTGCTCTTTTTGGTAGAAGTATTTTAGTGTTAATAGCATAATAACAGAAAATGGCAACAGACCTCCAAAAATTAATCAGAAAGGCTGTCTGTTCTGGACAGTAGCATGGATTCCAAGGAGGCAGTAGCAGAGAAAGCAAACAATGAAACTGCTGGATATCATGAAGAATGACTCATACCTTGGCCATCCTGCAAAGCACCTTCAGCATAAGGCTAATTCTGTCCTAGTTGTCCGGGAAGCATGAGGTCTTTTTATTTTTTACCAGCCACTAGATGCTGCAATATAATCTCTTAGTATACTGTAATGTATGTGATTTTAATTTGTGTTGTGTGCTTATCTGTGACTGACAAGGGATTTATCCTGTCTTATGCCTGATGGTTGCTAGGATAGACTGTAGATTTGCAATGATTTTGCCCTAGATAAACAGGTTAGGAAAATGGATAGATGAATGGATGGATGGATGGGTGGATAGTTAAATGCATATAGGCATAATTAATTTAAAATGTTTGCTTTGTTCTTTTGTTTGGTTTATTCATTAATCTTGAATATCATCGCATCTTACAAGAGCGCAACATTCCCTTCAGATCAATACAGTATCTATCTATCTATCTATCTATCTATCTATCTATCTATCTATCTATTGTAAAAGATAGCCTGGACACAGACAGACACGACACCAGATGTCCACAACACATATGGTTTATTTTTCCTTTCCAGCACAAACATAGTGCCCAAAGACTCACAGTCCTTTTCTTTCCTTCTGCCGCCTCCACTCCTTTCTCGCAAGCTCCGTCCTCTTCTACCCGACTCCGGCTCCCAAGTGGAGTGTGATGGCCTCCTTTATATTGCACCCAGAAGTGCTCCAGGTGCTTCTCCATTAACATCTGGCAGCACTTCCGGGTGTGGTGGAAGTGCTGCACACGAGTTCAGCTCCTCTTCTGGCAGCACTTCCTGTTGTGGTGGAAGCACTGCTGACCACCGTTCCGGAGCTGTCCAGGCACCCCCTGATGGGGACCACGTCCCCCCACAGGGTTGCGTGTCCCAGCTCCATGGCCCCCATGCAACCCAGGATGGCTGCCTTCTTATGTTCCGGGGGAAAATACTGCCCCTCTCCCAGTCCTTCCCTTCTCCCAGCGTCCCGGTGGGGCAATATCCTTGGACATCTGTCACTCTATCTATCTATCTGCAAAGTTAAGCATCAGAGATGAGGTACAATGATTTTACTGGTGTCCAATAGACAGTGATGCAGCAACCTTTTCTAATGCACCAGATATTTTGCATTCAGTTCAATAGCCACAATGGTGTCCTAACAAGCATGTATGTATTATTGGTCTACTTAAAGAGTTGGCCAGTTTCACAATCAGGTTGACTCATGTCTATAACTTTACTGACATTTTGTCAAATGAGCTTGATATTAACGTCTTCAGCTCATAAGCTGATTGCTCAATTAAACACCTGGCTCATGATTCACTCCAACATTCAGCAAATGAAAAAGATTTGACATGCGAGAGGCCCACAGAATTACAGTCTATGGAGATTTCACACATGAAGAGCTCAAGTGCACAAACAAGCTTTCATTGTCAGTCAATACACCACCACATCACTCCATTACTGTTTCTCATGCTTAATTGCATTCAAATTGATCATTTCAATGAACCATTTACATAGTCAGTAATAGTGTTCTCTCAAGAGCTCATATTTAGATCAGATCCTTGCTTTCTGAAAGAGCTTGTTTCAAAAGTCTTACTATTACACGAGCCTCAAATTTGCCAGCAGCTGCTTTTTTGCAGGAATGCTATTTCTGAAAGAAAACTAACTAATGACAATAAAAAGAGGCATCAGAATGTACTCAAATGTTCCCACAGATAATCATTGTATAGACAAGTTGCTTAGCCACAAGCATGAAATAGTTTAATTGCATTTTGAGAAAATCCTGTTGCTTCATTTTATTTAAAGTATTAACATGTAAAATGCAAGAAAAGATTAAAATCTTGCCTTTTCACTTGCCGATAAATAAATGCCAATTAAGATAATTCTTAGTCTTTTGGCAATTCAGATTTTATTAATATGTGAGTGAGCAATTTAACAAAAATAATTAGGCTAACAAAAAGGTTTACTCATGCTATTGACTATTCATACTATTTACTCATACTGTTTACTCATACTATTGAGTATGAGACACTGAAAGAGAAATGTTATGAAATGAGCAAAATATATGACAAAAATGCATTTACTTGGTGTGGAAATTAGATTAATTGGTAAAACATCATATGGCAGACATTACCTGTAACTCTTGCCTTATTTACTTTTGAAGCACACATTAGCAATTTATAATATCCATCCAATATCCAGTATCTAATCCATTTATAATATATGTATTTTCTCTACTAAATTCAATCTTATTTCTTAATCATCTTTCTTTAATGTACACTCTGCACAGCCTATCCACATTTCTATGAAAATATGTCTGGTTTTGACATGTACTTGATCATAAATACACAAATCTTATAAAATGCTCCAGGATAGTGTTTATCTACAAAGAGCTGCTTCTCTGTAAGGAACTTTCATAATGGGAACCTCATTGTGATGAAAAATCCACTTACTTGCTGTAAGCACAGGGCCAGTGTGCAAATCAATTCAATTCAAAGTATCATTATATGGCAGTGTTCTCTGGAGGCAGTCTGTGAGTGCTTATACAGATTTGCAAAAATAAAACAGGAACATAAATACACAAAAGCATGCAAAACTTTCATATATAAATAAGCACACATATCTACTTAAATGTTCAGCAACAGATTAATGACAACCAGTTTACTGCACCAAGGGAGGAACTAAGGAAACATCTATCTGGAAAATTAAAGTTTAGAAATATAAGAGAAAATAAGCTAAGAGACAGCATTGCCAGCTAGCAGTCAGGATAAAGAGCAGTTTGAGGGCATTTCAAAGTCTGATTTCTCCGTTTTCTGTACATTTGTGTTGTTTAATCTTGTCCTTATAGTCTTTTCCCAGTTTGGTTCATGATGGCCATGAGTTTCATTCCAACTTATGATGTCACAGATGCATGTTATATAAAAATGAGCAAGCTGACAATGCATGCCAGATATTTGATTTGCTCATGAGAAACTCTTGTTTTGCTTGTCTTTTTCTCTAAACTAAATGACAAAGAACAAAAGCAGAAATGTTCTAAACAAACAAAGCTCCATTTATGCTCATGTTATAATTTACCAAAATTAAAGCTTCTTTTTGTTTTTGTTTGTTAAAACATACCTTTGGAGCTCTACACAAAGTAGGAAAGAGTTCAGAGCTTTTAGTTTTGGATAAATTAATTCTTTTTTGGCTTAAACACAAATGTGCATTTTTGCACTTGTGTTAAAATCTGACCTACCCTGGCCATCTGGATGTCCAACCTTTCCTTCCCATCCAAAAATATGGTAAATTACCTGCTAAAGTCCCTTAGTGTGATGTAAAGTGAGGTTCATGGCTGATCGGCACCATTTTAAATAAATAATTGCCACACTCGCAGCTTTAAGGAGGGGGCGCTGGCGGTCCTGCACTTAAGTGTGTGGGTGCAGAATCGCCTGTGGCTGCAATTGATGCTGGGGGCTGCTAATCTCCACACCTGTGCCATGTCGCCATTTTAAAAGAGGAAGCACGAGTACAAGATGGGGGAAGAAGAAAAAAAGACAGAACAGAGGCTAGTGAAGGAAGAAGTCCAGCAGCGAAAGAGCGAGCAAGCGAGTGAGGGAGGAGCGAAAGCAGACTCGTTGGAGAGAAGGCAGGCACCTATGAGGATAGCCCCTGCAAGGAGTTTATGGCCGACACTCAGGGGGCGGTTGGAATGGGTCACTTCTGCTGAGCTGTTTTGAGGAGCAGGATTGACCAGGAGTTAGAGCTCGCTGTGGAGTGTAGTGGGGGTCGAGGAGGCTTGCGGGGGAAACAACCCCAGCGTGAGCACCCTGGTCGTTTGGGACCCGAGTCACGGTCCAGCGAGGGAGCCTGTGTATAGCCAAGGGATGGAGGAAAACCTGATGAAGATCAGCTGCGTCTGCTGATAGGGCAAATCCTCTGCTGTGAGGCCCGTGTGGGATAAGCAGAGGAGCCGCTAGATAAAAGGAGAAAGCACCAGGATTGTTTTTTTAAAATGATTGTTCCTGCTAGTATTTAAACCTCATTTTAATGGGATTTATTATATTATTTTAACCTTCACTTTTTCACATTTTTATGGATTATTTATTTCTGGACTGTTTTGAAACAATGCACAGTTTATTTGGACACTGTTTTGATTGTTTTTAATAAAGGCACTGTACACTTTTGCTCCTTCCCCTTGCTCCATGTGGTGTCCTCATTTGTACAGCTCATCATGACTGGGTTCAAGGGGCTCCCATTATGGAAGAGGGAGCATGGACCCAGACGTGCGATGTCACAGTTAGTAACAATCTGACATTATCAGTCTGAAAATTTCTACATTACAGAAATACCTAGCAAATGTTTTTGAAAGCCAAATTAGCAGCTTTAATTAGCTGTATTATTCTGTAGACTGCTCCCCCATACAGTAGACTTCTCTGTTTTGATAACCTAAGCCTAGGATGGTACTATAAAATGGTACTATAATGTGACCGAGGAAGAGGAACATTGTGACTATGATAGCAAAGCCAAACACATATTATTAACAATGTTCATATCATGGAAAACAATGCAAGGTTTTGTTTCCTATTTAAATATACTTCTCACATGAACATTACTAAAACAGAAAAATAAAAAGCAAATATATGGTTAATAAATTCATAGTTATAACTCAAATCAGGCAATACAATTCTTGGGAATTTCACTCCCATTGTAAATATTTTTTTTTTACAAAAGCTATTTAAAATATGAATATCGAACATTTGAAAGGTTCTTTCCAATGCAGTGTGTGGCTGACAGAAGTCTTCAACAACCAGCATATTTTCAGCTCAGTCTGTGATGCAGCAACCTCCAAGACATACTGAGCCTTCAGTCTGTTTCTTTATTTGTTTATTAAATATACCAATGTCGAAAACCCAAATTCACACAAGTAAGTTGTCCCAAACTGGGCCAGAATGCCCATCGCTTTAACTACAAAGCTGGGGAACTCTGCCTTCTTCAGTAGAGGTGCCCAAAACTCAGTAAGGTTGTTGGAAAAGTGTTTTTATCACTGCTTGCTTGCAGTGAAATTTGTGTTTCAATCAATGCCTGTCTCAACCCTATTGTCTAGAAGTGATACTTCACCCACTACATATTCTTCAAAAACTCTGGGGTGAGTACTGTTCAAAGGTCTTCTGGATATATCGAATATCAAATCCTCAAGGAGAGGAACAGCCATCTATATGAGACGCTGGATGCAAAGTAAGGAGAAAAGCACTTGTATCGACTGTCCAGACAAAGGGACTGAGTGGGGAAGGTCCTGCTGCAGGTCAGAGTAATAAAGGATGCAGATGGAAATTTACTGACAAGCTGGAGTGTGTGTTGAAAAGGTGGAGGCAGTACTTTAAATCCATCCATCCATCCATTATCCAAACCGCTATATCCTAACTACAGGGTCACGGAGGTCTGCTGGAGAAAATCCCTGCCAACACAGGGTGCAAGGCAGGAAACAAACCCCGGGCAGGGTGCACATACACATCCACACACCAAGCACACACTAGGGACAATTTAGAATCACCAATGCACCTAACCTTTATGTCTTTGGACTGTGGGAGGAAACTGGAGTACACGGAGGAAACCCACGCAGACACGGGGAGAAAATGCAAACTCAATGCAGGGAGGACCCGGGAAGCAAACCCGGCTGTCCTAATTGCGAGGCAGCAGCACTACCCACTGCGCCACCATGCTGCCCAGTACTTTAAATGACTTTTGAATATAGAAAATAAAAGAGAGTGTAGGTTGGATGAAGTGGAGATAGTAAGTCACAAAGTATTGGGGTTCAGCAAGGTGGAATTTAGGTAAGCTATAAAGAGGATGAAAAGTGGAAAAGCAGTTGGCCAAGACAATATACCAGTGGAGGCATGGAGATGTTTAGGTGTGATGGGAGTCGAGTTTCAAACTAGATTGTTCAAGAAAATCTTGAAAAGTGAGAGGATGCCTGAGGAGTGTAGAAGAATTATATTAGTAAAACGTTTTCAAAGAATGAGGGAGATGTGCAGAACTGCAAAAAATATAAGGGTATAAAGTTGATCATGCACACCATAAATATATGGGAACAAATGCTGGATGAAAGGCTGACAGAGGAAGTGGCGATCTGTGAGCAAATATGGTTTCATGCCAGGAAAGAGTACTGCAGATGCGATGATTGTTGATGGAGAAGTACAGAGAGGATTGAAAGGAATTGCATTGTGTGTTTGTGCACTTGAAAAAAGCATATGACAGGGTGCCAAGAGAGGAGTCCTAGTAAAAGTATGAATAGTATGTGAAGGTGGTGCAGGATATGTATGAGGACAGTGTGACTGCGGTGAGGTGTGCAGTACCAATAACTGCCTGATTCAAGGTGAAACATGGAATACATCAAGCTCTAAGCCCTTTCTTCTTTGCAATGGTGATGGACAGGTTGACAGATGAGGTCAGACAATAGTCCCTGTAGACTATGATGTTCGCAGATGACATTGTGATCTCTAGTGAGAGTAGACAGCAGGTTGATGTGAACCTGGAGAGCTGAAGGTACATACTAGAGAGAAGGCGAATGAGAGTAAGTAGGAGTAACATGGAATACATGTGCGTGAATGACAGGGAAAGTGGTGGAAGGGTGTGACTGCAAGGAGCAGAGGTGGTGAAGGTAGATGAAATTAAATACTTGCGTTCAATGGTCCAAAGCAATATAGAGTGTGGAAGAGGGATGAAGAAGAGAGTGCAGGCAGGGTGGAATGGGTGGAGAAGAGTGGCAGCAGTGATTTGTGATAGAAGAGTAACTGTAAGAGCGAAAGGGAAGGTTTATAAAACAGTAGTAGGGGTAGCTACAGTATGTTGTATGGTTTGGAAATGGTGGCACTGACAAAAAGACAGGTGGAAGATCTATGATTTTTTCTGAAAGAAGAAGAAGAAAAAGAGGTAAACAAAGAAGAAAGAACAGGAAACATAGTGTGCACACATGCAGCTAATCATGAGTGTCATAATTCAATGTATGCAACAATACAGCTAATCCTCTGATGCTATCTTGAAATTCAAAAATGTTATGTTCTTTTCCTAGAAGGTATGCACTTAAGTCATTGAGTTTTCTGAATATATCCACAAGGTAGAAGGCATTGAAGGGCACAACTGGTCAGAAAATAGTTCAGCCAAGGCTGGTTTTCCTTTGTATAAATAGGGTCTAACCTCTTCACAGGGCTTCCAAAATCGCTTCAGGACTTTTATCTAACAAAGAGCAGGTGGCTCATGCTCTGCTTCATTACACACAAAACCTTGAATGTCTTTGCTTGAAGAGGTCTCTTCTTGATTAACTTCACTACCTTCAATGCTTAAAATGATTTGTTAGCCAAAGCCTCTCTATTCAAGGTACACTGTGTGATTGTTACAGTGGTGACTCCTCCACAGAAATGAAAAAAAAAAATGCAGTCAATCTATTGGAATAATCAGTACAAATACCAACACTATCACCATGAATGTATACTCTCCTTTATTGACACAGAAGAGAAATTCTTTCTGGATGTCATCATCATGTATGTATTTTGCAAATATCATCAACCGAGGGATTCCAAAAATATCTTCAGACTCACCAAATGGCATGCAAACATATGTGTGCTAATGTTTTTTTTTTTCTATAACAGGTACTTGTATATGCTCTGATGTGTTTTTTTATCCTTTTAGCATCACTGTCATTTGGTAGTGGGTCAGAATCAGCTTTCTTGTTAGCCTGGTCTAATCAACTGTTCTGCAATTGTGTCAGCCTTCCTGGTTTTGGCAAAAGAGTATGAATAATAATTTGAAAAGAGGCTGTGAGTGCTGTCCTGTTTCCCTTGATGGATAGAAAAACATTTAATTAATATTGACACAAGACATATATTAAAATGAAAATTGGTATTCTAAAAGAAAAAGTGTTTAAAAAATTTTCCCCCAATTACTTTAGTGGTCAATAATAGTAATTTTCTTAGGTCTTTTCTCTATTGCATAATGGCAATACCACCATTCAGGAGCATAACAGACTCTGATGTGCTGCTTATTGATTGTGGTGTCAACCATAGAACACACATTTCATAGCCAGATTGGCAGTCTTGCAGTCCAAAAAATGAACATTATGTTAAACTTTAAATATTTTCTATGTCTAGCTAGCCAGCTAATCTAGCAAATGATGCATTTGTGTTTTCATCCACAAGTCGATAAAGCAACCAATTGGAGAGCAGAAATCCTCCATATAATAATGATGCCTATAAGTTGTTGGTATGATATAGTAGACCTTGCTAGCTACGCACAGTCTATACCTGTCTTACAAACTGATTAGCTGCCTCAGTTGACTTACTTTTCTACTGTTTTTTTGAAGCTTTCTGTGTGCACTTCAAGATCTCCCTGGTCTTTTTGAATGCTGTGCTTTGTTGAAAATTGCATTTTGATCTTGTTAATTTAGGCTTTTGCTACAGAAAACAGCCTCATACACAACACATTGCATATTGCTCGTCACTATTTCTGTAAGATTTAGTGCCGTCAAGATATACATTTTTGATTATGGTTTTGTTTTGACATTTCATATTATTGCCCTTCACTTCACAAGCTTGTCCTACTCTCTGCTCCACCTCACTTGTGCTCTCCCCAGTTTCCATACATGTCTGTGCTGTCAAGTGCATCAATTTGATTGTTTCACACATTTTGAGAGGGGAGTTGGTCTTGGGCGGTAATATTTACTATGTTTTCATAGCAGAGAATAAAAACTTTCTTCAATTCATCACTATTACAATGTGCTGTTTAGTAGAGCAGTTTTTGGTTTATATTAACAAATAGAGGGTGGTACAGCATGCACCTCAGAATTTGTAACTTAATAAACTTGGGTAATTTTAATAAACAATTCTGTAGTAGTTCATTACAAATATATTCACAGTCCAATTTTAGTCACGACCTATAGCTTAAGAACAAGTGTATTAGGTAAAGGGAGCAGAACCTTGGATCTCTTTATATTCAAGTAAAGGAATTTTCAAATGACTCCAGAACTTAAATGAAAGTTAATAAAGAAACTTAGAAATAGAAGTTTTTAAGTAATTAACTGCAGGATAGCCAGTGAGTAAATAAACCTTTACTGAAGTTGTTTCTACTTATGACAAATACATGAACCGGCTTTTCACTAGAAAGAGGCTATTATAGTCGCCCATCACTTCATTGATGTAAAAAACTGTGTTAGCTAATTAGTACCAAAGACAATGTGATGCTGTGAGCCTCACTGCTAAGTTAGTGGGGATTAAAAAATTTCCAGAGGGTAGCACCACTTCTAGCAGCCGGTGCACAGCACTAACTAAAGTGCAGAAATAATATTTAGTGATAGTCTGCTCAATACTGACTTGTTGACACTGTGTCGAACTTTCAAAATGCAGATGTTTAAAGCGCTGCTTCGAGGCTTGTTTCAAACTCGTTTGTCACATAATCCTGAGGCACACTAACACCATGACGTCACTGGCATCTCTCCAGTAAGGAGCCGGTTTGGTCAGCTGATCCACTGCAGGCCTTCTTTGGCCAGTGTTAATGGTCCACAATGATCATATCCAATTTTTGATTATTGTCGGTGGGAAAAAAGGGTTCTTATGGGTTGTGTTTTTTTGGGCTACATTTTAAAAATTAGTGCAGTATTTTGGGCTATTTATCCACCCCCTTACAACAAATTTTACCATGTTTTTCATTCATCTGGCACCCCTATTCCCAGCTATTCGCATTTGATTGTTCTTTACTGTTGTAAAATATCCTCCTTTGTGTGATGATATATACCCATTCTATCACTCTTAAATATCTCACGGGGGACCCCCCTTCCAACCAGCACCTCCCCCACCAACCCCCCTCTTTCCAGTGTCTCTTTTTGTCCACCTCAGGCTTTGGGCATATTCATTTCATTGGACTATATATATTTTTTGGAACCTGGCAACTCCCTGGGCCCACCCCATCTTGCATTTCCTGCAGGTGGGACTTGAGAACAGAGTACAGTCAAAGCAAAAATAAAGATTTAAAAAAACAGTTACATAGAACTTCTCTATAATTTAACAAATACTTCTTGGAGACATTCTGAATGATTCACGCAAATACCACGTTTCATGGTGTAGAGTCTTGTCTACTTAAATTGATGAGCATTTTTGGTGTAAGGTAGCTCAAGTATTGCAACAGTCCTGCTTCTATGCCATTCCATGTTGATCACGTCAGAGAGGCCGAGAGACATTTTACATTAGAATTTACAAAGCTGATGTGGACATCACAACAGTATATGCACAAGACACTCATCAATAAAAGATAGTATTCATTTCATATCTGTAGCTAATACATATTGTTAATTTCTAAATACAATGGGAAAAAAAGTGTGTGCTGCATAACTAGTTATAACTGACTTCAAAACAGAACCAGTGCCATTGATTGCATCTTCTGGAGTTTGTGGGAGGTTCATGGCTTCTGTGTCAATGAGACAAAAAAATTGAAAAGAAACAAAGCAAATTCATCCAAAGGTAGACATAAAGATCACTAAAGTACTGGCAAGAAGGAGCAGCTGGATAAGCACATCTAGACCCAAACATTCAAAAAGGCACCTGACATTGTCAGCAACGTTCGTGCCTTGTGAATGTATTGTATCAAAGGCTGGCGAGTGATCAGTAAATAAGAAGTTGTGCGAACTGCAGAACATCAGAATAAATCATGGATGTAAATAGAATTAAAGAAAAACTGAGCTATTGTTGTTTCTGTATTTTTAAACTATTTTCCAATTACTCAATCCCAGCCACTGACACATTTAACGTTTTCCTGTTGTTTACCTGTCGTGTTATCCAAAGCAGGCACCTGCTGTCACTTGTCACAATTATCAAAACTGAGTTTCATTCACGCCCTAAACCCACAATCATTAGCCATAACAACAACTGAAATCATCAGTCAAATGTTTCGCTTTGTTATACAGTACATAAGATGCATTTTCTATGCATATATGTTCAATAGTAATAATACTAAAATGGCAATAATAAAAACACTACAAGATACAAATATTTATGAGAAGAGCCTGCGCATCAGCGTGAGGAGGTGTCTTGTCTCCCATTATGTGAGCTTGTGTACTGCGCCTCAGTCTATCAGCCACACTGGTGAGCATTACTCAGGGACCAAATGCAATAGAGAATACTGACAATGTACACCTTCAGAAGTAGAAGAAATAAACTGTATACTGAAATGTCAAATGTAAAAACACAAAGCAAAACATTTCACACAACCAATGAGTTTTGTTAATTATAAAACAGTGCACTATATATGTTGTTAGTTTTTTGTTTATTCTCACCAAACACCACATATCTACACAGGCAATGAATATAGGGAATTTGTTTAAAATATTACAGATTAAATTAAAATAAAATAGTGTTAAAATATATTAATAAACAAAATGAGAAACAATGGCCTTCAGGAAATATCAAAAAAAGCTTGTGAGCTGTCTATTCGGACAGAATGCATTGTTAACTGCACACACTCTCTGTACAGAGACAATGTTACCAAAATAAAAGAGAAATAAAACAAAAATACAGCACAGTCCACACAAACTCATATCAAGCTTTCTTGATTTTTGATCTTGTGATTAATTGTCAGTGTCATAGAAATTAAGACATTTTAACAAGATGACAAGTCTAATAGTCAGGTCAATATAAGCTCCCTTTAAAATGTTTGCATATACAGAATATGAGATGATCTCAATGAAGTGGGACTGGTGCATAGTGGAGAAAAATATATAACACTGAGGAATTATAATATATAATAATGGGAACGAGGAAAATTGTGACTTCCTAAAACACACACGGCAAATGTAGGAATTTCAGCATATAATTTAAGAGGCACGTGTATGCTTTTCCACATTGATTTAAGAACTAAGTAAGCTGTCTGTTATACTATACTGTAACTCAAACAATACTTAACAGTAAATAGTCCAACAAGTCAATTTAAGTAAATGAAGAGCTTGTCTGACACCGCTCACAATGGAGGTTCACATTGTCATTTTGGTGTTTGGAAGGTGTCGTTTGGCTGAAACTGTTTATAGCGATTTGTCCTAAAAGGAAAGTTTCATATAGAAACAAAACCACCCATTTAAGCATGCTGGGCTGTACTGTAGTGTGTTTCTACATTATAAATTCAGTATGACAGCAGTGACTCCAAACACTCAAATATGAACTTTAGTATGTTTTAAAGTGAAATTCTTAATATATATAATTTGTAATACAACATATAATAATACATCTTTGACAATATGAATCAAATAAAAACACAACAATCCATAATTGTCTACCTGAATTGTCTTTTTAGTCTGTCATTGAACTATATAAACTGAAATTTGTAATGTCAATACAAATTACAAAATGGTTGGCCCTGATCTATTAGTTGGTGGTCTGCTTCAACAGGTGGCCAGATAACACCCATGATTTAGGGTAACTAATATGAAGATATTTTGTTAATCAACTATGAAAATCTGTAATAAATTATATAGAATCAACTTTTTTAATTAGAAAAAGGCAAAAGATCTTTTTTCAAAGATATAGTCTGGTAAAAATAGTGTACATTCTGCTGTCTACTCAACTAAAGCAACCTGTATGCTCAATTAAAGGAATGTGGACATTTAATGCCTATGCCTGTCTTTACTTTAATTAAGTTGCTTTTCAGCACATTGGAGAGCTCAAATCAACCCTCTTTTGCAACCTTAAACTCTATAGATTCTCTTGATTCTAAAATACCAAAAAAGATATTACAGTAGGGGGAAGTGAAACAAAAAAAAACTTCAATAAATTCAATATGTTACAAACTTTAAATGTAATTTATTTTTTTCTCAATATATCAGACGACACTCATCAATCATTAAATATCAGATATTCATTTTATTTATTTAACTGTGAGATTCCTGAGATTTGTTTCTCCTTCTTTTTATTACCGTAGTAATTCTTTTCTAAATATCTTTTCAGATACTTTAACAGTATCTCCTAGTTTAAGAGTATTCTATTGTCTAAAAAAGACTATTAAAGCCACACCAAATTACATTTGAGAAACGATTATTTAAGTATGTAGACCTACATTTTTACAGTGAAGTGATTTATTCTGCAGTAGAGAATGGTTTCATCTTTAGTGTCCAAATCAGCAGCTTATTCCTTACTGTGAATTGAAATCTACTTATTATATGAAAAAGGGTCAGGTAGGCTTTGATCTCCATTGGTACACCATTTAACAGTGATGGTATATGTTGTAAACACCAGGGGGGCGCAACTGAACCTCAACCCTCAGACATAATAATACCCAACATGATTTTGGATTCAAATAAATTATTTTTATTTGTCTACCATACCTCTCCAATAATAACCCATGCAACAGAGCAATAACTTCTCCTTCCTTCAAGAGTGTTGCCTGCTACCTCCTGACTCTGACTCTGATTTTCTGATGTGAGGTGCTTCTTTTCAAGATGGACCTGGGAATGCTTCTAGTGTCACAATTTGTCCTCTTGGAAGAACTTCTGAGTCATATGGAAAGCAGGAAGGTCTCCCCTCCAACAGCACCCTCTACCAGCACCTAGTGACTCCTTCCAGATTTTAACTCCCAAGTACTCCTGTGTGTGTCTAATCTGGGATGCCGCCAGAGAACTGCTGACATCTGCTGTACAGAGGATGGAACTGCTCCTGGTCTCCAGCTTCCAGTAGTCCATCAATTTTAGCACTCCCATCAGCCATGAAGCTGTTTCCTCATCCAGCCAGCAAACTTGTCTGTCCTTCCATTCTAGCCTCCCATCTGGGCAAGAAATTATCCTCCATAATGTCCCAGCTCCCCTGATTGGTCAAGTCCTTCTTGACTGATGGTGGAGGAGAAGAACAATTAAGCAGCAAATTTCAACTTCTTCCTGTTTGCAGTCCTTGAGTCAGTGTAAACCTGCTTGAGACACCTTTCTTATCTTAATTTCACAATGGTTCAGAAATGGAAGCAACCTGCCAAAGTTAAAATAAAAAATCCTTAACCTATGTGGCTATCAATATTGTTTAACTATAGGAGCAGTACCAGCATTTTGTACCCTGTTACAATGTACCTACTGATCTAGTGTTTATCCAATCATGCATTTTCAGATTTCCCTTATTTTTGTAAGTTTTCATGCTTTTTATATTTTCTATTGCTCTATTAGGACTTCTCTAGGATAAATGATTGGCAGAAAATAGAGTATATTATATACTATATTCTCTCTCTCTCTATATATATATTATTGTATATAGAGAGAATTTAGCTCAGCAATTATATTTATTTGGGAATGAATAGGCACCAAGAGGTGAATGATTCACCTGAAACCTTACTGCATAATTGCATATCTGGCTTATCCAGGGCCAGAAATTTTAGAAAATAATGCTGAGAAGATCAGCTTACCTCAGAACCAGAGTTACATAAGGCTTGTTGGCCGGGTGACTTTAAAAATCACCCTTAAGGTATTCCGACTATCGACATACATTAACTCAAAAGAAAACAGCATTATTTGGAGATTTAAAAACACGTGCATTGTACCTCTTTATCCTAACATGGAAAACTAGTACCTTCTGGGCATCTCTTTTCTTTTATGAATGATACAGTCATCCCTAATACATCCATAATAAATAAATGTTTTAGGAGATGCATGTGTGTACAAATAATAAATGAGCAATATGCAGACTTACTAGAGAAATCATGGTAGTGATTCTTTTGACAAAATATTAATTACACAATGCTGTAGAGCACATGAATAAGTGCCTGAGAGAAATTACATTCACAACCCAGTAATTGGCATGGTCATTTTTTTTTTTGGTGCACTCAACTCATTGCTCATTAAACAACCTTGCTGATAATTAGTTTGTTTTGATTTTTTGAACCAAGTATAGAAGACATTAAAAGCTATCTAGCATTTACAAAAGTGATCACGGCAAAGTAACAAGCTGTGCTATGAAAAATGCTAATATGCTGCTGTTGGGGTAATGGCAATTTTACCTTAGGATATGGGAGATAATTAAAAAGACCTCTCTGGTTTCATGAAGAGTTTTTGTCACACAACTGTGCTCTTATGAAAAGCAAATCTGCAGGTCTGAAGTTTATTTTTTTTTATTTAAGCTTATTTATTTTTGGACGATTGGTTTCTTTTCCCATTTGGATATTAAGTTAATTAGTTCTAATTTAACTAAACTCTTCCATCTTTGAAAAACTGGCAAGAGAACATTTATTGTTGTGCCCACTCAATGGTTTTTACATCCACTAATTAGCCACTAAGATGTGCATCTGCCATCTGAAAAAACTAGGGTGCATAGTTTCGTAATTCCAATTTATTTTCTTTGTGAATCCAGATATCTTAATGAACAATAGATGAGTTTCCAAGACTTATTTCCTTAAAAGGAAAAAAGAGAAAAGCTCAATTAATTATAAATTCTTTTTTCAGGGATGACTTTTATGGCCAGTTTAGAATTTTGAGGTTGGAAAAAGATCTAAAATATTTAGATCTGGTATTTAATAGAAAATAATGCTGTTAAAGGTAACATTATTATCTACTAGATTATAATGATTTTAACAATATTCATTTTGAGTATGACAGCTTAAGTGTGACTGCCTTACTCTAGAATACTGCATTTGATTGCCATATACCCTTTTGCCAACATCTGATATTTCGATTTTTTTTAGTATTTATATACAGTATATGCAAATATTTTGTGCTGAATTTCCCTGTCAACCATGCTAATATGGTTGTTGGGGGTAGATACAATATTTACATGTGTCGATACTGTATTTAGTATGTCTGGTGAAACCCATTTTGAGTTAAAGGATACATGATATATAAATCTATCAAATCAAGGTTGACTTATTTAGATATACAGTCTCGATTAACCATGGCAATGTGGACTTAGGCCACCTCGGATAATCAAAAACATCAGGAGGCAAAAAAAAGAGCCCTGATGTCACCAAAAGTTAGTTCGCTTCCATCTGGGTTGGCTGGAGCATTATCTAGTATTAGAAGCACTTTATGTGGAAGCTTTTTCTCGTTCAAAAAATTTATTACACTGGGAAAAAAGTGTTCATGAAACCATTTTTTAAACAAAATTGAATCCAACCATGCACTTCTTTGGTTTCTATAGTTAACTGGCAGATCATTTAGATTTACATTTTTTAAGGCTCTGAGTTTCTTTGATTTTACTGTGAGAGTTAATTTAAGTTTATGCCTACCTGATGCATTTGAACAGGCCAATACCATCACTCTCTCCTTGCTTCGCTTGTACCCAGGTGCTGATTTTTCTTCTCTCACTGCAAGTGTTTTGGTTGGAAGCATTTTATAATTAATGCCCATTTCATCACAGATGTAAATTTGATTGTGACTTAAATCTTCATTTTTTTAATCTTCGCCACATTAGTGGTAAACCCTTCTATTTCTTCAGTACAAGCTGACAGTTTCTCCCCAGTAATGTTTAACTGTCTAACTCCAAACCTTTTTTTCCACTGGTCCAACCAACCAGCACTAGCTGTGAATTCTTCTTCCCCTTCTTTGAAATGCTTATGAAATTCTAAAGCCTTTGCTTATAATATCGGTCCAGAAATTGGGCTGCCTTTTTCTCTCATCAGACTAAACCACAAAAACAGAGCTTGCACTTTTTTTCAAATTCTCCTTTCTTCATTGTTTTTCCTTACCGACGCTCTTTCTAAACACCATTTTTCAATTTCCACTCTCTTTTCCAGTCACTTCCACTTCACCAACACCCAAGTCACTAGCCACTTTTTTTATTTTTTATTGTTTCGCCCTTATCCAAGCACTTAATCGCATTCCACTTCACCTCAAAGCCACAACAACACGCTTCTGCTTCCCACTCATGATAACTTTTACTTTCTGGCTTAATAACATTAAAACTGAAACAGAATAAAAAAAATTGCATGAAAAATACAACATACTATACATAGAACTGCAGCTTCATCAACCCACTACAGCTGACGACTGCGGCTACAGCCACACTGAAGGCGATTTCCGGCAATAAGCAGCATCGAGTGCGTGAGCGAAAAAAATACACACTTTGTATGAAATGACCCAGCCGCACAAAGAATTTTAGGCAGTTATGGATTAATCCTATCCTTGTTAAAAAGGTAATCAGTTTGTGACAATGTATGCATAAAATAATGCTGTGAATCCCCGTGAATATAAAAATCGAATCCAGTGCCACAACATAAGTATCTGTACCTCAGATAATGCGGTGGCTATGTCTGTCTGTATGTCCATCTGTCCATCTGTCCTCTAGAAAATACTCGGATCCCTGTTAAACATTTGTTGAGACAATTCATATTTTCATATTCATATTAGGTCTTTTACAAAGTTTTGAAATTTGAAATCCTCCCTTGGAAAACCCTTGGTGAATATGCACACTCATCTACCTGAAAAGACAACAACATTCCAAGAGACTTTGAATTACTTTACTGTTTCAATTTTACCTTGATAGTGGGAACACCCACTTGTATATTTTGTATATTTTTCACTTTTTTACCTCTTATAGCTGCTACTGATGGCAAACAGATCCCCAATACAAATTAAAGAAACATGAGCAGACTGCATGTATAGGGTAGAAATGTGTTGTCACAAGCTGTTTCCGCAGGCTTCAGGAGGGCAAGCAATCCTGTTTCAACAAGTCCAGCTAGGTATGCTCAACAACCTCTGCATCAGCAAATTGTTTCTGATTTATGAAGTCTTGCCAACTGCTTGAGCAAACACAGAGGAGAATCGGTATATCAGCATCTCACTGTTCCCAATACTTAAGTCATAACAGGTAGGTTAAATGATCTCCGTAACTGTTAAAGTATGAAATGCAAGCAATGAAAACAAAAGGTTATCTAAATATGAATGAAGGATCCTGAGACATGTTAGCTGTTATGCACAGAGTACATAAACATTTATTCAGTATTAACTTTACACTAAACTAACCTTACAGTTTCACTGTCTTTAAATTATAAGGATTCACTATTTCACTGACACTACAATTTACTAGGGTGACTAGACAGCCCAACTTCAGGTTATGCATTCTGATAAATAAATGAAGATAAACAAAAACATTTTCACAATATACTTATAAGAGCATACATGAAACTAAAAGGGTCTAAGATCCTCAATGTAATTTATATAATAATAGTACAGGCAAAACTCTGAGGGGGGCCACTTGATTAGTAACTTGAGTTATTTGAAGAGCATCGCAAGAAGTGAAGAAGCAGACAAACAATAAGAGCATCACCATTTAGTGTTTCCACTTCAAGCACTTTGTGGAATCACATGTGTTTATTTGTGAAAGACTTTTTTTTCTGTGCCCTGATCCCTTGCTGATGATAATGGAATAAAGTAGGCTTTAAACAAAAAAGAATAGATTTTATGGGTGGTTTTGATGCACTTGGTTGGCCGCAGTTGGCATACACCTTGATAGACGTGAAACCGAAATGGACTGGGCAACGAGGACACATTACAACAAGAGATAGGTCCAAATAGTGCTTTTTATTTTAAACAGTGCTCAAAAATAAGTAAAGTGAAGTGCATTCTTCTTGATAACTAAATACATAATCCAAAACAGTGTCAATATGGGGGTTAAAGCGTATATAAATAAACAATATGAGGTTAAAACAAAGTCAGGAGCTGTTTTTTTTATAAAACCACTCATGAACTTCAGTGCCTTCTTCTAAAAACTATGTCTCCTCTACTCACCTGTTATGGTCTCCTCAGTGAGAGGAGATGTCTTCCAACAGGCATAGTCAACCCCTTTATCTGGCTTGTGCCCCCCCTGCGAGGCCTGCTTCCTTCTGCCACCTCCATCCCTCAAGTCTGTGTGAGTCTTGAAGAGCAACTGGTCATTCCAGCTACTCTGGACACTCAGCAGGAGCAACCCTATCTTGGAGTGACACTGCTCCACTCAGGTCAACCTTACAAATCGTCTGCCTCCTCTCCATAGCAGCACCAGCTCACCCTTGACTCTGCTTCACTTCTGTAGTTTCTCTTTCCTTTTAAAGTTCAATTATCTAAAAAGTCTATTTTGGCTTGGGCAGTGGGTTCCTTTTGAAAGTCTGGTACTAAGTCCTCTTGCTGTTCTCATCATCATCTTCATTCCTCACTGCCAATAATTAATCCCAATGTTTCCACCACTTGTGATGCCCCGGGGTGCCCACAGCTGACATGTTCCTCTTCAAACCAGGACATCAGACATGCAGACATACTACATGAGTGTCCTGGTATCAGACTTTGAAAATCTGGTCACACTGTAATTTACTGTTCAACTGATATCCATACTTGTCAGTCTCTGTAATGAAGATTGCCTTTCACTTCTGTTATTTCCTAATATTTGTCATAACTGAATAGCTTTGCAAGCTTCATTTCATGAAATAACTATGGCCAGATATGCTCAAGCAAAGAGAGAGTTAATCACAAGAGTTGTTACTATGTATGACTATGCAGTGTGTGTGTGCTGTTTATATGTGTGTGTTGTGGTGTGAGATTTTGCATATAAGTTGATAAATATGTATGTCTTTATTTGTAATTTGGACAAAGCAATGTAATATTAGTGTTACATTATTGTATAATAACAGCAATGGTTTGATGGTTTAATAACCCCTTCCACTCTTTTAGGAATGTCTTTGTAATTTTATGACAGGGTTGGAGGAAGTGCCTCAAACAAGTCTGGCAAGTGTTTCTCTGCAGGACTCTCTCAGTCAACCCAAACAGACTAAGCTTCACTTTAACAAATGTTTTTGGAGGCAGGTGTGAAGGTATTCTATGCCCCATTGGTCTGAAGTATGGCTGTTTGGAATTGGCTTGTATCAGAAGCCTTTAAGTACCATGATGCCCTATTAGCTGTAGGGGTTGGACAGAAAATCTATAAATTTGCTTGCTTTACCTCTCTCTCTTAAAAAAGAAACATCTGATGAAAGAGCATCTCACACACCATGAACTGAAAAGGACAACACAATGAAGAGCACAGCTCGTCAGCCATACTGGGACAGGCATGCGGCCTGTTCTGAAGAAAGCTGAACAAAAATGAGGACTTAACTAGAGACATTTTAAGTAACTAACAAGTCTGTCTGCTGCCTGAAACTACACATCAGCATTTAAAGTCATATAAAAAAGTTTGGGAACCCCTCTTAATTATTTGGATTTTTGTTTATCATTGGCTGAGCTTTCAAAGTAGCAACTTCCTTTTAATATATGACATGCCTTATAGAAACAGTAGTATTTCAGCAGTGACATTAAGTTTATTGGATTAACAGAAAATGTGCAATATGCATCATAACAAAATTAGACAGGTGCATAAATTTGGGCACCCCAACAGTGATATTACATTACTACTTAGTTGAGCCTCCTTTTGCAAATATAACAGCCTCTAGACACCTCGTATAGCCTTTGATGAGTGTCTGGATTCAGGATGGAGGTATTTTTCACCATTCTTCCATACAAAATCTCTCCAGTTCAGTTAAATTTGATGGCTGCCGAGCATGGACAGCCTGCTTCAAATCATCCCATAGATTTTCGATGATATTCAAGTCAGGGGACTGTGACGGCCATTCCAGAACATTGTACTTCTCCCTCTGCATGAATGCCTTTGTAGATTTCGATCTGCGTTTTGGGTCATTGTCTTGTTGGAATATCCAACACCTGCGTAACTTCAACTTTGTGACTGATGCTTGAACATTATCCTGAAGAATTTGTTGATACTGGGTTGAATTCATCTGACCCTCGACTTTAACAAGGGCCCCAATCCCTGAAATAGCCACACAGCCCCACAGCATGATGGAACCGCCACCAAATTTGACAGCAGGTAGCAGGTGTTTTTCTTGGAATGCGGTGTCCTTCTTCCGCCATGCAAAGCGCTTTTTGTTATGACGAACTAACTCAATTTTTGTCTCATCAGTCCAAAGCACTTTGTACCAAAATTAATGTGGCTTGTCTAAATGAGCATTTGCATACAACAAGCAACTCCGTTTGTGGTGTGAGTACAGAAAGGGCTTCTTTCTTATCACCCTGCCATACAGATATTTTTTGTGCAAATTGAGATGAATTGTAGAACGATGTACAGATACACCATCTGCAGCAAGATGTTCTTGCAGGTCTTTGGAGGTGATCTGTGGGTTGTCTGTAACCATTCTCACAATCCTGCGCATATGCCGCTCCTGTATTTTTCTTGGCTGCCAGCCCTGGGTTTAACAGCAACGGTGCCTGTGGCCTTCCATTTCCTGATTACATTCCTCATAGTTAAAACTGACAGTTTAAACCTCTGAGATGGCTTTTTGTAGCCTTCTCCTCAACCATGATACTGAACAATCTTTGTTTTCAGAGGAGAGTCAAAGGGAAGCACAACTTGCAATTGACCACCTTAAATACCTTTTCTCGTGATTGGACACACCTGTCTATCATGTTGAAGGCTTAATGAGCTAATCCAACCAATTTGGTGTTGCAAGTAATCAGTATTGAGCAGTTACATGCATTCAAATCAGCAAAATTACAAGGGTACCCAAATTTTTGCACAGCCAGTTTTTCACAATTGATTTAATTCCATACAACTAAATACTGCTTCACTAAAAAACTTTGTTTGGAAAACACCCCAGTACTCCGATGTTCCTAGGAAATGAAAGACATACGACTGTTATCTTTTTTGTTGAAAGTAGAGTAAATTATTATGAAGGCTGAGAGGGGTTCCCAAACTTTTCATATGACTGCATCAGGTTGTATGGTTGCCATTGTTCAAATGTACTTTGCAATTTATTATTTATGAATATTCTCAATAATACATTATTTAAAGTGTAACTTAATTCCTACTTGTCTTTTACTACACCTAATTGCCTGAGGTTATAAATGTAGAAGGGAAGGTGGGGAGAAATTATATGGTACAATACCTTAGAAACAGTGGTAAGTCTGGGAGATTTTAGGCATTTTGACAAAGACTGCATATTAATAATACAAAAGGGGAAAGTAGAGTAATATATTACTCTACCAAGACAAAAGAGTGTGTGAGTGAGAGTGGTGTTTGTGACAGATTAGAGACTTCTCCAGGACTGTTTTCAGCCTTTTGTCCAATCCTGGTGAGATAGCCTTTGCCCCCGTCAACTCTGAAATGGATTGAGAAGGTTCTAGAAATTGCCTACTTAACTCAGTTCCTTCGAGAGCTACAATGCCTGCACAGCCCTCATATGCACATGAATGGCATGCCATGTGTACATTTTCTAACATGTTTATATAAATTACCGGAATACCTGTTCTCCTGAAAACTTGGGTGAACTAGGCTGGTCCTGTCGGATCATACTGTTTTTTTGCTGTATTTACTCCACTATCTGGTCAAATACAGCTGAATTGGCCCTGAATTGTGCTCTTTCCATCCTCTGTACTGTATGGTCACTTGTGTTTCATCTATTGTTTCACCTGTATTCAAGATCAAAATGTTAATACTGAGATACCGAAGTCATTGACCCAATCTCATGTTCCTGTCATTTGTAAATGATTCCCAGTTCAAAATGAATACAACTTTTGGGTACCTTTTAAGCAAAGGCATTCCTGATGAACTCGCTACTGTTCTACCATATATCATTAATATGAGAAAGTACATCATTTTATTTTTCTTATATAGCTACTATAATAATTATGCTTTACACCTTACACATTCCTTTTGCTATTATGTTCTAACAGTGTTTATTTCCCAGTGCTTCATCCTTCCAGTCATTATCCAAACCTGCTTACCCTGAACATGAGGAAGCTGGTGCCCATCCCATCATCTGGCACAAGACAGGAACAATCCATAGACAGAGAAACAGTCAATGAAACTTTAAATTATATTTAATGAAACATGTTTTAGAGTGGCTTTGAAAATAATTCTTATGTATTTTGTGCTTCAGTTGTTGCTCCTCGGGTTTGAAATGACTTGCCTCTGCACATCAGGCATTCATCCTCTATCGAGGTTTTTAAAAGTCGGCTTAAGACCTACTTGTTTTCTTCTGTCTTTCATTGTGTAGGATGGGATTGTGGTGGATGTTATAATTGCTTGTTTTATTAATCTGCTTTTGCATGATTGTTTGTATTGTGTTTATTTTAATGCTTTTTTGCACAGCACTTTGGCGCAACCTTTGCTGTTTTAAATGTGCTTTTATAAATAAATAATCTAATCTAATCTAAATCACTTTGCGATGGTGCACTTTGTGAAAAGTGTTTTATTTAAAATAAAACTTGAATGTACTGAGGCACATAACAGAGCATTCCATATTTTATAAATATTGAATAAGGCATTGCCCATGCTCAAATGTGGATCATGAATGTTCAGACTGATCTAATTTTGGTTGTGGCACAGAAACAGAATACAATTACACCTTCTGTTAGTAAAACAGGCTTTCGGTTTGCCTGTGAAATAAATGCCACTGCAGTATTAATACAGCCACAAGCAGGTAAATTATTAATATATTCATGGTTACTATTCTTGGATTGTCATGTCATGGTGATGGTTAAAGTACAGCTGTGACAGCCCAATTTGTATCCACAAATTTTCTTTTTCACTCTGTGTTTTTGTTTCCAAACTACTTTTGAGGATCAAGGCTATAATCTCATAAACATGTCAACCAAAAGAAATAACATCCGTAATATCATTTAAATGCAAAGGACATTGACAGCTCAATGAGTCTTTCAGATTTAGTGTGCATCTTGTCACATGCAAAATGAAGTTTACTTATATCTACCGCAATAAGTGCTAAGCAGTTGCAGTGTTTAATAAATGCCACCATTATGAAGATCTTCGTATTCTGCATTTACAACCATTAATTGTGGGTATTTTGTAATTGATGTCTTTCAGAACATCAGCTATTAATACTGATAGTTTGAACAACATAATAACTCATGACTGCAGGCTATGCATTTTAACCCAATGCATTAAAAATAGCAATAGCTTATATTTTCATGTTACCTGGAGCTCTGGTCAAGACCACCAAATTCCTTGGTGTACACCTGGCAGCTGACCTTTCTTGTCAATTGACATCTACCACCTTCATAGCCGTGAATGTTCAGCATCATCTCTACTTCCTTTGATGGCTGAAGAAGGCAATGCCACCTCCCCATTCTCAACACCTTCTACAGAGACACCATCAACATTCTAACCAGCTGCACCACTGTCTGGTTTGAGAACTGCAGTGTCTCTGACCACAAGGTCCTACAATAGATAGTGCACACTACAGAAAATATTGTTGGGTCCTCTCTGCCCTACATTGAAGACATCTTTATATATCCAGAAAGTTTAGAGCGTTGTGAAGGACCACTCCCTCCTACAGTCTCTTTGTCCCACTTCCTTCTTGCAGATGGTACTGTAGCATCTGACCCAGTTCTTTCAGGTACTACAACAGCCCTCTACCCCTTAGCTGTCTTGACTGTGAACTCTGTGTTGGCCCCCTGCCCTCAGATCAGCCACTAGTAGTGAATTTATATGCAGTACATTTGTTACACTTGCTACTACTTTTGTTTTTATTAATAGTTGTTATTGTTAATTTATTACTTTTTATTCACTTACCTTATACTTATCTAATGTATGTATCTATCTATTTATAATATAATATAGTTCTTTACCTATCTTACACTTGTCCCGTGTTTATGAATACAGGTCTGACATTGTGGTCAGCAACACAGGAGCGCATCAGGCGACTGTACTTTCTCCAGTCCTGTTCAGCCTATATACATCGGACTTTCAATATAACTCGGAGTCCTGCCATGTGCAAAAGTTTGTTGACGACACTGCTATCATGGGCTGCATCAGGAGTGGGCAGGAGGAGGAGTATAGGAACCTAATCAAGGACTTTGTTAAATGGTGCGACTCAAACCACTTACACCTCAACACCAGCAAAACCAAGGAGCTGGTGGTGGATTTTAGGAGACCTAGGCCCCTCCTGGACCTCGTGATTATCAGAGGCGACTGTGTGCAGAGGGTACAGACCTATAAATACCTGGGAGTGCAGCTGGATGATAAATTGGACTCGACTGCCAATACTGATGCTCTGTGCAAGAGAGGACAGAGCCGACTATACTTCCTTAGAAGACTGGCATCCTTCAACATCTGCAATAAGAAGCTGCAGATGTTCTACCAGACGGTTGGGGCGAGTGCCCTCTTCTACGCGGTTGTGTGCTGGGGAGGCAGCATAAAGAAGAAGGATGCCTGATGCCTGGACAAACTGGTGAGGAAGGCAGGCTCTACTGTAGGCATGGAGCTGGACAGTTTGACATCTGTGGTGGAGCGACCGGCACTGAGCAGGCTCCTGTCAATCATGGAGAATCCACTGCATCCAATGAACAGTATCATCTCCAGACAGAGGAGCAGCTTCAGCGACAGATTGCTGTCACTGTCCTGCTCCACTGACAGACTGAGGAGATCGTTCTTCCCCCACACTATGCGACTCTTCAATTCCACCCAGGGTAGTAAACGTTAACATTATACAAAGTTATTTTCTGTTTTTACCTGCATTTTTATCACTCTTTAATTTTATATTGTTTTTTCTCAGTATGCTGCTACTGGAGTATGTGAATTTCCCCTTGGGATTAATAAAGTATCTATCTATCTATCTATCTATCTATCTATCTATCTATCTATCTAT
>JANRMT010062833.1:36574173-36588541 GCA_026402145.1 Polypterus bichir lapradei
TATCTATCTATCTATCTATCTATCTATCTATCTATCTATCTATCTATCTATCTATCTATCTATCTATCTGTCTGTCTGTCTATCTGTGTTGCTCCATGCTGCTGGGGAATGTTATTTTGTGCCATTGTAGCTGCAATACTGTGCTGGATGGTATGACAATAAAGCCACTTGACTTGACTTAAATCGATGTGCAGCAGGTTCTTAATACAGTAATAATGCAATTAACAGACCTTTGAATAGTATAGCATGAAGCTGTGCATTTTTGGGTTAAAAGTGACTGTAGAATTTGCCAATAAGTTTTTTTAGTACTGCTGAAAACTGTGACTTAAAAAAATTGTATTCATGCTAGGTTCATTTCAGATTCGGTGCTGGAATGAAAACTTTGCCTGTCATGAAATAAAATTTTTATAGATTGTGCTGTGATTGGCACAGGTCAATTAACAAAAATTTTGAGGGAAAACAGATGTAAGCTAAAATGTCAGCACACAAAACATTAGATTAATAGTAAAAACCCAAAGTGCAACATTAAAATGAAGTCAAAACGAAGCCCCTTTGCCCAAAGCTAAAAACTTTTCTTAATAATTTTCAAAGTCTTTCCTTTTTTAATTAGATTTTTTCAATTTTATGCACAAATTAATGCTCACCAGTGCTCTTTTATAAGTCATATATAATGACGCCATACATAGATCTATGTGTGTATCGCACACATTGCAACCCAGCATTTCCTTGAAACAAAAGTGGTGTCTCTCATGAAAAACAAGGGCCACACCATACCTAGATTACTTACAACATAGCAGAGATTAGGGAGCCAGCTTTTAGTTTTGGGGAACTCCCAGTCTACTTACTGTGGTTCCCCACCATCCTCCATCCATATTTTTGTATAGACTCCTGAGCACAATCCATTATTGTGACTCATAGTGCCCCCTGCTTGTGGCCTTGTGTCACTATCAATGCTGAGTGCACATACAACCAGGGCATCTTAAGGCCCAAATTCAGACCTGCACTGTCTTAGCCCACTTGAAGCTACAACCCTTACTGGACTGTCTGCCACACGCTACAATTATTACAAACTTACTCTAAAATGCTCTATATCTCTGGCTGTCTCAAACTCTGTACTTGCACACATCTGTGTTGATTGATGTGCTTTTCCCCAGTTTTCATTAGTCCTCATTGTTTGGTTTATTCTCTGTCTATAGGACTATACAGTATACAGTACGTGATTATTTCTTTGCTTGCTTTATAGTGCCATCTTCAAAGGAACAAGGATGATTCTATGAGCTTTTCCCAGGATAAGACCTTAAGATACATGAGTATATCCTCCATTGTTTTCCAGCCATAGCAGAAGCCTCTCAATCCTAGTCAGCTATAAAGCTAGCCTTGTAACAGGGGAGATCTACATACTCTGTGCTGGAATTCTGGTGACAACATCTCTGTGAGAGCTTAGAATAGAATGAACTGAAACCATCCAAAATCAGGTCATAATTTTAGGAAGAAGTAAGTCAGTTGTATACTGAGCAGTAATAAATAAGCAAATATGTCATGTATTATATGTAAATAACAAAATCCTTTGTTATTTGCACATAAATGCATCTTCATATACACTGACCACCACAGACTCTTTAAGACAACACATGATACATGAATAAAATAGACTTTTTATTCACACAATCGCCTTTAAGCACAACACTTTCCAGATATAAGCCACCGAACCACAAATAAATCAATACTGTTCTTCCTCCTCCTCCACTAAGTGGTGCTCACTGCCTCCCCTGTCTTCCGGGAAGCACTTCTGGGCCATAATTAAGTAGGGAGGTCCTCCCCCGACAGCACCCTCTACTGAAACGTAGGAATCTCAACAGGGTTTCATTTCCAGACTCCATATCCCAAGCACCCCTGCGGGTGTCCCAACTTATGTTCCACATGAGGAACACTGCCACCTTAGTATGGGGAATGGAACCTCTCCCAAATCTCAGTTGCCACTGGTCCGTCCATTATCACAAACTTACTTCCCTGCTGTGCTGGCTAGTTTGCCCTCTCTCTGGCCTCCCGCCTGGGTAGTATATTTTTCCCCATCTTATCCGGGATGCCTGTTCTCCTCCTACAACACATACAATAAAAAGTATTTTCACTTGGGCTATGAGCGTAAGAATCATGCTTAAGCTGTAAGACAAAAGTTTTGTTTTGTCTGGATTTTTTAACATAAACCTTTTGTGAAATGTCAGACTAGATATTAATTATATATGGAAGAACTTAGTAGATTTAGGACAAATGTATCATTAATTTGACTACATTTTGCAAACAAAAGTTAACCAGTCACCACACCCTGCGATCACAGTCAAACTGTTAATGTTTTAACATCAGACTGCTATTCCAACATTTAATCAACTTTATTAAGGTTAGGCTTAGGGTAGGGTTTAAGGTTAAGAGTAGGGTTATTTTCTTTGAACTAAGACAGTTGGAAACAACTGAAGAGTCAAAAAACTGAGCAATTGACAAGATATTTGCCCTGTTTTCTCTGTTGGGCTAGATATTTGAGTTCTGATGAAGGTGATATGCACCTTGACTCTACAGCCATGTTCACCAGCGCTAATAATCAAGTTATACTTTCTCATCAGTTTTGAGGTTTTGTGTGTGTGTGTGTGTGTGTGTGTCTGTTATATTTTTTTCCAAATCAAAACACAAATGGTCATGATCCATCCACTTCTAACAGCACAGCTACACAACTTATCTCATTCTATTACATGTTTACCACATCCCCTTCCTTGATTGCAGTCTGTCACTCCTCAAAGCTGTTTTTAAAATAACTAGACTATAATTAATGGATGGCCTAGTTTATAGACATTAACATGCCATAAGGTTAACATTTTCAGCTCTATTCATATGAAATGCTGAACAAAAGCTTAATTGATGACCTTTTCAGGATCATTGCAGGAGACCAGAAATATTCATATAGTATTCTGTTTTATCATTTATTTTTCTGTTTTGCATTGGCAGTCTTAAACACATATAAGATCTTTAAAAGTAAAATAATCAACACCCCAGGGAGTAAAACAGGTTTGTTCTGAATGCATTTCCCAGCAGGCTATGAACATTTAAACAGAATGCTTGGATCAGTAGCTATCCTTAAAAAATGTTTTAATGTTTTTATTCTCTCTTGACTGTCAGCTCTGCTTGAGCAAAAAGTCTTGGAATCAGAAGGAAGAAGTGAAAAGGTCATCTAATGAAATTGCAATGTTCTAATTGCAGTAACTGGTGAAAATCGAAGTACCACTTTTACCCATGGGAAAAGGTTGTTACAAACATCTGACTCATAGAAATGTCAAAAGTAAACAAATGAGCCACTGAAATGTGCAGCATTCAGGACTATACCCAAAACCAAAAATGTTTTTACGTTAAATTAACAATTAAAACTTTAATTGCATTTAATCTTATTAGATGAAAATGATTATTGTTATTGAGGTAATTGATATTATAGTGTTATTGTTTAAACAGATTTTGTTGAGAGGATGTGTTTCTACTAAATTATTTAGCACATTGTCATTATACAGGGGGTCCTCGGGTTACAACGTTTTGACATACAACGTTTCGAGTTTACAACGCTCACTCCCATAAAAACTTACAAAAATTGAGACATGAGAAGGAATAAAGGTAAGGATTTTTTTTACACTAATTTTTTCTGTTACTACAGTAGAGTGTACAGTACAGTATATTTATGTCCTTTTCCTTTTTCTGAGGTTTAGATTTTGTATTTTTATGTTCTAGATTATGATTTTGCAAATGTGTTAAGATAGGTAAGTTACTTAGGCTAGAGTGTGTTTAGACTTGCACCAAAATTCAGGTTACATCACTGTTGTAGGAACAGAACTGTGTCGTAACCCGAGGACCCCCTGTAATATAAACAAGCATTTCATGCCACATTATTCAATTCAACTAATTGTACAATGTTTTCATTTATAGGGTGTAGTCCACAGTTTCTCATTCTGCTACTACCATCAGAAGGATTATTTAGTGTCCTCTTCTTCCTGTTTTTACAAATTGGTATTTATACATCATGATGAACATAAAAAGGTAACCATTAATACTCGAATGGTGAATTGTAACAGTTTATATCTGTAGAAGTTAATAATGTACAGCATGCATTTGAATCCATACAGTATAGGAGTTTCACTAAAATTAACAGTTAAAGATTCTTTAATCTGTTTTTGGATTTTAGATAACATTCGCATTGTGACGAGTGAGTCACTGTCTTGCACCTGAGGGAAGATGCTGAGTCCGAAGGCTTCAAGAAAACCAACTTTATTCCAATTTAAACAGGAATAGTCAGGGTCTTTATTCAAAAGGGAGCTACCACTTTAATACACAGAGACACAGCAAACAAGCAGTGACGGGGCCAAGTCAGACAAGAAATCCCTATTTTGGTGTTGAGGTCCCAAAAATCTCACAACTTTTATATAATATACTGTATATTAGAACTCTCCTGCAATACATGCTTTTGTAGTTTTACAGATCAGACTCAGAGGGTGTAATTTGTTTACTTTTGCTACAAACCTTACATATAGCCCTAATTTAAGCATTAGGGATTCATTGCCATAACTTTCTCTGCCATCATAAAGCATTGCATCTAGTTGTGAAAAATTCTTAGGCTGCACTTTAACGAGATGAGTTTCCATCAGTGGTAATGATTATTAACTCATGACTGCAAATGAAGATAGGAACACAGCAAATGTGAAACTTTAGCCAATTGTTAAGTGCAGTTTTCGCAAATATCTAAAACAAGCTTTAGAATTACATTAACTTATAGGCAATGATCTTAGTTCATTTACCTGCTGTTTGTGAAGTCAAATTCAATATTTGCAGAAATCTGATTACAGCAATTATCTCATTCTTATCTGTCATTAGATTACATTTTTTTCTTGTTCTGTCTTGGAATCAATTCTTTTCTTCATATATACTGTATTGTTATTCATATATATGTTTTTATTGGGCTTTAATAATAATAATAATAATTAACTATATTCATATATCACTTTTCTTGCCAGTCAAAGCACTTTCATAGACTGAGGGAGACCATTTAAGCCAACACTAATGTGTAGAATGCACCTGGATGATGCAACAGCAGCCATTCTTGTGCCAGTCTGTTCACCACATATTAGCTATTAGGTGATGAAGGAGCAAAAGAGAGAGTCAATTAGAGACAAGGGATGATTAACGGGCCAGAATGGATTAGGCTATGATGGGCAGTTTAGTCAGAACATTGAGGTAAACCTTACTCTTTTTCAAAGATGCCCAGGGATTTTTAATGACCACAGAGATTCAGGACCTGTTTTATGTCTCACCAAAAGGATAGTGCCATTTTTACAGCACCGTTTCTCTGTCACTGTGCTCAGGCACTGGGATCCACATACAGACTACAGGATAAGCTCCACATATTGGCCTCACCAACACCTCTTCCAGCACCAACCCAAACTTTTCCTTTGTTAATTGGTAACATAAAATGCACATCCACACTTTGAAATTGTAACAAAATAACAACAACAAAACAATTGAAGCACAAACAGTAATTTTATACATAGGTTGTTTTAAAGAACGATTCAACCCACATTAGGCTCTGCCGGAAAAGCCTCATTTATATCGCCAGGGTGAGTGTTGCTATAGTTTTTAGGATGCTCTGTTTTTGTTTTTTTTAGTTGGTGCTCTGGCTGTTGTTTTGTTCAATCCTTTTAGAGGTTGCTTCATATTGGACAGTGTACTGTATGTAGAATTAATTTTACTTTGACTGAAATATATGAAGCACTTGACATTTCTCGGCATTGAGATCCATTTTTAAGTGTTCAGTTTTTAACATATTTTGGGGCTTTTCAATTTTGTTTTGCTCCCTTCTCAGTATTTACTACCAGTTCATTGTTGGTGTCATCTTGCAGACTAAATAACTTTACTAACTATAGATTAGTATTGGTTTTATCATTATTGTAAATTAGAAAGAGTGACAGTCCAAGCACAGATCCCTGACAGACTCCACTGATGACCTCATTCTTGTAATCAACTAAAATGTCTTTCCTTGAAAAAGAATGTGTTGCAAGAGCTTTTATTTATTTTATTTCATGGGTGGCTGAGGTAACTACACAACATTGAAATTATAATCGTAAAACATATAAGGGTGAATCAATTGGAAGAAAAGTACCAGGAGTCTTAACCAAGATATTAAACTGTTATTCTTTTAGACTGAGAGAGTCTTTATTTTTTGCACAGACTACATACAGTTAATTCCTATCAACTTTCATTTTCAATTAACATGAGATCTGACACATTATCAATTTATACATAACAACTATGAGGTAAGAAGAAATTGATATATCAAAGAAAAAAACAACATTAAATAAGTGACATTGTTCAGAAAACAATGAAAACAATAATAAACATTAGTTCTTCACTATAAATAAATTAAATGGAGCTACTCTATTCACATACCATTTTTTATTTGTTTTTTATAGGGGTGCCATCCTTGTAACTGCCTTGTGGGATCTGAAAAGATTTGTGTGACTGAGACTCCATCTTGTATGCATCCACACTACCTGACAGTAAGGTTTATTATCTTACTGTTTCTTTTTCTCTGGAATACATTCTGCATATTTGGATCACATATTAATTCATTATGTCTGAAGGATTAAAAACTGTATTGAATTATACTAAATGTTTGAATTGTGTCGTAAAAGGTCTTCTCTGAGTACTCTGGATTTCCTTGCTCCCCTCCAAGCAATCAAATGATTGTTGACTATATGATACTATATTAGAAAGTATAGATGTATGCAAAAATATACCCTGTGATGTACTGGTCACATGGCAGAAACCAGGTTTCAGCTTGTGCCCAGTCCTGCTAGGATAGACCAACAACTCAATAATTGGATTATACAGATTGTCACGCACGCACAATTAGGGGACAGCCAAAAGGTCCAATTCAGGGAGTGAAAATGCCAGGAAAAGGGTTAGTAAAGGGTGCTAATGCCTTCTCTCCTTCTTCCTACAGAACTACAGAATAACCTCACTTCCGTCTTTCAGATAACCTCACTTCCTGCTGTCCTTGATGACCTCAGTCTACTTCCTGCTGCCTCAAAATAAAGATCACTTGTATACAGTTACTCATTTGTCTTTTTGTTGTTTTACAGTAAATAAGACCAGTATCGGTCATTTGTGATGACTCTGCCCACAATATACGGGTATACAGGGCCAATCCCCAAACCTTTATAGTAGCATTTTGAATATTTATTTCGGCATCATTCAAGTCTCCTACAAGATTGCTGGTTCTCTGTACATTTCTCTGTTTTATTAAGGAATCCCTCTTTTCATAAAAGAAGTGTTTCCTCTTTTGTGCCTAATGTATTAAGCACATATTGCAATGTATAATAAAAAAGTAAAAATATAATGCTAAATAGGTGTAATAATACATTAAACAAATGCTGTTTATCATGGTAAAGATATAATATTGTTAAAATATCAGTCCTGAACACTTGTAAGTTGCTTAATGTTAGCTGGATATACTGTTGCAATCGATGTGCCAAAGTCTGACAGAAGCATGAAATTCTTTATGCTGACTATTTCATGGCATCTTTTCTTACATAGTCTTTGTTATATAACAGATAAAGTACATATTTTCCATTATGTATATCCATTGGTAGTTCAACCATAGAAATTTCTGATTTGAGACCTCAAATTTGACATCTTAGATATTTAGACAAAAAAAATGGAATGCCATTTCACAAAAAAAAGAAAATCAAAGAAGTCTCAAAACTGGCCAATACACAATATTTACCAAAGCTTAACTTTAAGCTTTTAATCGAACATAGTTGCTTGTAATGTTATGCAATTGTTAGGAATTCAATTAAAATTTTAACAAAACAATTACATACCATACATACATTTTCAAATCCACTTAATCCCAATTACAGTTGGGGGGCAGAGAATATTCCAGCAGCACTGAATGCAAGGCAGGAAACAGCTTTGGCCAGTGTGCCAGTCCATCGCAGAACACACTTATGAACAGGCTCACATTCCCATGACCAAGAGCTTGTTTAGGACTGGCAGTCACTCCAATAAAAACCTATCTTGGAATGTTGAAGGATAACCAGAAAACCTGCTAGAAAATACTAGCAGATACAAAGGTAAGTCATATCCTTGATTAAGGAGATTCAATTTAAGTTTTGCCTATATTGAAACTAGAGAAAAATAAAAAATATTAACATTTATTTTACCTAAAAAATGTTAAAAAATAGTACCTGCGGGTAAGTAAACTTGAATTTTTCTGTTAATTGGCCCCAGAGGTAGACTTTAATATTATGTTTGTTCATGCCATCAGGTTTGCTACCTGCAGTTTTTTATATTGGTAGATCTATGGGTTACGGGCTAAGAACATTATAGCTCAGATTACACATTTGTTTTACTATTGAACAGAAATTATATCAAAATGTATATTGATATGTATGTGTACGTTTTTTGTATCATCCTTTGTGAGTTTTTCTTACTATTGTTTTCCAAGCATCATGAGTTCATCTTGCTGAAGAGCTCTTAACACTAAGCACAGATGATTCAGAATGGACACATTAAAGAGGTAATACTACAAATGTATCATCAGTCTTGGACTTTATATAAGGCTGAACTTCAGTGTGTTATACTCAAGTTAAACTGCTGCTCTGGCTGTTCCTGTTGGTTTCTCATGTTTGTTAATAGTTAAATTATAGTAATTGTTTCGATTGTCCTTTGGTATGTGTTGTCCATTTTCTGTCTCTTCTTGGCATACTATACTTGGTGGCACTTGGTTTGCCTTGAGTTGGTGTTTGTCAAAAATGCTCGATGCATTTTCAGATTTTGATAACTTAAACTGTCATTGTATGATCCAATTCAATATGTGGCCGGCCTAGAAATATAGGATTCTGTACTTAAGAAAATGCCCATATGTATACTGTAAACACAGATGGAAAAAAGAAACACAGCATTTCCTGGAATAAGGAACCTCAGTTATAACTTTCACATTACTACTTTCAATATGTTTTGTAACTCTGAAAAATAAGTCCAGCTTGGGCAGTGAGAAATTGCAATTTGTCAAACACCGAAAAGCTCATTTAGGTGCATTTTTACCCAACAAGGTCCATGTGGAAAACACCAGATAAGGTTACCATTAAAAAGGCTTTAATATAAAGCTTAGGTCACAGGAGACAAAGGCTACACTTGGTCCGTTTTCAGGGCATTCCATAATGACTCAGAAGCAAGGGAGGGGGGCCACTGTCTCACTGTAGGCAAGCATTCATGCATCAGCATTGCTAAATGATATTAATTAAGCCACTCCACTGTGTTTTGAATGCATTGAAGTTTGCAGCAGACTGTCAGGACTGCTCATGATCTGGTTGTCTTTTGATTAACCACACCAGAGCAGGATTGACATATTGGACTGGTCCATCTGAGAGATCTGTCATCTATAATGCTGATGAAACTGCCAATGCAATACCTGTATCAGTGACAGGATAATAAGAAACTGGCTTGATGCTACTGGCTTTTAAATAAGGTAATCTGACCCTACAGCAGGACAACGCCAGGCCACATGCAACTGCTGTAGCTATAGTTGTCCTCAATAATGAATGTTAATATACAGGTGCTGCCTTGGTCTGCCTTCTCTCCTGGCCTTACCTGGCAGTGCACTTTTAGGATACACTGGATCATAACATCTAAAGACTTGACTTTCTGCCTGTGAATGGCCATCACTTTGTCAGGCTCTTCTGCAAGAATGGGAAATTATCACAACTCTGCAGATTTGCAGGCTTGTTGGTTCTTTGTGACAGAGGTGTTAGGCAGTGTTGACTATAAGAGGCGATCACACAAGACACTGAAGTTGGTGGTGGTGTTCATGTTCACAGTTATTATTATTATCAGGTTAGATTTTTTTCTTTAAGGATTACTGTTCTAATATTCTCATTTATTTATTTGTTACTTCAGCAATGAAGACTGGAATTTCAGCCTAACAATAAGTGTTGTCTTTTTCTTTTCCATCTGTATAAGCATAATTCATTATGTTTTCCTGCTTATTTTTCACCCTGTATTTATATTTATGTTTCATTCATTTTTCCAAAATTTTATTTGTAATTACTGTATAGTGCCTAAAGCTATAAAGGAATAGTACAGTTAATAAGAAATTAATTTTGGACTGCTGCAACTTTATTTTAGCATCCCTATGTGCAGAAGAGAGGGGAGGTAAATAATGTTTAAGAAATCACCACTTCATAGTTTATTTGATAGTTTATTTTTAAAATTTTCAATAAGACTGTGCAAATTGTATATTGTTTCCATATGAATTAAATCAATTAAAATTAGTGAAATGTATTTTCAGTATTAATGAGTACTGTGCAAGTAAATATTTTTATTTCTCTGTTGCAGAATCATTTAGTAGTAATATATTGCAAGGTACAACAAAGGCACACAGTAGATATGGATCAATAAACATTAATCCATCCATTTTTCTTAAGCATACTACTAGGTTGCCTTATGACAAATTTATGTAACGATTGGTCTGACAAGAATTTGGCAGTTATAACCACTGATTCTGTAGTGTGTTATATTTTAGCACACTGGCCGCTGGCAGACACCTATGTTTCATATGAGTTCAACATTAATTCCTTATGATATCCAACAATAAAAGAAAACTCTGGATCATTGACTCTGAACAGGTGCAGTTCACAACACCAGCAGTGGTTATGGCAGATCCAGTGCTGCTTTTAGTGAAAGATGTTTGTTGCTTGTCATGATAGTAAGGGAGGCCACTAAGCCAAAGCAAGAAGTCTTATAAATAACATTAAGTCAAGTCTCTCCAGATATAGCTAAGAAGTACACACTGGTTAATACAAAAGTTCAACTTCAAGTTTATTGTCATGTGAACCGCAAGGAAACAAATATCCCTGTACAATGAAATTCTTTCTTTGCTGTCCATACCAAATGACAAAACCAATGTATAAAGATAAACATAAATAATAAGTAGCAGATAGATAATAAGTAATAGAGGCAGCATAAAGTATAAAAACAGAATAGAAGTATAAAGTGTAATTGTGCAGGTAGGTGTGTGATGGACAAGTCAAATACAGTTATGTGAGGAGGAGTCCCTTGAGGAGGAGGAGATGATAGTTTTAGGCAGTGTGTTACACATCCTAGCAATGCATTTGATGAAGTAGAAAGGGATGGTGAGACTGTCCTGCCCTCTGCCTCAAGCGCCCTGCCTGAGTCGACAGTCAGATAAACTCCCATCCAATGACCACACAGACAAGAGTTTCCAGTTTGCTTTCTTTACTGAAGCCAGGTGGAATAGGGTAAAACTACAAATAAATTGTAAATACAATAATGTGAGAAATTCTTGCGTACAAACTTACACAATAAACTTAATGGCAGAATTACTTATTCCTTACAAATATATAAAATATAAATAAATAACATTCACTTGAATGGCAAACATTATCTGTGCACACTGGCAAAGCTGTTAAAGTCTGATAAAGGTACGCTCACAAGTACATTTATAATGCAGTGAAAACTCTGATAACAGCAGTAAATTGCTAGAACCTTTTACCTTTAAAATACTTCATTAAATAACTTTAAATACTTAACAGACTCACAAACATGCATCAATACAGAGAAATAAACAACTATAAACATTTCTATGTACCGACAATGCCTTTAAAGCCAAACTGAAAGTTCAAAGCATAAGGAAGTGAGACAAACATGTGCATTCCATTTGTTTTTACTCTCTGGGGCACAGCTTTATGACATCATCGCCAAGAAGAAAGTAGGGTGAAACACCTTTTATTGGCTAACTAAATAGATTACAATTGCAAGCTTTCCAGGCAGCTAAGGCCCCTTCATCAGGCAAGGTTTGCATTTGTAATCTATTTAGTTAGCCAATAAAAGGTGTCATTTCACCCTACTTTCTCCTGTATCAATCTATGGCTAACACGATACAACACTCTACTATCATCGCCCAGAGACAGGCTGTTCCTCAAGTAAAGAAATGTTGAATTTCACCATTAGATGGTGTCACAGGCCACCTACAGGAGTAGGTAACCTGCTAGTAGTTTATGACCGACCAGGACCAGGGGTTGATACCATCAGAGTCAAAACCAAGGAATGACGGCATGAAGAAAAAAGTAAAACAGTAGTTTATTGTTTCAATCCATTGGCAAGTAATGTTCTGTGGCAGTTATATGTAAAGTGTTCATACTCACACATAAAAAAAAAATTAAAAAAAAATAATAATAAAATGTGGCCTTATCTTCGAGGCAACTTTCACTTTCTATGGAAAAAACCTGCCTGACCATTAACTACAAAAATAAAGCTCTGAAGAAGTCTTAAATATTTAAGCTCCTCCAACTTCCAAAAATTAGGAGCATGAACTGACTAATAGGAGACTGTCATTCTCCCCTCAAGCAGCCCATACACAACTCTGCAATCCTCAATCAGGTAAACGTTTCCCCCACTAGCAGCTCATGTCCAACCCTTTATAAAGCTGCTCTTATTTCTTTCCCAGAGCCCGCTGTTATAGGACGACACTAACCATCTTCTGGCACCCCACAAAAATGTATCCATTGCTTACGACTTCTTCAAAATTCTGCTACCAGGATAATAACCTGTTCTAAATCCACTGAACATATTACACCTGTTCTCTCTCAACTTCACTGGCTCCCTGTTCACTACTGAATACAATACAAAATACCACTCTTAACATTTAAAGTTCTCCGCAGTCTTGCTCCCCCCTACATACCAGCATAGGAGAGACATACCCACCCACAATTACAGCAGCGCAGGTGAGCAGAGAGCTGAGGAGACTTCGTGCCAGCAAAGCAGCGGGTCCAGATGGAGTATCGCCACGACTGCTGAAGGCCTGTGTGCAGGAACTGGGGAGTCCTCTACAACCATCTTCAACCTGAGCCCGGAACAGGGTAGAGTCCCGAGGCTTTGGAAAACATTTTGTATCACCTCAGTCCCAAAGGTATCACATCCTAGTGAGCTGAATGACTTCCGGCCTGTTGCTCTGATGTCATATGTGATGAAGACCATGGAGCGGCTGCTGCTTCACCACCTGAGGCCACAGGTCCGCCATGTCCTCAACCCTCTGCAGTTCGCATACCAGGAGAAGGTGGGAGCGGAGGATGCCATCATCTATATGCTACACCGATCCTTCTTCCTCTTGGACAGAGGCAATGGTGCTGTAAGAATTATGTTTTTGGACTTCTCTAGCGCCTTCAACACCATCCAACCTCTGCTCCTTAGACACAAGCTGCCAGAGATGGGAGTAGATTCACACCTGGTGGCATGGATCGTGGACTATCTTACAGACAGACCTCAGTATGTGCGTCTCGGGAACTGCAGGTCTGACATTGTGGTCAGCAACACAGGAGCGCATCAAGGGACTGTACTTTCTCCGGTCCTGTTCAGCCTATATACATCAGACTTCCAATACGATTCGTAGTCCTACCACGTGCAAATGTTCGCTGACGACACTGCTATTATGGACTGTATCAGGAGTGGGCAGGAGGAGGAGTATAGGAAGCTAATCAAAGAATTTGTTAAATGGTGCGACTCAAACCACTTACACCTGAACAAGACCAAGGAACTGGTGGTGGATTTTAGGAGGCCCAGGCCCCTCGTGGACCCCGTGATCATCAGAGGAGACTGTGTGCAGAGGGTACAGACCTATAAATACCTGGGAGTGCAGCTGGATGACAAATTGGACTGGACTGCCAATACTGATGCTCTGTGTAAGAAAGGTCAGAGCCGAATATACTTCCTTAGAAGGTTGGCATCCTTCAACATCTGCAATAAGATGCTGCAGATGTTCTACCAGACGGTTGTGGCGAGTGCCCTCTTCTACGCGGTAGTGTGCTGTGGAGGCAGCATAAAGAATAAAGATGTCTCACGCCTGGACAAACTTGTTAGGAAGGCAGGCTCTATTGTAGGAATGAAGCTGGACAGTTTAACATCTGTAGCAGAGCGACGGGCGCTAAGCAAACTCCTGTCAATCATGGAGAATTCACTGCATCCACTGAACAGTGTCATCTCCAGGCAGAGGAGTAGCTTCAGTGACAGACTGCTGTCACTGTCCTGCTCCACTGACAGACTGAGGAGATCGTTCCTCCCACACTATGCGACTCTTCAATTCCAATTTTAGGAGTAAAGCTAACATTATTCAAAGTTATTGTCTGCTTTTACATGCATTTTTATTACTCTTTAACATTGTTTTTTGTATCAGTATACTGCTGCTGGATTATGTGAATTTCCCCTTGGAATTAATAAAGTACCTATCTATCTATCTATCTATCTATCTATCTATCTATCTATCTATCTA
>JANRMT010062833.1:36588551-36602570 GCA_026402145.1 Polypterus bichir lapradei
TCTATCTATCTATCTATCTATCTATCTATCTATCTATCTATCTATCTTCACTGATCTCCTACAGACTTACACTCTCTCTCGCTCACTCAGATCCTGCAATTTGAGAGTATTCAGGCAATATGGTGCAGCCTTAGTCTGTGGTAGACAGACACAACTAAAGACATGAGCATAAAATAATGGTTGTCAATTTCAAACTGTTTTTCTTCAATGTGCTTCTTGAGAAAAAACACATCATCTGAACCAATCTCAGCTCGAACAAACTGATTGATCAAAGATACTGTATACTGACAGCTTGCCCTAATGTTGACTGTCAGATAACACACTCAGCTACTTTGACCACCTTGACTGTACCCTCAGAAAGAATCATCAACCCTCCTTTGTTTTTTAATGTGAGCAAGTGGTAGCTTGGATCATATGATGCCGGTACAGCATCTGTTACCAAACTAGCACGGCACACATCACAGGACAGCTTTCTCAAAATCCCGTCTAAGGTCTACCTCCCACTGCTTCCTGAGGTGGATTTCTTTGGGAAACCTTCAAAGTTTGAGAAATGTTAACAGGTAACAACAATTTACATAGTTAGTGACTAAATACGTTTAGCCAAAATGTTGTTTGGAGGCTCACTTGAGCACATAAATGCATAGCTTGGCTAGCTTAGCCTGGCGTAGCTAAAGTTAAGATTATAAAACGGAATTTTCTAATGGCCAAATATAACCAAAACAATTGCTCAGCCTTAACTATGAAATGTAATCCCCTGGGATCTGGTTTGAAGCATACAGCGGTTTGTACAATCCTAAGCAGCACATGTATGAGGCATCTTTATCCATTACTTCATTCCACAGCAGTGCCACTTGCAATATGGTGGCGACATTGACGTACGATGCTGCTGGTCATGCGGCGTCTAGTAATTCTATGTCTATGATTTCAACCCTTAACTAGAACAGCACAGAGATATTGCCAGGAATGATGCTGAGAGGAAGAATTAATATTTTGAAGAGTTTCTAAATCCAGCAGACATTCCTCAGACTAGGTAATACTGCAGGCATTCTGTAGTGCTGGCTTATGCCTAATGCTGGGTTAAAATCAAAAATACTGAAAATGGGCAATTTTGGTGGATTGCTTTAGTTAACACATCTTTTCAACAATACAGGGGAGCCAAAACATATGTTACAGTTACTTAAGGATCAGACTCCTCAGTCTTCATGAAAAATGAACAATTATTGTTGCCAGTGGTCAAATCCCAAACGTATGAGAAGCAGTGGGGATTACACTCTATTTATGTAGCAGTAGATTTTCTTACTCTTGCACAGACATGTCTACATCTGTTTCCTGGAGACTTCTACATAGCTTATGACCACATGTCCCCAGTTATCTTCTGGGGAGAAGCTATCAGACTATGAATTCTATTTTCACTCCTGCTGTCAAGTTATCTTATGAGGGCCTCCCATAATTATAATAGTGACACCATAACCACAAGAGGCAGTTACCACCAAACTTCGAAAGTAATAAAAAAGAATAACATTAATAAACAAAATAAGCTAAGGGGAAAACCTGCACTCAAAAAAACACAAAATACTGAATACATCAGTACTGATAATTCAGAAACAAATAGAATTTAACTAAAGTTCAGACACCACATTCAGTCTAGAACAATATAATAATGTTAAACTAGGGATATAATCTGAAAACCAAAAATCTACAAAACTCTTTGACTTAGAACACACAGTGTCCTAGCCTGAAACTGACATTAGCACACGTTCTTCCATAATTAGCAGCATATTTCACTAATTGATGGAAATAGGAGGCCTTCCCCCTTGGGTTCAGTTCTTACAGGAACAAAGGAAAAAGAAACAAATGCCAAAAAGAGGAAGAATGTTAAATCCAGGGGCAGTTGTGTCCATCAGATTTTTCCATAAAGTTCTGACTGGTTATTTTATATAATTAGAGTGGCAGACATTTTTGGGAATTCAGAAGAAAGATAAATTGTTTGCCAAAACATGATTATTCAAGAGGTCATTCATTAAGTTAAAGGAATAACTCTCCATTACAAAGGCAAAGAGAAAATTTCATACTAGATTTTTCTTTAACAAAAAAGTGCTCAAAATGTATTTTGTTTATTTGTCAACATAAAATTTATGCTAAACAAGTAAATGTTTACAATAGCAATGAAATAACATTAGCAAAAAAATGGGTAAAATAAATAAATAATAAAAGTAAATTGCATGATTTACATGAACCAGACAGCCCCAGCCTCCCCCTACTACATGGCACATCGGTCCTGCTGGCTAAATAAATGATATTTCTATTGCTATAGAGCCACTGCTGTTCCAGAACACTTTACAGTCCATCTCATGGTATTGTTTTCAAAATTGTTTTTTTTCTACTTTCAGGTTTGCAGCTGCTTGAAGATTTCAATCTTTTTTGAAAGACTTTCATGTAGTATTGCATAATTTTAGATAAATGCCTTAAGTCCTTAATGCCATACACTCAGATGCTTAGATTCTTGCTTGGAGCATGTGTCTTTTCTGACACATTTGAATGCATGTCACTCTAGCTATCTTGCAAAGCATGACAGATAGTGAAGCCAAGTTTGATTATATGTTTAGCTGTATAATGTGTTCAAGCAGTACTCTTTATAAAACAGCAGTAGACCATGTTTTAAAATTCAAGAGAAGATTGATTTATATTTGCACGACAAGTACAATTTTGCACAGAATTGAATACATTTTTTCAGAGAATGATACCCCATCTGATGCCATTTCCAGAGGTATCTTTATATCACAAATGTCATTTCTTAGGCATCATTACTAACCCAGCAAAATGATCTGGAAGTGACCATTGTACAAAAATATGCAGACAAGGAAAATAAACTGAAGGCATTATAGCCTGTCAACTGGTTATGTAATGCATCAAAAAAAAACTAGATTTTTTTCATGTATCATTTCAAATACAACAGTGTGGACAGTAGTAGAAGATTAAAATAAAAATGAAAATGTAAAATCAGAAACTATAAAGTACAAAGGTATATGAGTGCCATTGTGACCGTGACCAAATCAGAAGCAACTTAATGATGTAATACATGAACAGGCCTCATAATGACATGTATGACATTAGTTTCATAAAATGGTGAAATCTTTCTAAAATCTCTGCAATGATGAAAATTAAATAACTATTTTTTTTAATTGCAGATCCATTTAGGATATTAAAGTTAGGAGATTTGGCCATTTGAAACTGAATATTTTAGAGCGTAAAAACATCATGGCTGATAGAGGGAGGTCAGGCTTGGTGTTCCTGTACCAAAGGTAGGAAAACTGAAATGATCCAAGATTGGGGTCAAAAATGATTTATTCCTGCCTTGAGCCACAGTACGTATTGAGGGAAGTGACTTCAGGCAAGGGTATACTCACAGCAGCCAGAGAGCCCAGGATAGGAAAAAAAACACAGAAAGAGAGAATGCATGCGTTCAGATTTTGAATTTTCAATATATTGCAAAACCTAAAACGTATTACTTAGTATATCTTAAAGGTAACATAGACCTTTACACATCTCACATGTTTGTACAAAATCTCATTTATCACAGTACTGTATATGTATAATCACACCAAAATAACTCTTGGATGAGTTCCTTAATTTAGTTAATTTTAGAATGACTTACCGAAGCCGACAGTGACCCCAAATCAAATATTTCCTCCTTACTGAGAGTGGCACAAGTAATTTTTTTTCATGAACATATTCTGAAATAAAATGGGACTTCAAAGCAGAAGTTATTAAGGTAAGAATATTTTCTGAAAGATCATGAAAGGTAGCCACTAAGAATCTCTCAAGAGGTAGAATATTTTTAGGTCTCGTGTTGCTTTCATTACCACTGAACTGCCTTGAAAGTGCATCTTTTTAAGGTATTTGTCACCAGCTCTTTAAGATATTAGAAATTTGGATGACTGAAAAAATTACGACCATGTAGTCAGTTCACTCTTTTACCAGATTTTTGATGCATTAAATCAGATGATATTTTTATTCATGAAATTTTTATATTCGATAGTTTTCCCATGGTTCTGGATTATTTGGCGTGAAGGTGTGCATTCAACTATAAAAGCCAAATTCTGGAATGCAATTTATTCACCTTGGTTATGAAAGAAACAAGTGGATGACTAGAGGAGAATACACAGAGCATAGCCAAAAGTTTAGTACATTGCAAGGGTGCCTGGAACCGGACAACAATGGATGGTAGCGACTCCTGCGTATTTGATATTGTTAGCACAGGCTGCTTTATAAATACAACACAATGCCAGTAAAGAAATGGAAAGTTATAATGTGGAAAAAATAAGAATATATTTATGTATTTTGTGGAGGTTGAGGGAAGGACAGTCAACAAACAAAGAGCAGTTTGTGGTTCTAAAACAGCTCCCCCACGTGTAGTAATGTAACTTTCAGACAAAAATAATGCACAATAACAACAACAATATTTATTTATATAGCATATTTTCATACAAATGATGTAGCTCAAAGTGCTTTACAGGATGAAGAAAAAAAGGCAAAATATAAAAATAGAATTAGGCAATATTAATTAAAATAGAATAAAGGTAAAGTCTGATGGCCAGGGAGAACAGAAAAAAAAACAAAACTCCAGACGGCTGGAGAAAAATTAAAATCTGCAGGGGTTCCAAGGCCACAAGACTGCCCAGCCCCCTCTGGGCATTCTACCTAACATAAATGATCTCAATCAGTCCTCAGGTTTGCAGGTTTCACATGGAAGAACTTGATGATGACGGTCAAGTGGACCTCTGGCCTTTAATCCATCAATGTAGGGACATCACGGTGCTTTGATCAGGTGGTCGTGGTGCTTATCACCACCACAGAAAACCGGACAAAGAACAGCAGAGAAAGTAGGAGTGCATGAAATAATAATAAAAGTAGATGCCGCTAATACAAAATGGCCTCAATAGTCAGGCTTCCACTGGTGATTCATGTTCTCTTAAAGGAGTTCTTAAAGGAGGGTCAATTGCCCTCATTGGGAGTTTTCTTTGGGCTCTGGGTGGAACTACATACCTGGGAAGGGCTTGGATGGTGATCCTCAGAGATGCATGCCTTTACAAATTTTTACTTTCATAAAGTTAAAGTTTAAATTGAACATGACATGTTTTAAGCGAGAAATGCTTTGTGTCTGTTTATTATCTGCTTAGGAGAAGTTATAAAATTACTGTACGCTCAGAGATGGAAATTATCTAGGTAGGATTTTGGAACCAAAAGTCATAAGATAAGGTTGGCCACAATGTCAGTTCAGTCAGCATGAGAAACTCGTTAGACACAGCTATCAGCATGCTGAATTTTCTGGATCACTACATCACCATCACTGATACAATGTAAAGCATGCATTGTTAAATGACAACCCAGTGGAGGGCTAGCGCCATTTAATCTTTTTGAGAACATATAACAGTAAGATAACCAGTATAATAGCTTTCTGATTGTTTTTTGAATCTACAACTAGAATATAACAATTTGCCACATCATATATATGTATCAACTAACAAGTTTTTACTGTATCCCAATTCTAATACTATTCCAGTCAGGAAATGTCAGAGCCACTGTCACACTTCATGACTTTTTCCAGTGAATTTCTATTAATCTCCTCATATTACACAATCTTAGTGAGTTAAGAACTATATCAAGAATCGTGACATGCCCGAAAACTCAGTCATAATGCTCTGTGACTTGTCACAACAAATTCAGACAGTTTAAATTAGTCAGTCACAAGTCTCTGTGTGCTCCGCCAGAAGTGCAGTATATATAATCCTCATAAACAGAGAAGAGCCCACATAAAATAAAATAGAAATAAAGGAAAATGGCAGTGGTGGACCACATAAACAGAGGGTAGGCTTGTGATGCTTTTGAGCTAGCAGATGACTCCTCTTTTTTTTACCAGCAAAAACTAGAGAAAAAATAAAGATCCTCCACATTGACTAACTGCCAAAAATGTCATATTTTTTGATAACTTTGCAGCCCAGTAGAAAATTTTAAATTGTGCCAAGAAGTTGTGAGTGTGTCATGTAATCCTTCATCCCCTGTTATTTGTGATCAGTAAAATGATATCCTCAAAGCAAAGCAATCCAGCAGCAGCAGTCATTAAATGTGTCCAGCTCTCTAACTTGAAATCATGTGATGTCAGACTTAGTGACAGAAAAAAGAAAGTGTAATTAAAGAAAGATCATGATTATAAAAAAAACAAACAAATAAATAAATAAACAAATACATAAATTAACTGTTTGCAATAGATGTTTTAAGCACTTGTTAATAAACCTGCACAATATACCAAGCTGCCTTTTGTATCCTTAATATAGAGTGAGCAATTTAGAATAATCACATGACTTCAGATTTAACACTTGGGAAATAAATTATGTGATGGGAGGCCCCAGACGGGACACCAGCTGGATGGAAGAACTGGGGGAGAGAGCATCTGCAAGGCACTACCTCCCCTGGGACGCTAGAGGACAGCTCTCCTGTGGCACCATGGATTCCCACTGACTTGGAATTTGGTACAGCCCTGTTGGGCTCCACCAGGGGGAGCTGCAGAGCCATATAGTGGACTTCCACCACACCAGTGAGTGATTTCAGGTAATGCTGACGAGCCACCTAGAACACTCCCAGGAGCTAAATAAAAGGAGCTGCCTTAGTCCATTCAAGGAGCCAGAGTTGGGACAAAGTTTGCTGGAAGAGGAGTGGAGGGAGAGAAAAGAGAGAAAGAGAAGAAGGAAAAGGACAGTGCTTTTGTTTTGTGGACATTGTGCTATTGTGGGGAGCGAATAAACTGCTTCCCCACGTATAAATAAAGGTGTGCTGTTGCCACAATTTGTGTCCTGCCTGTCTGTGTCAGGGTTAGAGCAGACCCCGATGGTCTATAATCTTATTCAGTGTTCAGTTCACCATTACTGCCACTTCGTACATTTTGCACCCCCCTCTCTATACATTTCAAGGCCACTATAATATATGCAAGGTTAGTTTAAGCAAATTTTTAAACAAAAATGATCAGATTTACTGCATCTCACCTCGATTTAGACAATATCTGTTGTAGGCTTATTAATTATGCTGTAGATAACAACTTGTGAATAAAAGTAAGGAAATACTGTAAAGATGTTTTCAGTTCTAAAGGTATATTATCTTAAAGGCCTTATATTGAGCAGTAGTAATATATACACTCTAATCGTTGCACCTTAAGAAGAATTTGCTCAAGACAGACATTACAGAGACACACACAATGGCTAAAGAAAATTAACAGTGGACAAGTAGAGATTAGATTGAGGTGAACAAAATGTTGTAAAGTGCCGTGTGAAATTGAGATGCCTACAGCAGCCAGAGTGTGTCACAGAGCAAGTTGGATGTGCCTAAGAGGATGAATTCATGCAAATAATATCTGAGAGTGGTTTAGAAAGGATAAAATAAATTAATTAATTGAATTCAATGTGTAAGCTATAATAGATCGGCTCCATTAATCTACATCAAATGATTTTACTCTTTATAAATCTTGTTTAATTATTTTTAAACCACTTTCTTTTTCTAAGTGAATTTTTTCAAAAACTTACACTAAATAAATAAAATCCCAATAATAACATATTTTGCAGACAAGATCAAAGCCTGAAGTAAATGCTGAAAACATGTCCTCAGCATGTTCTACAGAGTTTGATGCTAAGGATTGCTAATAACTCCTTACTACTGTATATGGGAAGAAAACCTATTTAACATTTAAACTTGTCAACATAAAACATTTCTTGAATATTCTTTGTACAAATGAGCTGTTTGCTGTGTATCCTTTAATTTTTTTTATAAACACAAGCAAGAATATTTGAAATTTTCCACACAAATTATAAAATACCACACTGACCCCTGTATGAATAAGTAGAATGAGAGTTTATACATAAAGCAATTCTTTTCCAAAATTAATGAAAATAAGTTAAAAAAAGGATAAGCAACTAATTAAAAACAGGTCTTGGTAAGAAAATAAGAAAGTGACATTTTCTACTTGTTTTTCTCCAATGTATTCAAATGAACATTGCCTTAAACAAAGAAAATAATAATTCAACATTCTTTGATGCCATTTTATACCATTAATGTGTCTTTTTTATAGTTTAGTAAATTCTGTCTGTTTATATTACTTTAGCTGTACCTACATGTCAGTTAATGTACAGTTTATTCTATTTTTTGTTATATTAATCATTTTAAAAGTATATTCTTGTGCATTGCTCTCCTGAGTTTTGGTTTGTATGCTATTTTTATTATTATGTGAATTTTTTTGACAGACTTGCAGAAGAATCTCAAAGATATATCTTTAATTAAAATTGGTGACTTTGCATGTTCCATTTGGCTACCAAACTCTCATGGTATTAAAGATACATTTTTTAATTCACTTGGTGAAACATTCATTTCAGATCATGAATTGCATTATATAAATAAAATAAAATATGAATTAACTATATTCTTGAAAGTAAACATGCACTGTATAAAACTGAATACAAGGCATAAGGATGGAAGTAATTTTGCCTGCGGTTGTCCAGTATTTTCCTTGCTTATTGCGTGAAAGCTTGATTTTATACTCATCCAAATAAATAATGCATTTTACATGCTTAAAGAATAAATATATCTATCTCCAGAATATGAATTTTATTTTCACACACCAGATCCTCAGTTTTACTTTTTGTTTTTTTTGGTCCAATGAAGACCTTGTAAAACATTGGTCAGACAGGCACAGTTTGTTAAGGCCTTCTGCAGTACTTATGAAGTGATCAATCGTCCAATCACATCCTTTTCACTTTACCAAACTATGCATTGTAAAGAAATTACAGTATCACAGATAAAGAGTTAGGGCTCCAGAGAACACACTGTAAAGTCCAAAAACTTTATGTTGTGGAAAAACAAAAGTAAATTTGGTGCCAATAGCCAGTTCTACTACTTTTTAATACCTTAAAACATGCATCTCTGCAACAGAGCTCTGCCTTCCTAAGAAACAGGTTCCAGAATAAATTCCAGCTTCCAGGAATGTGCCTTTTTAAAAAGCCAGAGAACCAGATTGGGTAGGGCTTGCAGACCTGAAAGTGTGATGGGATTGCCAGCTCTCCTGGGTGGTATTCCACAAAGCATGTTTGGCGAGTAAAACTCATATTGCTACTCCAGGCTAATCTGAGACAGTTTTAGTATCACCAAAGAGGATTACAGCAAGTTGTTTTTGGTAACCAACAGAACTAAGAGTCATGTCTTAGCCTGGTCCATAACAGGCTAAAGACAAAGCTCAGCAGAGTGTTGTGGATTAGGAATTCATGAAATTCCTGCTTGAAAAGAAAGTAAACCTTGGAGAAAAGTTCTGAATAATATGTGTTTCTTTGCATATAAAATGTTCCTGTATTCTTAGTTATACTATCATTTAAGGAAATCCAATGTGATAATTACAAAATGATAAAACATTAGAAAAGTATTCATTTCAAATATATGACGCTCAAATCATATCATTGCACCAGCACAGAATGCCAGTGATTCTCTGCTCTTTACATCGCTCTTCTAGATAGCCTGCTATCCCTAAAAGTACCAATGACGGCTGCCACACTAGCTAGAGCAAACTGGGACCATCACAGCCATTTGTTCATTTCTATTATTAATTCCCGTTTGGCTACTGAAAAGTTTGTTACTTGTTCCTTTGATAAATGTTGACAATTGGTTACCAGGGCTGCTTAAATGCTATGAATGTAAATGTAACAGTTGACTCCCAAAAACCTGCCTTGAGTTAATGAGAAACCATTTGTATTTGTGGTACCGCCTGAGCTTCACATGGAAAACAAGGCTTATTCAAGCAAGACACATTCACCACTCTTTTAGGAGTAACTAGGCTTGGTTCTTTTTTAAAGCACTTTGTCAATCTGTGCCTACATGTGGTTTTTCTTAGTACTTTTTTTTTGTTTTAGTCTCCTGTCTTTTTCAGCATGGCAGCTTGTTAATGCTCATTTAGCAGCTGTGTTAAATAAGCAAGTGCCCATGCTATCTACACAAAATCGGGGTGAAGAAAACTCTTGTGACATCTGCAAAGCTCTGCAGTTTTGCTTTCTTGTCAAGATATCATGGTAATAGACTTCCTCTTTTGTGGCCTATTTTTATTTTCCGAAGATATCTCTCTATTACATAAAAAAATCTTGGGGCGAGACTTTTTTCCAGCGACGACACATAATCTGTTGAAATCTCAAAAAAATGAGAGTAAAGATCGCATTAGCACAAACAAACGAAAAGTATTACTCGGTGAAATAACGGAAAAGCGAAAAGAGAACACATAGTGTTTGAGGACAAAAGGACAGGTGATGTAAAGACGTTTAACTGTTCATCGGGCGGAACGAAAACAGCAGCATGCTAGCAGCAAGCCAGTAGCTGATCGAGCAAAGAGGAGGTAAAAAAACAACTGTTACTTGTTTCCCAATGTATCACCGTTTAAGAGGAGTATCAGAGGAGCAACCGCATTAGTGTTCTTTTTAAATATTTGTATAGTAATTAGAATTGTATAACTACTGTGTAGTGACGGTTTATCGTATTATATACTAAATCATTTAAGTATAAGCAGTAATAGTTTAGCAAGATACAAATCTAATTTCCATTATAGGTAATTTTATGTAAGTATTATCAAGTAATGGCAAAGTGGCTCTTAAATTATAAAAATAAATCTCAGCTTAAAATATGTTGCAGTTTGTGGTACCGGAACTATTTTGCATGCTTATGTAACATAATATAATAATGAATTAAAAGCAAATCAACCCCTCTTTATAACATTTATAAACACAGAATTATATTTCAACAGTCAGGTCCTTTATTTCCTGGATATCATTACTTCCAATTTGAGTTGTAAGAGATGCTTATCTCATTCATTGAATAACAGACATAGGAGAAAGAGCGGCATTAAAAACTGTCTGTTATGAAATGTAATACATGCATTTTGATTCTGTGTATTATAAAAACACTGACAACACAGCCCAGGGGGTTAACCAGTATTCTTAAACTCCATTACTGGAAGGCCAAATACATAATATAGTGTGAACATGCAGCTCTTTTCCAATTTCATTTTTTGTCTCAACAAAAAGTAATCTGTTTGAAGTAACAAAGGATGTTAAATCAAGCAAGAATAAAACCTTCTGTCCTGAAGATTTATATAGAAAAGATTTCAATGTGTGACACCAAGAATGCAACTTTCAATGTCTATGAATTTCCCAATTTTGAGTTATCTACAATTACATTTTAAATTCTTATACTGGTGATTGGTAAGTAGTATATGTCTTCCCAAATTCTTCTATATCAGAAATTTTGTATGTTGTGATAAGGTGCGTGAATAGCTAATAAGACCTGTATTAAAGAATACTGTACAGAATGGCCCCCAGTTATCACAGCTTTAACAGGTACAGTTCTGCTATGAGATTTTCACTTAGCATTTTATTTAAAATGTAATTTGTGTTTGCTTATTTCATCAGTCTGAATGGTCTGGCAAAGGTTACTTATGATTAGGCAAGCCTGGTGTTTCATTTAAGTCCAGAGTAGGCTGGAGGGATGTGAAGCTCCACAGATGGTAGTTAGGATATATAACATGAGGGAAAAAATAGAACATTCTTGCAAGATGGCATTGATTAGTTTTCATACTTACACATTGTAAGGCTATGTTCTTGGTACACAAATCTTTTTGTATTTTTCTCACACTTCATTATAGTCAATTCTGCTATTTATGTTAGCCAAAAGAAATAGAAAATGAGATAATAAACATTTATTATTTGAAAAAGAGCACCTTGTCACTGCTTGTTGCATAAAGACAAAATAATTGTATATGTAATGTTTAAGTAACTGCTTGATAAAAAAATTGCAATGGATTTTGTGTGAAATTCCATTTCTACGCAATTTGAAGCATTTTGTGACATACAGATACTGGCTAAAAATGTGATGAACCAAATTATATTACTTCCATAAAGACATGCTTTCTCAGTTAATAAATGTATTACTTTCCAGAATTCACTTCCAGTTCTCAATAATTACAAGACTTCTTGCTTGTAATTAGGCAGTACAGTAATCCCTCCTCGATCGCGGGGGTTGCGTTCCAGACCCCCCCGCGATAGGTGAAAATCCGCGAAGTAGAAACCATATGTTTGTATGGTTATTTTTATATATTTTAAGCCCTTATAAACTCTCCCGCACTGCTTATAAATATTCCCCGCAGAGTTATACAGCATAATCCCTTTGTATTCTCTTAGATATTAGGTAAGATTCATTGAAATTATGTATATAAACACACTCTTTATATACAGTAAAACCTAAATACTATTTTAAAGATATTGAGTGTCTCCGATATCACATATGTTACAGCCATTACGATAGACAGGCCACCAGCAATAAATACGTACAATGCAAGAAAAATAGTATACAGTAAATGTGTGTACAGTGACACTAAACGTACGTACATGTACTAAGCACTGTAAGAAGAAAATTAATTATGGTTACTCACCAACAATGACACGATGACTTGTCCGATAACAATGAGTTTAATTTTACTGCACAACAAAGGAGAGCGTTACAGCCCTTGTAAAGGAGCCACTTCAGGCAATTGTGCAGCACTGCCGTTGTTCTTCTTCTGGCAGTCTTCAATCCAAATCCCTAAAGCAGATTCCATCCAGACTACTGCCTTATTACATCCACTTACAACTCGTTTTGCACCCTGGTTAAAAGGACACTGCAGCCGTAGATCTTATATTCCTTTCCTACTTTTTAAATAAAAAGAATCGTAGCCTTCAACAAATCCAAAACGTTTACCTTTTCGGCAATCATTAACATCTTCTTCTTGCGCTTGGGCACGGCCCCTGAAGCAGTAGCAGATTGTTTTGGAGCCATAATGAAGGGCTTGACTATGCACAAAGATAAACACTAAAGAGCACAACTCTTTACACAGCGAAACACGTTGATGCTGAATGAGCGAGAGGAGACTTCCTGGTTAACACTGCATTCAGCACGCAGGAGCTCAACTGCGTGCTCTGATTAGTTAGCTTCTCAGTCAGGAGAACTTAACTGCGTGCTCTGATTGGTTAGCTTCTCAGCCATCCGCCAATAGCGTCCCTTGTATGAAATCAACTGGGCAAACCAACTGAGGAAGCATATACAGGAAGTAAAAAGACACATTGTCCGCAGAACCCGCGAAGCAGCGAAAAATCCACGTTATATATTTAGTTATGCTTTCATATAAAATCCGCGATAGAGTGAAGCCGCGAAAGTCGAAGCGCGATATAGCGAGGGATTACTGTAATGCTAGAAATTAAGATATTGGTATTTGGAAATATGAAAGCAGAGTAATTGTTGGAGTAGACTTGGCAGTAACTTCAGTAACAAAGAAAGTTTAAAAAATAAAGTTTTATTTTTAATAAATTAGCAAAAACCTTAAGTTTCACATTGTCATTATGGGGTGTTGTGTGTAGAATTCTGAGGAAAAAAATGAATTTAATCCATTTTGGAATAAGGCTGTAACATAACAAAATGTGGAAAAAGTGATGCGCTGTAAATACTTTCCGGATGCACAGTATATATATATATATATATATATATATATATATATATATACACATTATCATGCGTGTGTGCATAGGGGCAGCTTAACAGATCAGGTGATTCTAATACCATGCTATTCCAGGGTTTGGCTCTATGTCCTAATGCCTTTTTTTCTTCCTCCTGCTGCAGACAGAATGATTGACAGCTGTAACACGTCTGATGTCACTTCCGATATCCATCCACCTGGATCCGCCTCTTCCTACCAGAATTACTTAAGATGGGAAGATCTGCCATCTTGAAACAGTTCTCTTTGGAACTCAAGTCTGGAAAGATGTTTTTGCAATTATTGTCAGTTTTCTTTTGTGTTAGTGCATTCTGATTATATGGGGTCACCAGGGTATTGCCCTAACTCTTTATTGTGTTGTGTCTGTTCTCTTATACTGTATATATATATATATATATATATATATATATATATATATATAT
>JANRMT010062833.1:36602580-36652668 GCA_026402145.1 Polypterus bichir lapradei
TATATATATATATATATATATATATATATATATATATATATATTATCACACGCATTTGCTTAGGAGATGATAGTAATTCTCCAACCAATATAGAGAGAGGGGGTGGTATTGTGTGATAACGCTTTCTTTTTCTCCCACTGCTGACCAGAATATTGATGGAGCACCACCAATGATGTCATGGCAGGTGTCTGTCCACCTGGACCTGCCTCCTCCTGCCCAGCAGCCATATGCTTGGAAGAACCACCATCTTTGGCTGTCTGTTTAAGGGGAACCAGAAGACTCAACACTTTATGCTTTTTCATGCAATTTTTTTCACGCTTTAGGCATGCATTTAATATACGGGATTGGCCTTCAAGATGCCCCAAATCATTTTATTTGGTCTGTAAACCTGTGAGGAAGCATCTCAACACTGTTTTAATTAACATATAAAATGAAATCTTTTTCTTTGCCTGGTGGATTACTGATAATACTTTTGAGTTGTGGAAATAAAATGTGGACATGCTAAACAAAACCATGGCTAATTATAAAAGAATTGGCCAAAACCAGTAAGTCTGACAGTGCAGATAAGAGAATGTACTATGTCTGTAGCCAGAAATCAGGGACTTTAAGTATCAAAACTAGGAGTTCATATAAAATCTAAGTTTTATATAAAGAAAGGATACATTCAGGCTCTTTATTTAGAAGGGGTGCTATAAGAGGTTTCAAAAAGCTGTCTTTCCTTCAGCCCTCATCAAGCAAAGCATGTCACACACATTTATAGTAATGGTGCACATGGCATCATACATTAAAAAGGGCACAGATAAGCAAACCAAATAATCATCTCAAGCAAGCCTATAATTCAATGGTCAAATCCAAAAAAGAAATATCAAAAACAGGATATTTCAAAATGAGAATTATTTGGGACCAAAAAACATACAACATTCATATATACATGGAGGTAAACACACACTTGGAATTTGTATGCCTCAGTGCTACAGTGAACCATGCTAGGCTTTTATATTGGCCATTACAGGCCGCTTCATCAACTGCACAAACCAACGCTCAACATACTAAGAACAAGACATACAGAAAACTAACAAAAAAAAGAAAAAAAAGTTACAAATGACAGAAAATTGAGAAAATGATGAATGAAAAATAATGAAAAGACTAATAAAATAATTAAGGAAATACTGCACATAATCCCAAAAACAATAAATATTGGAGTGGAGGATGCAATTATCCATCTGCTCCACAAGGCATATTCTTATCTGGATGGCAACACTGTGAGGATTATGATTTTTAATTTCTGCAGTGCCTTCAGTACCATCCAACCATTCCTGTTAAGAGGTAAGCTCACAAATATGCAGGTGGATGAGCCTATGGTGTCCTGAATGATAGACTATCTGCTGGACAGACCACAGTCTAAGAGCTTCAAGGACTGTGTTTCTGATTCAGATTTGAGCAGCACTGGAGCACCACAAGGAACAGTCCTGTCTCCTTTTCTCTTTACTCTGAACACCTGCGACTATAAATATGACACCAGGTCATGTCACTTGCAGAAATTCTCAGATGACTCTACACGTTTGGATGTATTGATAAAGGGAATGACACAGAGTATAAGAATTTTGTTTCTTGGTGTAGAAAGAATTGTCTGGAACTTAACATCAACAAAACTAAGAAATTTGTTATAGGCTTTCACCGCATCAAAGAAACTCTATGTCCAGTCACTGCTCAGGAAGTAGATGTAGAGGTGGTCCACTTTTAGAACTACTTGGGGCTCCACATCAATGACAAATTGAACTGGTGTCATAAAACAGAGTAACACGTTAAGAAAGAGGAGAGCAGGCTCTTTTTCCTTAGGAGACTGCATTCCTTTAATGTGGGCAATGACATCCTTCTCATTTTCTACAACTCTGTGATGACCAGTATGATTTTATACTCTGTGGTGAGCTGGGCTAAAAACAGCACTTTCAGACAATGAATTACTCAGAAGAAGTGAGTCAAGAAATGTTACTTTGGCTCCTTCATACTAACAGCAATACATATATATAATGCCTCACAGTGACTGTGACTGCCAAGTCAGATGTTTTTCTCTCTTTTTAATGTTCTTGCTTTACAGTCATTCTGGTGTATGTTTAGACTATAGTGTATGCACATAAACTGTATATTGTAAGGTTTCTAAACTCTTTTGGGGCTCCCCCCCAACAGGACGACATGCCGAAGAGCGTCCCAAAGTGCGATTGCCACAACTATGGAAGACAGGCTATTGGTTGCGCTGGAGCAGCTCACCGCGAAAACAAATCCGAAAAGATTGAGGTTGTGCTATGAGCACCTGCCGTCAATGGGTGATGCAAGGAACATTGTAAATGCAGGGAAAAGTATTACTTGGTCATTGACCTGGCCACGACCCTGCCAGATTGCTGTGTTTGTGTATAGGAGAGTGGTAGCTCCCGCTACAATAAATAACCGTGCTGTTCCTGTTTCAAGCTGAATAAAGTTGGTTTTGCTAAACTACTGAGACTCAGCCTCGTGCTTTGGGGTGCAAGACAGGGACTCAGGTGACAGGGACTCAGACATCACTATATATATGTACAAATTGAAAAAATCCCCATTTTTCAATGGGTATAAATAAAGTCCTATCATTCTATATAAATAAGGAAAAAAAAAAACATAAACAATGCATGGCTATAGTACTTATGGCAACTAATATGTCCAAACTGAATGTGAAAAATGGCAAAATTAATAAGGAACAAGAGAAAAAAGGACACAAGTTGAGTAATTACAGGAAGTAACCCACAGAATTTTTTTTACAAAATTTGCAAAAATAGAGAAACATTTCCTTTAACAAAAAAATGCAAATACAAGAATCAATAAGTTGTTTATAGCAGAGGTGGCCAGCTCCGACCATGGAGAGCCACAGTGGCTATAGGTTTTTGCTCTAACATAGTTGCTTAATTAGAAGTCACTCCTCTCCATTAAGAGAGCTTATTTACTTTCATGGCTTGTTAGTGTTTTTAACTCTGCCATGTCAGTTCATTCTTAAATCATAGATTTTTTTTCCTTTCTAATGATGCATGTATCATCCAAATGATTTGAAGCCTAAACTGGACGAGTACTTTTCAGTTCTTCAGTTTCCTTCTGAGTACTTAATTAAAACAAATAGGGAATGATGAATACACACAGGTGGAAATGGAGACCAGATAGAACGTTTGGTTCTTTTGTCATTTGCATCTTATTGCTAACAAGGAGCAGTTAAAACAACAACTGTTTAAGATTAAAATAAGCAATTAAAGTTTCAAAATCTTCACAAACGAGATAACTAAAATGAAGCTTGGACAATGAATCCTGGGTGCTACCTTCTTTCATAGGAAACAGAACATATCGTCATGATAATGTGACCTCCTGACATCCTGACACATGATCACCAAAGGCACTGGAAAGTGTAAAGAAAATGGAAGTGCTTGTGGAACCAAAAAACAAAATTACAGAGAATATAATAAAACAAAAAAGTGGCGGAATGAAATCTCCGACATCACATGAAAATTTTACAATAGCTTTAAAACCTAAAAGGTGTGCATATATTTTATTAAAAAATAAATGTTCATAATCACAAACAAAATCGCAAAGAAATACCAAGTCTTTACCTTGAAAATTCAAAGAAACTTTACACAATTACTAAAATTCATTTATGTTTTAATTTATGAAAATACTGCAAATATATAATCAGATTTCAACTACATTAAGGAGAGCACAAAACGTCTAGTGATTCTGCCTGATGATGATATCAATGCAATAATTTTAATAATAATAGTTTAAATATATCAATTTGTGCTTTTTTATAATGTATACTGTACAAAGAAGAATACAAAACATAAACATCTTGATGTGTGTAGATTAATGAGTTTTAACAAATTTATATAATATTGTTTTGCCTTTAATAAAAAGATGCCAAGATTAGGTTAAGCTACAACTGAAATAAATATCACTGATTATCATTCAATGGTTATTTACACATACTCTTGCATGCCCGACTTCCAATCATATTTAATCACTATTAAAACATTTATTATCACTTTTACAGTCAGATCAGATGGGAACATTATTTAGCTGTTAAAGGTTTTATAATTCATTTTATATTAGACTTTTTCAGTTCTTAATTTATCATGCATGAGTGTAACATTTTTATACACTTATATTTCAAATTAATCAAATAATAGTTTTAGCATTCAAATATTAATGTGCAATTTAAAAAAAACATGAAAAATATTCCCACTTTTATTATGAGAATATGAAAACAAAAAATGCATTTGTAAATTAAAAGAATTGTTAGACCTCATTTTATACCACTTGTTTTTCAATAGCAGACAAACTTATATAGGTGATTGATTAATGATCAATATTTGTTGTTTCTTATTTTTTAAATCAGAAACACACACAATCATAAAGAATCAGCTTCTTTTGAATTCTTGCAGCAAAAGTAGGTGTATGATTCTGTCAAGGCCATGGCTTACAGAGACATTTCAAGCTAGGTGGTAAAGATACTGTATGTTTAGGTCAGCTGTTGAATAACTATGCCTTAGGGCAGCATGCCATTTCTTTATCACTGCTTTACACTCAACATTCGCATGTGCTCTGCATGCTTGAGATCTACCACAGGTATACTGGAAATCCATCAGTAGAGCTGTGTGAAAAACCTGTGGGCCTGAGAAAATAAAGCTCACAAGAGCTTGAGAGAGAGAGATAGAGAGAAACAGAGAGAGGAAGAAAGAGAGATAAAGGAGAAACATTATACCCACAAACTGATATACAGTATGAGACAATCCCAGTTAAATGCCAGTTAAAGCAGTAACAAACAATGTCGGCACTGGTAGACATCAAAACACTTCAGTGATCGGTACTCATACATTAACACATAGATATTCACCCATGACTTGACAAGGAAGACCAACATAGATTCCATAACTTAAAATGCACAGCAGCGGATGTACTTCCTGCAACAACTAATAGAGTTCACAGGAGCTTCTGATTCAGTTCTACATAGAAATCATTAAGTCAGTTCTACGCTCATCCATTACCGTGTGGTCTGGATCAGCAACTAAAAATGTCAAGGACAGGCTCCTTCAAACAGTCAGGTCTGCTGAAGAGATCACTGGCACCTGTCTTCCCACCTTACAGGATCTGTACTATTCCAGTCATGAAACAGGCAGGGAAAGTCACTGACCTCTCACATCTTTCCACAGGCCATCAAGCTCATAAATGTTTAATTCAGCTGTCCTTGATCAGTCTAGGAATACCCAATACGTTGTAATAGTCTTAGTCTTACATTCTTACAGATAATTATTAATGTGTAATTCAGTATTTCCTTCACTTACTTGCATGTTGTATGCATCGCCATAGTAATTGTGAGCATGACCTAGATACAGGAGACTGCAGCATATCCAGGACTGTGAACAGACGACAAACACTTAGAAGAGGGTTTTTTATCTGCCTTGGAAAGACAAAAATTAATTGATCAGAAGGTCTAGAATTAATTATGTATGTTGCAGAAATGAAAGGACAAAACAGGAAGCCACTCAAAGAAAAGGCCGTCAATATCAGAGCACACTCATAATCGCTAACTCTAAGTGAAATTTAGAGTCAAAATAAAGCAATAATCTCAAAAGAACAATAATTCTTGTGACTCTGTCAAATCACATTGCAAAAAAACCAAAAAAACATGAAGTGCATAATAGACCTTTGATCTATACTAATAAAAGGCAAAGCCCTCACTGACTGACTGACTGACTGACTGACTGACTCACTGACTGACTTACTCACTCACTCATCACTAATTATCCAACTTCCCGTGTAGGTAGAAGGCTGAAATTTGGCAGGCTCATTCCTTACAGCTTACTTAAGTTAAGTTAAGCAGGTTTCATTTCGAAATTCTACGCATAACGGTCATAACTGGAACCTACTTACGTACATATATAAACGGCCACAGCCTGCAGCTTGGTTGTCGTGTGAGGCGGAGTTGCGTCCCACATCATCACGCCTCCCACGTAATTGAGTGCCTGCCCATATAAGGCCGTCCGTCAGCAGCAATCCAATAGACACGCTGCCGTTAAATATTCATGGGTGAAGGACTGTGCTTATGCAAACGAAGATGAGATGGTCAGGGATAGACTAGTATTTGGCACAAACTCAGCGAAAGTGCGAGAGAAACTTTTAAGTGCTGGGTCTTCGCTAACATTAAATAAAGCCGTGGACATAGGAAGACCGCACAAGATAGCACAAGCACAGCTGAGAACCTTCGATGCATGTACTCCGAGCGGCTCACGTGAACTGACTGTGAATGCAGTACGCAGAGAACAAACAAGAGCTCCAAAGAGCGCTGAACAAAAAACGCATTACACAATTGAGAAGGCAGCAAAAGAATATGAAGCGAGTGACGCATACAAGCATATTCATAAGTGCAGCTACTGCGGAAACAAAGCACACGGTGGAAGAAGTCAATGTCCAGCTAAAGGAAGACAGTGTAAAAAATGTGGTAAATTGAACCAATTCGCTATAGTTTGCAGGACTGGGAAAGGTAAACCCATGCGTGCAGTGTGTGATGTCTCAGATAAAGAGGAAGACGAGCTGTTTATTGATGCAGTAAGAGAGGAACAACCCTCTGAAGCTGAACAAGCCTTTGAGGACATATCAATAAGAAAGTACGGTGTAAAGCTTAAGTTTAAATTAAGTTCATAGACACGCTGCCGCTGGCGTTTGTCATGCCTACGACGAATACGATATTCGTGAGATACAAGTTTAATGAGAAGACGCAGGGTATAAACGAGACTTTTGATCACTTTGTAATGGAGTTAAAATTGCTGTAACGGAGTTAAAATTGCTGGTGAAGGACCATGCTTATTCAAATGAATAGGAAAGCAAGGTGTAAAGCTTAACTTTAAATTAAGTTCATAGACACGCTGCCGCTGACATTTGTCATGCTGAGAGACTGTGTTTGTGGAGGGATGGAGAGTTAAGGCGGGTGGGGGAGTCACGTCATCATCTCCTCTCCAATTCACGTCATTTCATTCACTTCATTTTGCTCCGAGCTGAGCTCTGCAGCTGACGCAGTCTTGCCGTTCTTTTTCCTTAGTGTTTAGTCCTCTCTCCTTTACTGATTTATATAAAGGAGAGTTGAGATCCAAGAGACTGTGTTTGTGTGTTTGTGGAGGGATTGAGAGTTAAGGCAGGTGGGGGAGTCACGTCATCATCTCCCCTCCCATTCACCTCATTTCATTCACTTCATTTCGTTTCCAAGCTGAGCTCCACTGAGCTCCGCAGCTAACGCGGTCTTGCGGAAACAATTTTGTGACGCTGCCGCCAAATACTCACAGAAAAATCCACAAGTTAATAGACATGCTGTCGCTAGAGTTTCTCCACACTCTGAATCCTCCAGGCACTCCTGAGCATAATCTAATTTTGAAGGTTGGGACACCAATAATGTTACTGAAAAACTTACAGCCACCGAAACTTTGTAACGTCACGAGACTTCAGGTCTAATTGAGGCAACTATTTTTACTGGCAGTTGCTCAGGGAGAGAGAGTTTTTATTCCTCGCATCCCCGTTATACCCTCTGATCTCCATTTCAATTCAAATGCCTCCAATTTCCAGTAAGGCTCTGCTTCGCGAGGACAATTAATAAGTCTCAGGGACAGACCCTACGAAAGGTTGCCATTGATTTGAGGCAAGATTGCTTTTCACATGGCCAACTATACGTTGCATGCTCAAGAGTAAACTTGCACAGCTTGGTCATATTACAACCGGAGTGATGAACTGACAATGTGGTATACAAAGGGATCCTTAACAAATAATTATTGGTATATTTTCCCTCAGTTTAAAAAGGTTTACTTTTCTTCTTAATAAAAATTTAAAAGCAGTACTTTGCCGCTGAGAAGCGCGGGTATTTTGCTAGTTTCCAAAAAATTATCAAAAAATGTGGTGTCAACATTGACTACAGTTTTATTCTTTTCCACAAAAGCCCACTTTGGTCAAAGAATCATACACCAAAGTGAGCAACAAAACTTCAACTTTATTGTCATATGCACTCAATACAATGAAAATCTTATTCTGCGGGTCCTCCAGCAATAAGCAAGAATACACCACAACATATAAGAATACATACCAATAAACAAAAACATCTCAGGTGAAAAAAAAACAAACAGAAGTAAGAGCAAATAAATAAAGTGATTCAGTGTAAGCTCTGCAGGTATATGGTCTCAAGATGCTCCTCCACTCTCCATATATGAGTTTGCCTGCAGTGCTGAGTGGAGGTGACTGTTGGTTGGGTTTTATTTACAAGCCTGATGGTATAAGGGAGAAAACTGCATACAGCCTTGTTTTTCTAGCAGCTGTTGTCTTGTAGTGTCTCCCTGATGGTAGCAGTATGAATAGTTCATGTTGTGGGTGGGTTGTGTCCTTAATAATGTTATGGGCCCTCCTGAGAACTCTGGTATTATAGATTTGCTCTAATGCAGGGAGTGTTGTTCCAATGATATTTTGTGTAGATTTTACTACCTGTTGTAGAGCCTTGTGGGCCTATGCTGTATAGTTTCAAAACCAGACAGTGATGAAGTAGGTAAGGATACTCTCAATCATGCATCTGTAGAAGATTCAGAGGATAGTGCTTGGCAACTTGCTCAGTCTTCTCAGAAAATACAAACACTGTCAGGCTTTCCCCATCATGTCGGTGATATTGTAAGTCCAAGTGAGATCCTCAGAGATGTTTAATTTAAATGTGGCTACTCGCTCCACCTCAGTCTCTCCAATGTACAATGTACAGTCTCTCCAATGTCCAATGTTGGTGCTGTCCTCTCTTCCTCAGTATGTCAATAATCATCTCCTTTGTTTTGCTGGTGTTAAGAAAGAGATTACTTTCCTGACAACACTTCAAAAGGCCAGCCATCTCTATCCTGTGTGCTGACTCATCTCCCCCAGAAATCAGTTCAACGATGGTGGTATCATCCGCAAGTTTAATAATGCTGGTGTTATGCTGGGAAGAGAAACAGGCAGGAGTGAAGAACATGTACAGTGTGAGAATCAATCACATCCTTGTGGGGTGCCAGTTAAAAAGTCTGAAAAAAATCATTTTAGATTTTGCACAATGGTTAGAGGTGAAACCAGATTGTATCTACAGCTAAATCCTGCCTTTGCAGCTTTTGCATAGTCCATAAGAAGGATGAATGGTGGTGTTGCTTGGTGAGTTTCCAATAGACAAACCTTAATAACTGTGACTCTATTGATTAATGAAAAAATCTAAAATAAAACCTGATAAATGTTTGTTTTTTATTAAGAAATACTTTTGCAAAGTTAGGTTTTGAAAGGCATATGTTTAACACTACAGCACATGCTATGCATAATGTAATTCACCGAAAAATGAAAAAAAGAAAAAAAAAATTACTTCAGGGATGTATGCAAAATAATTGAAAATATCCTGGGCACATAGATGTGAACACATGTAAAATAATATGGCATAATGTATTACTTGCTGGGTAAGGAAGAATTTTAAATTACTGAATAAAAATGAAACTAGATAGTGTTTGTATTTAATAAAAACAGCTGCAGATTCCAAGTTGCTGTGATAGCAATCTCTTCTTTCCCCTTCTTTTATAGTTCCTGATACAACAGGCTCCTAAGGGGAACAACACTGAGCAAACAGCAAACAATATATCAAACCATACATAATTTACTCATGACGCATAATTCATATGTTAAATATCCACTTGTATACTTACAAAGTCCCAAACATATGTCTTTTGGCTAAAATACAGGGTGTCCATAAAGTATGTGTACAATTTAAAATAGTTGTAACTTTGTAAGTATATGTGATAGAAAGAATTCATAAAAAGGATTAGAAAGCTTGAGGTATCTAGTTTTTATTGTCGCATTTGGGGAACTGAAAATCCACATATGTCTGTTAAACATGAAAGAGATTCTCCCAAAGTTAATGTGTGGTGTGCTTTGGGAAAAAATCGAGTCATAGGGCCATTCTTTTTTGAAGGGCGTGTTGTTAATGGTGATAGCTATTTAGAAATGCTGCAAACTTACTTTATTCCTCAACTTGAACAATTAGGACTGATAGAGAATACAGCGTTTCAACAAGATGGTGCTCCTTGTTACTTTCCTTTGCATGTTAGACAGTTTCTACATGAGAAATTCTCTAACAGATGGATTGGAAGAGGTGGACAATTTTCTTGGCCTCCACGATCACCAGATTTGACTCCATTGGATTTCTTTTTATGGGGACATTTGAAAACTAATGTTTATTCAAACAAACTTCAACCTTTAGAAAACTTGCAAGCTAGGATAACTGATGTGACTGCTGGTATAACTGAAAATCAGCTTGAAAATTTTTTCCGAGAACTACAGAATCGTACTACCCTTTGTATTAGTAATGATGGTGGACATGTTGAAAATTAACAAGAACAATAAAAAATGTAAGTGTTTCTTCTTTCTAATCCTTTTTACAGATTCTTTCTATCAGATATACTTACAACGTTACAACTATTTTAATTTGCACACAGACTTTATGGACACCCTGTATTGTTAAATAAACCACTTCTAGAAAATCTTCTAAACACCTGGGGAGCACATTGTGTGTTGGACGTGGCACACAATATTCCCAAGTACTCCATCTGCTTCAAACGTTAGCATGTTAAACACAAAAATGTCTCCAGCTAAACTTCATGTGACTCCAGAACAGAATATTCAGGGCTATTTTATATTTTTATGAATGGCCATAGCAGTTTGGTGAGAGCAAATTTAATCAAATGTCTCTGTAGGAGTGCTGAGCAGCAGTTTCAGAGTGGTTTTGAACATATTCTGTACTTATGTTTTAGCAAACAAGAAAAAACTAATATTTGTGTCTTGGGTTTATGTAAATTCCATTGTAAATCTAATTAGGCATCTTTTTTAAAGGTAATAGTTAATTACATGTTTAAGCATCTCTCTCATTCACAGAAACAAATCCTTGGAACAAATTTTTTGACATCTGCCAATCAATGTACGTTATTTACTTTCCTACAGTCCCTCAATATAATGTGTCTACAGACATAACCTTCATGTGAAATGTTCTAAAATACTTGCTAGCATGCTGCTATGCAGTTTATTTTTAAACCCAGTTCAATGTATTTCATTTAATTATAATATTATTTATTTTTGCCTAAAAGTGTCAGTAAAAATAATGCAAAATATAGGCAGCGGTACATTAAGCCCTTAAGATCTGCTGTTTCACTGCACCAATTTTTAGCAATTAAATTATAATGCAACTTTTTATTTGCATATTATTTTTGCTGTGTGGCTTTTTTAAATGTGTAATTTGCATAATTTACAGTGGTAAAATGTCCATTTTAAAACTGTTAAATTATATTGAAATGCAGGCACTACAGGAAATATGTAGCATTATGCTGCTGTTAAAATACATGTCTTTGTGATTTAAAGCCTTTAATGTTCACCCATTTCAATTTTATTTTCTATTTCAGTACTTATAAATTAATTGTCAGCTTAGAAATGGACTTTTCCTAAGTCATCTAAATATTATAATCAGTGGCATTTTTGGCATTAAAATTCTGGTGGGACTTAATGTGTGAAGACTGTAAGAACAGCCAGCCATAAAAAGAGTGTGTGTATCTGTATGAGAGTGAGCTTGTGAGAGTGACAGCAAGAGAAGGGAAGGAGATATGACAGCAGTACTTGAGACTCTTAGAAGATCCACACTTCTGGTTAAATTCGTTGGACAGGGTAAATGGCCTCAGAGGGGAGTCTCGGGAAGCGTCTTAGCTTGGATCAATTCATAGTCAGAGAAAGTGAGTGCAAATGGTGTTACCGCTGACTCCAAATGAGTGGTTTCAGGGAACCAGTAGTGTGAGTGTTCAGGCAATAAGCAAGGTAGAGAAAAGATCATCGGAGCCTCATGGAAGACACAAGTGTCTAACAGCATCAGTGATGATAAAATGTCTTCTTTAAATTGTTACATAGAAAATGTAAACAGTGGCCGTTTGAAAGGACAATATCTTTCAATCCCCAAAGCTGAACTGAACAGTTCAGGCTTCTATATATGTGAAAAAGCTTTAATTATTATAAAACACTGTATGGTCTAAGAGTCTGCCCAGGCTAGTGGTGCAAAGCACAAAGAAAATTTCTCAACCTTAAAAAATAGATATTTTCTAGGTAAAAATCTGTTTTGAACATGTCACTGAAATTGGAAAACAATTATGATGACTATGTCGAGTTTTCCAATAAACATTTTAAAAATATGTTAAAATTATGGATGGCAGCTTAGAATTTATTTAATTTCTTAAATAACATGTAGTTTGTTAAATTGTGGTAATCTTCGGACCTTATGAGAATGAAGCTGATTCTGTAGCAACTTAGTATTAACAAAGGGCAAGGACTCAAATGCTCTACTGTGAAAAGTGAAGCTAGGTAATTGTCAGTCTTTCCAGTGAACTGAACTGAGTATGTGTTAATGGTAAGATGCCATCTTCTCGGTGACTAATATCAACTAAGAGCTAGGACAAGCAGACAATAATTCACCAGCATAAAATGAGTTAAATTGTTAACTGATATTGCATATAAATAAACATGTTTGACAAATAGCTAACCAGCTACAATCTGCCTGAAGAAGCAGCCTGAGCTGCCTCGAAAGCTTCCATCCTGTAATCTGTTCAGGTATCATTTTGATTAACTTCTCATTGCATCCATAATGGTTAACACCGTACAACACCCTACTACTATAGCTAACCAGAAGGAAATATATTTCAGGATCAATAGTACAGGCAGTCCCTGGGTTACGTACGAGATAGGGACTGTAGGTTTGTACTTAAGTTGAATTTGTATGTAAGTCAGAACAGGTACATTATTTTAACAAATGCTATTGTTGACCGACTGTAACCAAGTGCTCTGCCAATGAATTATCGAGTTTCACCTCTCTCTGACCCTTTTATTATTTCTACTTTATTTTCAATGGTGATGGTTTTTCTCTTCTTTACTGTATCACCAGCACTTGCATCAGATTTGTGTTTCAGAGACATTCTTGAAGGGTGAAGACAAAAGGTTAAGATGAGCTCTTCTGCACAGCACTGTGCACGCTATCACAGCAGGAAGGCACTCCTCATTAACACGTCTGATGTACTAACAAGAGACAACTTCCTGCTATGTGCGTAACAGTACAAGCAGGCTTGCTATTGAGAATGAATGGGGACGGCGAGGAGTGGTTCATCACCCGCCCACCCCACAGTCACCTCCACTACAGTTTGCCGCCAGCAGCGTCCACCCACCGAGAATGAACACGGTGCAGCCAAAGGCAGGTAGTGAATCACCCACCACCGCCCCCATTCAAAAGGCAGCCACTCAATGCACACTACAATGCTACCCCCTGCCGCCCCGTTCACCCTCAATGGCCTCTGTTTAGCCGCAACCGGGTCACCGCTTGCAGCATTACTAGCCGCCCACCGAGAATGAATGGGGCAGCCATGTGTGGTGGGCGGGCATGTGAAACACCCCCCTCCGCTCCATCCAGCCTGCGTCTAGTCAGGAGCAGTAGCTGTGGCGGTGTAGTGTGCGGGCAGCGAACCGCCCCATCAAGCCTCCATCCTGTACACAAGTGACAGCTGTGGCCCCGGTGACTATGGACCACGGGTCACCGCTTGCCGTCGGGAGCTGCCCAAGGGACACTACACTGTGTGAGCAACAAAATCGCCCCCCTTTAGCCTCCAGCCTCCAGCCTCCATCCAGCCACCGCTTGCAGCATCCCCAGGCCGAAGATGACGGAGCAGTAGTTACTGAGGCGCATGCATCGCAGCTGTGGCCCCGTTCGTAAGTCGTAGGTTGGATGTCCGTAACCTGGAGACTACCTGTATATCCTTTTGAAAATCATCGCAGAAAGAAACTCACAATCAAATGAAACTAAACTTTTGTTCTATTAGAGTTTTCATAAATATTAGATTCAAACCTCTTTTTCCACACACTAAGTTATTCTTGATATTTCTAAGAAGCAAAATTGGGTCATCTTGCATTTCTCTATTTTCATTCTAACAACAAAATCATACAGAATGTATTACAGTTGTGCACTGGTTTCTCACCGACAATAAAGCTGGCTTTATTACTCCAAAATACTAAGTTAACTTAGAATTAATGGGAAACATATTCACATTGGAAGACCTCATTAGGAAACCAAAACTCATTAACCAAACTTAAAGTAGATTGAACTGATTAAGCTCTGGTCTCTCCTGGTGAAACTGCAATCAGACTGAAACCAAAATTGACAGCACCCGTCTGTCTGCAGAGAAAATGTTGAACTCATCGACAAGTTTACTCACCTCGACAGTGACATTCATGTCTCTGGTGACTCTTCCTATGAAGTCAGTAGGTCGACTGGAAACGGGTGTGTGGCGCTTTTGATATCTTTATAAAAGGATGAAGGTCCAAGTTATTAGAGTCCTAGTGCTTCCTGTATTGCTATATGGTTGCAAGACATAGGCGCTATCCAATGACCTGAGATGAAGACTGAACTCCTTCGGTACTGTGTTTCTTTGCTGGTTTGACTTTCTACTGAATGAGCAGTTGTTCACAGAGTCCCAAATGAGGCACATTGCCTGCATTGTGAGGGAGCATCAGTTACAGTACTACGGGGGCTCACAGGATCCTCATTGTTGAGGATGCAAGCAGCTGGACCAGGCCAAGGGGACACTCCAATAGCTACACCTGGCTGTGGCAAATAGATGGTCATTTCCATGGACTGAATTGCGTGTCTGCATACAGGGTTGCCAACCAGGACTCCAAGCTATATCATCGTGTGGTGGGTGCGGCAACATGCAAGTGCAAGCTCCTCAACCTGACCTGACCTGCTCCTTCTTCTCTGCTTGTGATTCTTAGAATGAGCAGTGCTTCCTGTAGTTGTTTTTGAAGTGTATCAGGTAACCATTTCCTTGGCTGAGGAGAAAGAGGAAAATGAGTAAAGCACTGTGTCACACTGTAATATTTTCCTGGTTTAACCTTGAAATTGAGTGTCATGAAAGGCAGATTTAACCTGCATGTTTGACAACAGCAATTGTAACTGATGACTGAGCTTAGAAAAAAAAACACAGTGAAAGATACAAAAAACAAAAAAGACTGCACTGGTATGAAAATGTATTTGCCCCTTCTTGATTTCCCCTATTATTGCAAAGTTTTTATACTGAATGTTTAAATGGCTTTCATTAAATCTATTATTAAGTAAACATCTAACAGATATAGTTTTTTATTTTGCTTATTTCATTTATCTAATGTGCAAACTAATCAAGCACCAGCTGGCACCATGTTAAAAAGTAATTGGGGAAACCAGGATGTGGCAGATTCTTTTGTGTGGTACTGTATATTAAAATACCATGCCGTACCATTTTTAAGCCTGCTTAATCCCGAGCAGGGTCACAGTGAATATGAAATGAAAATTAAAAAAAAAATAAAGGCCTCGTTCAGAGAACTTGTATAAATTCAATAGTGATAGAAAATCAGTAGACACCTAGATCAAATTAATATGCAAGTGTTTCCACATAAAATCAATTAGAAAGAAAAATCAGATCCTTTTGGCTATGATTGAGCCTAGTCTGGTTCTACCCATTGGCAACTTATGGTATTTAGTTTTTATCAGTATGTGGCATTAAAATATCCATGTTCACAAAAATGTACAAAACTCTATACCTTAAGGAAGCTCTGTTAGATATCTTCAGTCTGCCATAATGAATTGAAGAAGATACATGCGAAATCCACCTATAGGTGAAAATAAAGGACAGACATGTTTGAGTTTCACATGTTACGATGGCTCAAGACTCTTCTTTATTGAGTAGTTTTTGCAATACATTCTTACATATAAACTAATATTTGCTTAACATTAGAAAGTACATCAGTTCTAATAAATGTTATTATAAGTACAAGGTCTGTTTCCTTAAAGAGACATGGCTTAATGAAATGCACTTTAGGTTTCAGATTCTTCTAGTCAGAAATCACATGATATCACAGAAAAGTGATTTTACATATTAATATTAGACATTAGAACAAAATCATGGAGAAATAAGCTTTCACCAAACTCTAAAAGGTGTGGCATACACTCACAACATTAGGTTAGATCTAATTATTATTCACGGTGTTCATATTCAAAATGTAATTATCACTCTACTAAAAAAACAATATCAAATACTACATAATTAAATTAGTTTCTGTCCTTGCCAATACATGTATGAGCTAAGAAATAGGACAGTTTGACATTCAGATTACAAAGATATATTGAAATTCAATGATACTGTGAGAAATGCTAACAACATCCATCAGAAAAGACGTAGATCTGCTAAAATGTGTTTTTTATTACAATGCAGATAAGCAAATAAGTAAAAAAAAATTTTAAAAGAGAGAAAAAAATGTTTTGAATACTAGGATATATAATCTTGCAACAAAGCAGTACAAATCTAAGCAAAATTATAATCACAAACAGAAACAGTATCAATAAATAGATTTTTAAATAAAAAAATAATATGTTAAGAGCTGTGATCAGAACTCTAAGGGGAACAAGGGTCTACACCAGCACAAGGCATCTTAAATAAGTATATGTACAGTAGTACTGTAAAATCTAAGGTTATGATAGAGTACAATGTAAAAGTACAGTCATTTGAGCATTGATGTTTGATACACAAGTCAACAGTTTGTGAGAGAATAGAATAAAGAAAAGCAATCGGACTGCCAAGATGCAAGAAATAGTGTAGATAATAACACAGACATGAATAAAGCTGGACTGTCATTATGTGGATTAAGGATTGTCACACACATGTGTGATTAGGTGACATCCAAAGGGTCCAATTCAGGACGTGAAAAAATGGGGAAAAGGGTTAGGAAAGGGTACTGATGCTTTCTCTCTTTCATTTCTACAGAACCACAGAAAATTAAGTAACTTTCCATCCTTCCAGATGACCTCACTTTTGCCCCACCTTGATGACCTCACTTCCGGCCCTCGTCTTGATGACCTTACCTTACTTTCTGCCGCCTCAATATAAATTCTAAGTCTTTTCATTTATCACTTGCACTTTTGTTGATTAACAGCTTACAAGACAGGTATCAGTCTTTTTTTATCTATCCGCCAGACAATATATGGGGCCAATCCCCAAATCTTTACTTTTGTTTGTGCAATTATTCTACAGGATAAAACCAAGAAACAGAAGAAAAGCAGGTGTCACTGATGATTAACTAACTGCAGATATAAAAGAGAACAGGCAATTAGAGCAGCTGGATCGAAACACAGACTCCACAGTCTTGTTGGGTGGTCACCTTAACAAATCAAGACACTAACCACCATTTAAGAAAGAATTAATTTCTCAAACCAGGACAGCCATGGATTAGTTAGACATGCCAGCTTCTCACAATAATAAAGTCATCACTCAGCATGACAATGATGCTTTCTCAGGAACAACAAAGGTACCTGAGATTTTTACATACGTTTTGTCAATCACAAATGAGATTATTGTCATTTCATGTTTTTGGTGGAGTCCCCTTCAGCAATAAATGTATTGTTTGCCACATGAATCTATAATAAAGATACTTGTGACTTAATGTGCAAGCATTTGCATGGCAATGAACCATGTAAAGTATCCCTGAGGATGTTATTAACACATGACATCATGAATGCCTTTCAGAAATGTCATACATTGATGTAGAATTCTCAGAACTCATTACTGCTTTCTCTCAGTGTATGCTACCATTTACAGATTTAGCTGAAAACATTCCCTAGGTTCATAGATTCCTGATTGTCATGAGGGCAGAGTAAGTTGAAAATGTTACCTGCATGCATTAATCAACACTTTTGGAACTATGATCAGTGAGCATTTTATCCACTTTCTGTCATCGAATTGGAAAATTTGACCGCTCAAAAGGTTGATCTTTGATGGCTCATGAGACTTAAAAGGGACTCTCATTTATGTTTCATTCAAAAATCAACTTTGTCACAGATGTAGCTCCTCAAATTCCTTAGGAAAAATAGCTTTAGACAAAAAAAGGAGATGTGATACACAACAGAGATAAAAGAAGTCAATATTGAAAATTTGGTTTGAAAAGCATGTTATATTTTGTGAGACCTCTTTCTAATCTTGTTTTAATCTGTTTCAAGACTTCATATTTTTTATTAGACTAATTACATTATCCAAGGTATCTTACAACTTTTGAGATCCAATCACATTATTCATTATTGCATGGCACAGTACCTGATGCACTAAAAGTGTCAGTCATTAAACCATTACTTACTGTAAAAGGTCAGACCTAGACCCACACATACTAAATAATTATAGACCTATTTCAAATTTACCCTTTCTCTCTAAAATACTAGAAAAAGTAGTCGCATATCAGCTTCAGTCACACCTTATGTATTACAATTTATTTGAGAAATTCCAGTCTGGGTTCTGCACTGGTCAAAGTACAGAAACGGCACTAACGCATGTTGTAAACGACATTCTGATATCCTCTGTTGAAGGAAACTCCACTGTAATTATGTTGTTAGACTTAAGTGCAGCATTTGACACCATTGACCATTCTGCAGGGTGGGCCATTTATATGGATACACCTTAATAAAATGGGAATGGTTGGTGATATTAACTTCCTGTTTGAGGCACATTAGTATATGTGAGGGGGGAACATTTCAAGATGGGTGGTGACCATGGTGGCCATTTTGAAGTCGAACATTTTGGATCCAACTTTTGTTTTTTCAATAGGAAGAGGGTCATGTGACACATCAAACTTATTGGGAATTTCACAAGAAAAACAATGGTGTGCTTGGTTTTAACGTAACTTTATTCTTTCATGAGTTATTTACAAGTTTCTGACCACATAAAATGTGTTCAATGTGCTGCCCATTGTGTTTGTGTTAACAAACAAAACCACCGCTATTGGTCTGACACTAACCCACATTGGATAGATCCCTCCAAGACTGTTGGAACAAAAAAATTGATGGTATGGTGTGGTATATGGGGTACAAAGATAGTTGGGCCATTCTTCATCAATGGAAACCTCAAGGCCACTGGATATGCGAAATTGCTACATGATAATGTGTTTCCCTCTTTGTGCACTGAAGCTGGCACGTTCCCAGAGTTTTTCCAGCAAGATGGTGCAACACCACATTATGGGCGTTAGGTCCGAGCATTCCTAGATGAACAGTTTCCTGGAAAGTGGATTGGTCGTCGTGGGCCAGTTGAATGGCCCCCAAGGTCTCCCGATCTGTCCCCCTTAGACTTTTATCTTTGGGGTCATCTGAAGGCAATTGTCTATGCTGTGAAGATACGAGATGTGCAGCACCTGAAACTACGGATACTGGAAGCCTGTGCTAGCATTTCTCCTGCGGTGTTGCTATCAGTGTGTGAAGAGTGGGAGAAGAGGGTTGCATTGACAATCCAACACAATGGGCAGCACATTGAACACATTTTATAAGTGGTCAGAAACTTGTAAATAACTCGTGAAAGAATAGTTACGTTAAAACCAAGCACACCATTGTTTTTCTTGTGAAATTCCCAATAAGTTTGATGTGTCACATGACCCTCTTCCTATTGAAAAAACAAAAGTTGGATCCAAAATGGCCGACTTCAAAATGGCCACCATGGTCACCACCTATCTTGAAAAGTTTCCCCCCTCACATATACTAATGTGCCACAAACAGGAAGTTAATATCACCAACCATTCCCATTTTATTAAGGTGTATCCATATAAATGGCCCACCCTGTATTTTACTGCACAGGTTAGAAAATGATGTTGGGCTTACAGGCACTGTGCTCGCTTAGTTTAGTTCTTATTTATCAAATCGATTCCAATATATACAGAAATGTGCTGACAGTACTCCATCATTATACACAGAATTGAGATATGGTGTCCTGTAGGGCTCAGTACTGGGACCTTAACTATTTTCACTTTACATGCTTCCAATGGGATCTATAATTAGGAAACATAATGTTAATTTTCACTCGTATGTAGATGACACCCAGTTATACCTTTCATTTAGATAAAAAGAAGTCTCTCCGATGTTGTCTTTAATTAGTTGTGTTTGTGAATTAAAGGAGTGGATGGATGAGAACTACTTGTCTTTAAACACAGATAAAACAGAGATGTTAATTGTTGGAGGGAATGACACTGATCACAATATTTTGTCATCATTTAACTCAGTTGGAATCACCATTAATTTTACTGAATCAGCCCGCAATCTAAGAGTTATCTTTAACTCTAGCATGTCATTTAAAGCGCATATTAAAAAGTTGTCCAAATCATGTTTCTTTCATCTTAAAAATGTTGGAAAATGAAGGCGCTTTCTAAATAAACAGGATTCTGAGAAATTAATTCATGCATTTATTTTTAGTAGGATTGACTACTGCAATGCGGTCTTCACTGGATGTTCAAACTGTTCCTTATACAGCCTCCAGTTAATACAAAATACTGCTGCAAGAATTATTACAAGAACAAGAAAATACAAACACATAACTTCAATTCTTAAATCCTTACACTGGCTCCCGGTTAAGTTTAGGGCAGATTTCAAAATCCTCCTGTTAACATATAAAGCATTAAATGGCCAAGGTCCGGCTTACTTGTCTGAACTTATCATGACTTACAAACCAGAGTGCACATTAAGATCTCAAGATGCCGGTCTGCTTATGATTCCAAGGATTAATAAAATAACAGTGGGAGGTCGAGGGCCCCTAAACTGTGGAATGGTCTACCTGCTATTATAAGAGATGCCCCTTTGGTCTCAGCTTTTAAATCCCAGCTGAAGACTCACTACTTCAGATTAGCATATCCTGACTAGAGCTGCTGATTAACTGTACCTGCTGCATCTCTGTTGTTAGTCATTAGCACTAAAACATAAGTAACATGATAGTTATAATTGGATACTAACCCTCACCTATTCTGTTTCCCTTCTCGGTACTCAGATGTGGCACTTGGTGCCACGGCCCACCTGCCAAGTTGTTTTGCCTGCCTAAGGTAAAGTCATCCCTGATGGAGGATCGCAGTAATCGTGGGGTAGAGGGGTCTTTTCATCGGATTGGCTGGCCCAGCACTGTTTCAGCTGTGGAATGGCCAAATGGAGGAGGCAATTTGATAGATGAGGTCTCCAGGGGCCTCATGTATAAATAGTGTGTACGCAACAAATGTTGTGTAAGCCTGTTTCCACATTCAAATCGCAATGTATAAAACCTAAACTTGTCGTAAAGCCATGCACATTTCCACGATAGCTCATACCCTGGCGTACGCAAGTTCTGCACTTGGTTTTGCAGACTGGTGGCACCAGCGTCAAAGCAGTGCTACTATTCCAGTGAAATTACCCTTTCTTTTTTATAAATACTTTCTTTCTTTATAAATACACTGAAATTAACCACATATTGTTTATTAGTTTAATGCATCTGATTGTAATTAACCTGTAACAATATAATGGTCCACAGAATGGTCAAACTAAAAAAAAATCTAATAGAAGGTACGAATTGTACAGTGAATCACAACATACAATTAACTTGGAGAGACTAAATATTAGTTTTGCTAAATATGCAAGCAGTTTACATTGCTACATAATCGAACGCCTAATTCCTTCCAGCAAAGAAATAGAAAAATAAGTTTTTTCTCAATATGCAGAATTCAGAAAAAATCATTTATTTTTGTAGTGAACACGATGAAAACAAAAGTTTGAGAGATAAAAAAAACAGCAAATTATTTTTTTTAGGATTTGGCAGAATGGAAGAAGTGTAGGTCAGAATACTAGGAGGTAATCAGAAAACCTGATCATCAGAATCAAAAAATTTCAGGCTAAACTTAAAGTAAAAAAACACAACAGACTCTATATCTGTCTGTTAGACCGTTTTCTGACTAAATCACTAAACAAAATTTTGTTTTTTTCAATAGTTTTATTCCAAAGCTTTTATATTAAAGCACGCTGACAAATTAAATAATGACAACACAAACATGTTATGAGTAGCGTCATGGGATGTCTTTGTCATAAAAATATGTTTATTGTTATGGCGATGCAATGACCATAACAAACAACATGATAAGTATTAATGACAACAAGAAATCTACAGAAAAAGTTTAACATACATAGTTTATAATAATTCTAGAAGTACAAAACTTACAGACCTCACTGCTACATGTCAAAATCAAGCCAGGTAAAATAAATAAATAAATAACTAAAACAGATTTGGGTTTATATTCAGTGTCTTTAAACAAATAAATATTACTAGCCGACTCCCGCCATAGCATACGGCAGTGTAAGAATAAGAACGGAAAACGGTGAGAAAGGAATTCAGAAATCAAGAAGAAAGAAATACTTCTAAAAAGACGCAGTTGTGAATAGGTGTTTTGCTGGAGACAACAGATAATGAGTTGAAAGATCTAATCTCAGAAAGTGCTTGAATTTCAGTTTCTCCACCATTAACTCCAGATGTTGCCATGTATTGATAGTACTCCTGACTTGTTGTGATAACTCGACTTGTATTGGAAAGAACAGGAAGAACGTATCCAAATCTGCCCAATGTGATACAACGAAATATACTGCCCTATTTCGTAGTGAGAGTGCATTGACTTTGTCAACTGTTTGTGTCAAGAAATAACCCACTGATAGGAACAGGCAGTTGCCGGACCTCGGAATACAGATGATGTTGTACAAAAACACTTCGACAGAGAAGATACTGTCGTTCATTTTATAACAAAGGCTTAGGAAACAATCATCACAGTATAATGAAAATAGCAAGGAGAGAAACCAATAGCAAAGAGCGAAACCAATGCCAATGGTCAAGAGAGTACCTTTCTGTAGCGGGCTAAGGAAAAGACTCCCAGGTGCAGACATGGCCGAAGTGAAAGGTCACGCGTTCAGGCTACATATCGGGCAGTGACGTGAAACCAATGGGGTCATGAGAGAGGAGAGCGGGGAATGTGGTAGTCCGAAGCAGGAATAGGACTTGAGAAAAGCGGCATGGGGGTGCATAGACATATATAGATAAACGCAGCATTCATTGTGTTGCCCAGTTGACACGATACCTCAGCGTGTCCGCCCTATTGTGAGTGGCAAAAGTGCCATTTAAACTAATACAGGTAGACGTGGAAGCCGGGTTTCCTGATGAAAAAACAATAACGTTTAAAACAGTATCGTTTACATACAACAGATTTTGGTGAATCGTTTACATGCAATTATTTATATCCATTTATACACTAATAATGGAATGATTAAGTAATAATAATAATTATTATTCTTATTAAATAATTCCTCCCATATAATTAACATTTCTTGGACTGCCTTTTTCCATCTCCAAAACATTTCTAGACTTCGTCCTGTTCTTACGCAACACAGTACTTATGGATTGGTTAATGCCCTAGTCACCTCACGTACTGTATAGATTACTGTAATGCTATTCTATCTGGCATCCCACAAAAACGTATCAATCGCTTACAACTTCTTCAAAATTCTGCTACCAGAATAATAACCTGTTCTAAATCCAATAAACATATTACACATACTGTATTCTCTTTCAGCTTCACTGGCTCCCTGTTAATTACAGAATACAATACAAAATACTGTTCTTAACATTTAAAGCCCCCCCCCCCCCCCCACTGATCTCCTACAGACTGACACTCCTGTCGCTCACTCAGATCCTCATCTGCAGCTCCACTTTCTGTACCACACATCAAACTCTGTACTATGGGAGCTCAAGTGTCTCTCCTTGTGTGCCTCAACTCGGGAATTCTCTTCCCTCTCATATATGTCAGCTCGATTCAATAACACATTTTAAAACTGCCCTCAAAACTTATCTTTTCAAACTGGCCTACCAATTGTGAATTTTGCACCGTTACTGCCAGTTATCTTTGTTTGTTTGCTAATTATTGTTTTTTGATTTATCATTCTCTTGTTTTAATTTTACTAATGTTGTTTAATTTTATTGTAAGGTGACCTTGAGTGCTAAGATAATAAAACAGAATTTTCTAATGGCCAAATATAACCAAAACAATTGTTCAGCCTTACCTATGAAATGTAATCCCTTGGGATCTGGTTTGGAGCATACAGCGGTTTGTACAATCCCAAGCAGCACATGTGTGAGCCACCTTTATCCATTACTTCACTCTAGAGCAGTGCCACTCGCAATATGGCGGCGATGTTGACGTACGATGCTGCTGGTCATGCGGCGTCTAGTAATTCTATGTCTATGGTGTTGGCGGGACCAGTTTTGAAGAGGAGCTGCAGGCATCGTGTGGAAGGGTTTGGAAGAGAACGAATAGGAATCGAGAAATGCCATGCCGGCTGTATGTGGGTGGGACCGGTTTTGAGGTGGAAGCAGGACGATAGGAACAGGCAGGTGCAGGATTGTGGAATAGAGATGACGTTGTACAAAAACCCATTGACAAAGAAGATACTGTCATTCATTTTATAACAAAGTCTTAGGAAAGAACCGTCACAGTATAACGAAAATAGCAAGGTGTATGGGAGGCCGCAGGCAGCGTGGGGAAGGGTTTGGAAGAGGACGAATAGGAATCGAGAAATGCCGTGTCGGCTGCGTGTTGGCGGGACCGGTTTTGAAGAGGAGCCGCAGGCAGTGTGGGGAAGGGTTTGGAAGAGGACGAATAGGAATCGAGAAATGCCATGTCGGCTGCGTGTGGGCGGGACCGGCTTTGAAGTGGAAGCAGGATGAACCAGAAGAGAAATATATATAAGAGATTATTTGGAGAATGACCATAATTCACAAGCATGGTTAAAGCCAGAAATCCAGAATATTAACAATTGCTTCACTTCATTGTCAGTGTAGAGGAGAAAAACTGCAGTATTTTGCCACACAGGAGGTTAGCCAGCTGAACAAACTAACAGCACTGAAACAGATGCAAGCTGGGTGTGTCAGGCTGCCATGAACACATGCCTGAGTGTGAGGCTATTAGATTAGTTATTATTGATTTAATTTAAGAATTTATTTAAAATATTATTTTTATTATTACTATTTTGTGTTTATTTTATTATCTTTCAATGCCACCATTGTTTTTCCTTAGACAATGGTGTTTTGCAGTGTTGTAACATTGATGCTATGATACTGTTCATAGTTTTGACAGCCTTTGCCCTTCATGTAGATTCAGCTTGTGATATAATGTAGTGGGCCTATATTGTCATCATCCTCACACAATATAACATGGCAGCATCTAGCATATAGCACCCACATTTTTGAATTCCCTTCCTAAAAGAACACATCTTTCTTAGAGATGGTTAGCTGTAATTATTCTCACTTTTTTACTTCAGTTCTTGTGTTTTAGTTTTGACAATTACTTTTCCTAGTATTCACATCTTTTTCTCCTATTATTGACAATGTCTGCTTCATTCTAATACAGTTATAATACCATTTGTTTTCTCTGATGAAACAAAGACAGGCACATTTTAACTTGCTGTGGGTTATGCAATGGATAAAGAGTGCTAAAGAAACTTGGAACTGACAGTGATCACAGTCTTCAGAAAAACAGAAGAGACAGCAGGTCAGAGTGGAACACCAATTAAGTCCAGTGAATGTGTTAAAAAAGTTGAACTAAAAGTCTTCATATTACTTTTTAAACCACTTAAATAGGACACAAAACAAAAGTGTTTGCTTTATTTCCTTAGCATTTGTTATTTTGTTCTTGCTTGCAATGAGAAGTCAAGCAAAATGACACCTTTTATTGGCTAACTAAAAACATTTGTGGAGCCGACCCGGACACAGACAGGCAGACATGTTGTAATCACCACCACACGTTTATTAATACAACTGTTTACAAAAGTTATGGTCACTAAGACCCAGTCCAAAAGTGCACAAACCCCAAAGTCACAGTCCTGGCCACACATGCCTCTCTTCGGGCCACCTCCACACTCTCTTCTGCCTCGTCCTGCTTCCACCCGACTCCAGCCCTGAATGAAGGGAGACGGCCCCTTTTATATGCTCCCGGATGAGCTCCAGGTGGTTTCCGACACTCCCCCGTTGGCCACGCCCCAGTGTGGTGGAAGTGCCGGCTGTTCTCCCAGCAGCTCTCCGGGCGCCCTTTTAATTCTTCCCCCCAGCACTTCCTGGTGTGGCGGAAGTGCTGAGGTAACAGGTCCCCAAGGCATTGGGGCGCCTCCTGGCGGTGACCACGGGCCCCAACAGGGTAGGGCTTCCATGCCCTCAACCCGTGGCCCCCAAAGCAACCAGGAAGGCAGCCCCCATGTGATCCAGGGTGGGCGCAGACCCACATCCGGTCCCTCACGGCATCCCGGCCGGGTCGTTGCCCCTGGCATCCCTGACACATTATAATATGCAAGCCTTCATGGCATATGTAATATGTTGTTGTTTGTATTGAAAAAGTACCAATGTCCTGCTGTGGTTGCTTCTCTGATTTATAACATAACATTTACAAAGCCACACTTGATGACAAATTCAAATAAAAAAGCATAAAGAAAAATTCCATAGGAAAGAAAAAAACAAAGTAAATATCAAAAAGGGTGCAAAAACTCCAAACCCCCCTCAAGATGATGACACACCAAAACTAGGAAGTACAACATTGTAACATTGTAACTCCTTTTCTTACATTTTTCTGATTTCCTGCTGTTTAGGACCAATTCTCCTTTTAATTCATATATTAGTAAATGTATTTTATCCAATTTTCTTGCCATATTAATGCATAAATCCCTGAGTTCACATTAAGAACATAAGATATGTTTTTTTAAAAAATACCAAGAATACTTTGAAAACATATGCCTTCTTGTGCATGCCATAGTTTTGAACAGCATACCCTTCTGCTACTTTTACCAAAAAATAAAATAAAATAAAATTATAGCAACATTCACTGAAGTTGTGGCAATCAGTACCAGTTGTTCTTGTTCTTTCTTTTTCTGTTTCTCCTCTTCCAGTAGATGCCTTTGCTGCCTATGAAATTGGAGTGTTGTGATTTAGTCAGGGCTCCAGTCTGGATTTAATTTCTTTTCTTTGTATTGTCACACATGGGCATCAGGAGATTCTTCTAAGGGCTGGGGAAAGGTATGCAATAACCCACTGAGATGAGAAGGGGGGGTTACTGCTGACTATGCCCTGTTGTTCCCTCACAGCTCCGAGAAGCCACCCAGTAAGGCACTTAACCCCCCCCCCCCTCCAGGAGTTACACTATAAAAGAAGAACGAAGCGCATGGTGGAGCGCGTGACTCTCAAAAGTCCTTTAAAAAAGAGGAATCCCTGATCGAGAATAACGCATTGGCGTGATTTTTCGTTATTTTTCATTCTTGCTTGTTTAATCTTGTGACAATTAAAAGGGACGACCCGGTTGGCGTCCCAACATTTTGACTATTTCCAGTCGGTCCTTCCACCGCCCAACAACATGTTCTTCATAAATGTTGTTTTTATTCTTTGGGCTAAGGGTTTATGGTTCCTGTCTCTCTTCTTAGGATTTATAAGCTTGGAAATTTCTGTGAGTGTAGGTTGCAGGCTTGATTTTGAGTTTCATGGCCAGGAATACTTTTGAGTTGTGCAGCATAGTTATGTTTTTTTTTAAGGCCTACGTTTGGGGTTGAAGCCTTTTTGAGTTTCAAGGGCCCAGATTTCATAAGAAAAAGTAAATGTCAGTATGTTTGAGTAACCTTTTGATATTACAAGTAAGAACTGCATATGTGCAGTGATTATGTAAGAGTAGGAGGACTACATCAGATGCACTTTCACTTTATTTCAAAAGATTGTGTTCCCCAAAAAATGTGTTTGCCCAGGTACACTGTTAACTAAAATAGAAGAGACTTTATGGTAGAACTCCAGTTAATACTTATGGATATCTCATTTACAATTTATTTATGTTTATTAATGTATGTTAATGTATGACCTGCTGTTCTGAAGAGTGTTAAATAAGACTAAAGCAAAATATCTTATTAAATTCAACAGCATTCTTTGTCTTGTTTACACAGAATTATGTATACTTTAAACTTCACGTTTTTTCTGCATTAAATTCTTCACTGTGTTTTGCACATTAAAGTTTCTTTTCTGATTTCTGAATTTGTTTGTGCTACAAGAAAAATGAGCGTATTCTGTCTTTTTAATTTCATGCATCAGAATATTCCCTCCTTCCTAAAACCAAAACATTCTTCTGCTTTCTTTCAAGTGGTAGAATGTTCTGGTTATTCTAAATACAACATTCTTGTTTTCCATTTCTAAGCACCATCATGTTCCATTTTAAACACTGAATCCTTTTAATTGTCAAGCTGTCAACTTGTTCTAAAACAACGGATGTTTCCTCCTAAACAGCAGAATGTCGCTTTTTCTATTTATAAAAAGTGTATAGATTTTTATACAGTATTTTAGTTACAGCACATGTGGTATGTCAATGGCACTGTTGATAGTATGCCCAATGATGTCATCATCACATAATGCTAAATGCCAAAACATAAACTATCGATAAGAGGTAAAACAGATGTCTAAATTACAAGAGAAAAGGCAAAAACAACATGAAACCATAATTAAAAACCTTCACACTCAGACCCACTTCATTAAATGAAAACAACAGTCAGTGAAGTCATACATACTCCTTAGGTTTCCAGTTAGTCTATACATAATTTTTCCTCTATACTACCTATAGCTTAAAAAAGGATTTTTGTTGTCACTTAAAAATGGTTTCTGTAATATTCTGAAAACAATGTAATAGTGGACTTAAAATTAATAACAATTCTCTCTCTCTCTCTAACTGTATATGTTTAAGATTCCTTACCTGAAAAGGAAGCCAACGAGTTAACCAATTAAGCCAGGTGGATTCTGAACTAGTGGGTATGTCAGTACAATGGAAGAACAGGTGGAGGCAACTTACTCAGTTATTTACTTCTCGAAAACGCTAGATGGCTACGTTTCTGGGTTATGGTATCTCCACGGAAACCAATAGGGCTGTGACAACCCGGGAAAGGACACTTTGGTACAATTCCCAACTTGGGGTGTCAGTAAATGAGACCAAGCAACCAGGGGAGATAGACTCAGATGGAAAATACAATTTAAAAACAGGATTCTGTTTAATTCCAGCAGTGTCCAAGCTATTTTACAAACCATTTTCTTGCAAAAAATATATACAAAGTCCACTGCAAACACACTTGCAAAATGGAAAATGAGTGCAGCTGTTACTTATAATATTTGCAGTGGTTTCCAAATCAAAAGTGAAGAAAAGAACAAAACTAAACAAAAAAAATAAACTCTTCCACCTCCTTCGTCCAGCAACAAAACGGATCATGAAGGACAGACAAAAAAAAAAAGAAAAATTAAAACTAAGCACCTACTATATACACAAAGGATGGTACACTCAGTTAAACAATTCAGTAACACAGATCTACATTAAAGTCTGAAGACCTGGTCAAAAGTCAACCCCTGGCATTCGGCGTATAGTTTTACAGTATACCATGAGCCCTTTTGACCATCCCATCCGCATTTACAATGCCTGTGGACTTCCAATAATCTGTCACGTCAGGACATGCCCCATTTGTCAACAGCTGCTAAGGTGCAGTCCATCCTATTTAAATGTTCCTGCACTCACGCTCATGTACCTGTTTGTCTTGGTGACTTGTGGGCTTCCCGTTCAGCTTCTGTCAAGAGCGTACTGTTTAACCTTCTCCCTCTTTCAATCCTATGCTTTGCCACACATGTGAATTCCCTTTGCCAGCTTCTTTATAACTGAACTCTCTATCCTTCTGACCTGATTCTCTGATTCTAAAAATTTCTCTTTAGCCCTCCCTCCCGCTGCTGTTACGGAAGTGCACTCCAACACTCGGTGTCGGCAAGTTTGAGCCCCACAGCTTGCTCTCGGAGCACCTGTAGCCTTCCATCAGCCCTTCGACCATAACTTTGTGCCGCTACCATGTTAATCTGTGAAAGGGTGCTAAAACAGGTAAATGAAAACTTTATTTCTTTAAGCTTTTTTTTTCCCCAGATGTCCGTGACAAGCCAAGCGGCTGCCTGTTTATTTCCATTATTTACAGCCACTGAACTTGGCTTATCACAAGGGCATGTTGGGAATCCTAGTACCATGAGGCAGTCCTGTTGGGATCTGTGGGTGCCTCCAGGGGATGCTGAAGGGATTAATGGTCCCTGCTTCATGGGACTTCCACCCAACCTGGAAGTGCCTCCAAGGGACACAGTGTCATGGCACCAGAAGTACTCCTGGGTCCTGGATAAAGGAAGCAGCTTGGAAGAGGAGCTGGATGGCACTCTCCTGGAGGGGTCAAAAGAGAGGAAGAAACAGGGAAATGAAAAGAAAAAAGGATGAACTGTCACTGTGCTTGTGTTTATAAGTGACCCGTGGAGGTATTTACACAATAAATCATTCGTTTGATCCCGGGACCTGTGTTATGTATTTGGGGTGCTGCAATGCCCCTTACTGGTCACAATACAAGCACTTTTTGGTGTTTCCTCATGATGAGCTAATAACATTGGAAAAGCGCTTGTAGCCGCCGAGGCATAAGGTGTTGTCAAGCACGGGTAAAATGCGTGTCGAAAGAAATCTCACAGTCCAAAAGTTCATTTTAAAGTATTTAGTGAAAGTTAAAAGCAAATAATCCACACAAGAATAAAACAAAAAATAGTTACACATGTAGAATAAAAGGCAAAAAAAAGAAATATGTATCTTCCCTAAACTTAGCCTTTCTTGAGAAACTTTAGTTATTTCAGTACTTAAAAGTTCTTTACTACTTCTTCTTTACTTAAAGATTCTTAGCTTCTTATATGCTTAAAGATTCTTAGTTTCTTCTTTCTATACTTAAAGGTTCTTAATTTCTTCTTCTGTACGCCATTAAGCATACGGTTCAACACTTAAATAAGTGCTGTTTTACGAGTTATTTCACACACTCAAAGGGCCCGTAGACCAAGGCACTTAGACACGTGCACAGGCATGGTTTAAAACCTTATGCCTTCCACACCTTTACTCATGGCAAGGCTGGCACTAACTGAACTATAATGTTTACTCAAAGCTGTTAGAAATGGCAAGAATATACCAATGCAATTTTACTTACAGGGGTTTTAGGAACTTCCCATAGGTTATGCTTTGTCATCTAGTAAAATATTCATGAATCTTATAGAACTAGGAAAATGGCTCTTACAGCACTATATAAATAAAATGTATTATTATTATTGTTATTATAACTGACTGAAATAACTTTATAGTTTTCAAAGCACAAAATACATAATTTCCCAGGAACATTTTTTATAGATGCACAGTCTGCAGACACTTTATGACACTATGACCTGCTTGCTGTGAATGTATTATGTGTTTTTGTGGTTTAAGAAACACCTTTTGTCCAACTTTGTATTGGAAGGTGCTGTAAGATGTTTGTCTTAACTACTGGCTAGTTTATGTTTGTAAATAAACTCTTTCCTTAATTATATTTCTTAATTATTATATTAATAACGTACCTGCTTCTTCACACTGTTAAATTCCATAATATGTTAAAACATATTAGAACAAATTTGTATTTTCCTGTATTTCTCTTTACAGTTGAACATTCAGTTACTGCAGTTTAAAGCCGATACCTGTTTGTAATATTTTCCAGAGAAGCCAATTTCTGATAATCAGCCTTATGCAAAAATAACAATTCTCACTTTCATTTTCAGAATTCAGCTAAAATCAATGATCAAAATTATCGTTTTCCAGGCATTGCAAAGTATGGCATGTAGGACAGACTGGCAATACCCTTTTCGCTAGGCTTTGACACACAAGACTTTACTGAAAAGTAAACTTCCAGACACTCTTAACTGCAAAAAGAGTGCTAGTTTTCTGTCCACAGGGCCTCTTTGGAATACCTCAGTACCTTATCAGATAAATTTACCAATAACCAAGTGACAACTCTGAGATGTCTTCTGCTGGTACCAGGTAAAACATTCAGCTCGAACAAAGAGCCATACCTTACCAATTGGAAAACTTGATGGACAAAATTTTGCACCAAGAGTTGACCAAAAAGGATAGGTTTATATACACTGTAGAAACCAATGGCAATATATCAAAAAACCATTGCCTGAACCAGATTTTTAGTGCTTGTCCAGGTTGTAACTTCTACTCCAAAGCAGGTATCCTGTTGCCTAGAGTGTGGGTGTAACAATGACTAAAGTGATTCCTTTTATTCCTAAGAGAAAATTGGTGGTTAACTGGAATAGTGGAAGCCTTGTCTGTATTGAGTTAGACGAAGCTGCCATTAGTTCAACGCTCGCTGAGGAAAAGCAAGTGCATGAGCAAGAGTTTGTCTAATAATGGATGGGGGTTGACTGATCACCAACTAGTCATCAGACAAAGCTCTGCTAGTAAATGTGGCCCCTGTGTGAAACCATGAAGAATAAATTGCAGTATAGCCCACAACCAAAGGATGTGACTAAGGTAATGAAGGAGAATAGCTCCTTAACAAAACAAAAAAGGTGTGGTCTGCTCTAGAAAGCTGACCAAGAAAGGAACAAAGCATCATCTACACCAGACCATAAGTACAACTACTTTGATTCAAAGAAATATTAATTATAGCTTAGTAGTTAGAATAAAGTCTGCTAATGTGTTGTGGTATCTGTATCCCTCTAATTGAAAAGTAATAATCTTTGTAAAGGAAAAAGTTTATTTCCCTAAATCCAGTAGGAATTTCAGAGCAGCCTCTCACACACAAACTGGCCTTGAATGGCCTGGTCATAAGCAGGTCATCATCATGGGCAGAAAACTCCTGCCAGTACCTAAATGCTCATTCTCTTTGTATATGATGTACTGCACAGTCTTCAAGTAGCACCAAGTAAGCCATATTGCATCAAATATTTAAGCTATGAATAGGCTATAGGGCATGCTATATACAGCTTTCTGAATGTATTTAATGAAATGTACTTTCACTAATATTTTAACTTTTGAGTGAATCACATCTGTGTTTTTAAATAATGCAATTATTGAGAAGTGATTGTGTTGGTTTCTAATCCTGAGAAGTGAGAACCTTATTTATTGTAAACTGAGAAAAACAAAGGTTGTGCATACGCAGCATTGCCCTCTTAAGAGCACTTCTGGGGTTTAATATATGTCAACACACATTATAATAATGGATAAGAGATATGAATCATTGTGTGTTTCAGCTGCTACTTAGCTGGTTTGGCTACAATTGTGTCATCATTTCCCACTATTCCTAAAATTTTGCAAATGGGTCAGAGTTGCCATAAATAAACACAAGTTCTTCTGTCAGGTTTTCACTTACAAATACTGACTTTTGCATGGAAAGTTGTTTGTATGCCTGTTTTATTATTCCCCAGGTCTATCATCTGGAATAAACAGGTTTATATGCTAAAAAGGACAGTGTCCCCAGCAGTGATCCCTGAGGGACACCACTTTTATCTTCACCTAATTGCGCTAAGGCTCCTCACAGCATAACCCTTTGCTTCCTCTGTCTGAACCAATTTTATACTCATCTACTGTACAAGGTTGATGCCTAGACTTTCATTAAACTCAAGATGAATAATGTCAAATGCCCCTCTCTGATCATGTTCTCTGATCATATTTGATGCCACATGCACTGGCACCTCTATGCACTTTTAAACTCCAGGCATCTGTAACGTACCCGAACAGATCAGCAGTGGAATAAATGGAAGCACAGATTTAAAAAGAATGTTTCAAAAGAAAACAATTCCTTATTATAATGCCTGCAAACAAATTCTAATGTCATGCACTCAAATATTTGCACAATCCAAAGTGATAACACAAAATATCTATAACGGCTCAAAATTAAAAGACGAAAAAAATAACAAAAACAAACAAGCAAAGAATTCTTATTCCTCCTTTTTCTACAAGACAAAAATCAAGAGTACAGAAAAAGAAAAGTAATCAAAAATCAAAAGTGAAGAAAAATAACATAAGCACAAAAATCTCAGTGAAAACTCTTTATATAATGCAACTGTAGTGATCATTTTTGATCTATCTTTCTCTCTCCAAAGCCAGATGGTCAAAAGATGATCACTGTTGGATGTCTCTAGTTTTATATGCCATGCAGGTTTACTTGGCCAATTGCTAATGCCAACCAGGAGTAAGACTATGTGTGTTTTGTGGTCTTGGAAAAGGTATATGACTGCGTCCCTCTGGATACCCTGTGGAGAGGGGTCTTTCGGGGGTATGGAGTACCAGGACAGCTGTCTGGTGTTATTCACTCTCTGTACAACTGGAGAGAAGCTTGGTTTGCATTGCCGACAGTTTCTAGTGAGAATGGGCCTTTTCCAGGGCTACCCTATTCTATTCATTATTATTACAGACAGAATTTCTAGGCACAACCAAGGAATGGAGGGTATTCATTTCGGTGGCCTCAGGATCACATCTCTGCTTTTTGCGAATTATTTGGTTCTGCTGGGTTCATCGGGCTGTGACCTTAGGCACACACCAGTTTGATGTCAAATGTGAAGTGGCCAGGATGAGAATCATGGTTCTCATTTGGAAAAGAGTGCTGCCTTAGGTGAAGAGTTCAAGCATCTCAGGATCTTGTTCAAGAGTGAGGGAAGAAGGGAATGGAAGATCAACAGGCAGATGGGAGCAGCATCCCCAGTCATGCAAACATTGTACCAGTCAGTCATGGTGAAGAGGAACCTGAGCCAAAAGTCGATACACCTAGTTTACTGGTCAATCTATGTTTCTACCCTCGCCCTTGGTCACAAGATGCTAACTGCCTATAATTCAGATTTAACCATAAAATAAGTTCAGGGTGTATCTGCAAATGGAAAGGTATAAGAGAACAGAGTTTTCTAACTGTATATTAGTGGTTCCCAACCTTTTTTTGGCCATGCCCCACCTAGGCCTCTCTAAAATCATGATGTCCCCATTGTAACATATACCTTATTCTTATTATTACCTATTCAAAAAGTGAATTCCTACTCACGTGGAAAGCCCATAATGTCATTAATTTGGTCTAAACAAGCTTCCAAAGAACATGGAAACAAAAGAGGGAAAGAATAGTTGAAGTACTGACAAAGAAATCACTAAGAAATTATTAAAAAAAATTATATAATATGAAGTCATATGAAAATACAGCAAATACAGTTTTGGAAACATATAATAAGAGACGTGATATTCATAAATATAAAATAACTTTAATGAGAGTTTTTTTCTGTAATATTTTGATAATTTTATATTTTTGTTATATTGCAAAATTTGATAATCATTGTTATATGATTATTATTTTAATGGTAAAAAGCCGGTTGTAAAATAATAAATTAAAGGGTTCTTCACCATCCCTTCTATGTTTATATAAATATATAAATGTCTCTGTAAAATATAAAAATAGAAATTATTTATTTATTTTATCTATCATTTTTAACAGTGAATTTCTGTTTTGTCATTTTATAAATTGTTTAACGTACCTAAATTCTTGAATTGCCCCCCTAAAAAATTAAATTGCCACCCAGTGGGATGTGCACCCCATGTTGGGAATCACCGCTGTACACAAAAAATGTATTGTAGCATATATATATATATTCAGTGTGTATATATATATATATATATATATATATATAGTGGTAGATAAGGGGCGTTTTCGCTCCTTTGAACCCCTGTCCACGACTCCAGACACCAGGTAAAAGTCCAATAATCGACTTTATTTAATTGCCACAGTGTACAAAGCACCCTCTCCTCCACTATACTCATAAACAATTAATAATCACAATAATACAATCCTCCTCTCCCAGACGCATTGCCACCCTTCCACCCAGCTCAGCTCACCATCTGGGAGCTCCCACAGTCCTTTTATATACCCTGACCCGGAAGTGTTCCCAATCCCCAGTCCATGTGATCCTGTATCACTTCCGGGTCAGGTAAAATGTTCTTTTCTTCACCCCAGAAGCCCGTCGCTCTTCCTTTGACGAATTCCGGGTCATAGGGCACAAATAAGTCTTTGGTCCGCCCTGCAGCTCCCTCTTGCGGCCCCTGTGGTATCCAGCAGGGTCTTGCATAAAAACTTCATAGTCCATGACTCCCTGCTGGTCTTCGGGGTACCTCCATACTGCAGGGAGGGCTCCATCTGGCGGCCTGGGGGTATTGGCCGGGATGACAAGCCGGCCACATCTCACAGTATTCCTCCCCCAGCGGAAAACCATGGTTTTTCGCCTCTTGTCCCCCGAGGGACATCTCCTTCCAAAGACCGGGTCCCGGCGATGCAGTCGACACTCCCGTGCAAACCTAGGAGGAACAGTATAAGAATAAATACTTTGGCTCCCTGCCCTCCGAGGACAACCTCTCCACTGTCCCGGTCTGCGGCATTCATAACACAGCCGCGGTCCCCTTGGTAGTCTCTCTCGGCTGGACTTGAAGCACCTAGGTACTTCTAGCTCTGCCCGTTTCTACGCTAAGGAGAATTCCCCGGCCGCCTTTGCGCTTTTTTGGCCCTTTTCTACTTTGTTAGGAGACCTCTGTTGTATTTTAGAGATCTCCTGTTTCATCTGGGGCTTATCCACAGTCTGAGTCTCTCTATGAGATAAAGAGAGACTCTTTACTGTCTGCACCTCTTTAGTTTTATACATGACCGGTGGCGTCGTCTTTAGGACTGCCTCACTCCGGGAGATAGCACTATCCAGCTGCCCTGCTCGATCGAGCCTTCCTCCGACTGGTCTGTCATCGTACCGACCTCACTTGTAGGGTACGCCGTGTATTGGCACCCGCTACTTATTAAACGCAGGCCCGGATCACACCGTGTCCCTCTATTATGTACGATACGGGTCTCGCTTACCTGTATCGCCGCATTATTCATCTCGGGAGGCTCCCCACCAAATCGCTGCACGTAGGACCTCACCTTCTCTAACGGCTCTCTGGCTGCTTCTCCCAATTCCTCAATGATATGTTCAATGGTCGTCATGACCTGTAGAAAACTACTTACGGGCTCGATTAACCTTTCGACTTCCCGCAAGTCTACAAAATTATTTACTTCAGCCAGCAGAAGACTCACTTCCCTGTTCGTCTTACCTGCTGGCCGGGAGCCAATGAGCACGCCCGCTTCTGGCACGTGCTCGGACGGGTCTCGCAGAGGCTTCTGGGATTTGGAGTTCTGTGAGGTCGAGGGCCGGGTTGCCTTGTTCAGCGAACTGCGGTCTGCCTTTATTATTTTTCTGACATCCTGATCAGCCATTTCCCGACCCTCCTTACCTTTTTCCGGGGAGAGCCGTGCTTCGCTCGCCTCCCCCTTCCCCTTCGGAAAGACCAAGTCCATTACTTTGGGCTCGAAGGCGCAAAAAGCGGGACGCGGACCTCCTCCTTCCCAGCAAGCATCGGGTTTGTTGCCCTGTCCCTCGTCGGCTACCGTCATGTGGAAGTCGTCTCTTAGGCGCTCTGGCTTCGACAGGAGCAGGCTGTCGTCTTCGGGGCAGTCTCCTTTTTCCCTCGGAGCCTCCAGGTGATCATCTCCGAGGTACATGCAAGGAACAAAGTGAATAATAATGAACGGATTTTCATTAACGTTCCTGGCACGTACCTCAGAGCGATCGGTGGTTCCTGGAGGTTTTTCCGGACTTGTAAGGCCGCTCCTTGACTCCTCCCGAGTGTCGGCCATTGCACCTAAGGCTCTCCCGCTGGCGTTGTCGCTCTGCTTGCCCTTCCTCTTCCCCATTTTGGACTTGGAATATTCGGGTTCTGGCGATGCTATGGTGAGTCCTGACGCCGTTATCTTCTCGGGGTTCACTGCCCACAGATATTTTTGATGCAGGTCCTCCGCAATAGACGCTGGAGAATCCTGCCGACTACGCCACTGTGGTAGATAAGGGGTGCTCTCCAATCCTTGAACCCCTGTCCACGACTCCAGACACCAGGTAAAAGTCCAAATATTGACTTTATTAATTAACAACAACGTGCACAAAGGACCCTCTCCTCCACTATACTCATAAATCACAATCACAATACTACAATAAACAATCCTCCACTCCCAGACGCGTTGCCACCCTTCCACCCAGCTCAGCTCGTCGTCTGGGAGCTCCCACAGTCCTTTTATATACCCTGACCCAGAAGTGTTCCCAATCCCCAGTCCATGTGATCCTGTATCACTTCCGGGTCAGGTAAAATGTTCTTTTCTTCACCCCAGGAGCCCGTTGCTCTTCCTTTGACGAACTTCAGGGTCATAGGGCACAAATAAGTCTTTGGTCCTCCCTGCAGCTCCCTCTTGCGGCCCCTGTGGTATCCAGCAGGGTCTTGTATAAAAACTACATAGTCCATGACTCCTTGCTGGTCTTCGAGGCACCTCCATACTGCAGGTAGGGCTCCATCTGGCGGCCTGGGGGTATTGGCTGGGATGACAAGCCGGCCACATCTCACTATATATATATATACATATATATATATATATATGTATGTATGTTGTAAAGAAACATAAAATGAAATAGAAGCATTTAACTGAAACATCATAGATAAGAGATATGTTTTTTCTGGGGGGGGAGGGCCTTTGCATTTTTTATCTTTAGTTATGTGTTGACTTCTTTTAATTTCACTAAAAATGTAAAACAAAGAGTTTTGGATTGTGGAGCATGTCATTCTCAATGCTTACACTTTACCCTCACAGTGGCTGTATAACTTTGGACATTTTACAGAAATGCAGTTACACAAAAAATATATATATATTTATAAATTTATAATCTTCCTTAATATGAGGCATATAAGCTCCTTCCTTTTCATCTTCAAGATATTTCTCCAGTTGGATAGTGTTCCTGTGTTTCTCCAGTCATGTTTTCCATTCACTCACATAGATAGTTTGCCTGTCACATGCTGTTCTCAGCCACATTTCCATTTGAAATTAAATTGGCCATTTTTGTCCAATCCATTGATGTACCTTTCTGAAGAACCATCAGTGTAGTGGGCCTGCCAGCTTAGTATGTAATACATAGCTGTTTTTCCTTCAACAAATTGTGTATTCACTCACCCTTTAAGATCTTAGCAGGAAGACACTAAACCATGTGAATATGGGTATGAGATTGTGATTTTAAAAATGGACATCATATCCTGGTTGCTGCACTGCACTCTTTATTTCTGGGATTAACTCTTCATCATCTTCAAACCTGAATATAATACTTACATAATGGAAACAGATTTAAAATGCAAAATTAGACAAGATAGGATCAGTTTTCATTCTTGGGAAAAAAAAGAAAGAAATCACATAATTAATTCATTAAAATACTTTTTTAACAGCTGAAATATTAACCATTGTCATTTCAGGAATTCATGGATACATGTATTTAAATAATACTCTGTTTGTAATTTCTATCCTCTGAGCTGAAATGTATAGTCTGCCGAAGAATAATAGGCTGAAATCAATTTTATTAAAGAAAAAAGTAAAATGTTTGTATTTAAAAAAACTGTAAATGTATCAACTACTAAATGTGAAAAAGTCAAGGCAATGTTAAGTAATTAAATTCAAGTTTACTTTACCTTAAGCATTGCTTTTTTTAACATTATTTTGTAAAAAATCATAAGTGCACACTATAAGCACCACAACAAAATAATGAGCTGAATTCATAGTTTGTAGTATAATACCCCTCAGGCAATAAATCACATTGATGCCCTGAAAGATTATACCAACGTGTCTATGATACAACCTTAGCAAGATTAATTTTACCACAGTCCTCTGTAATTTTTGCAATTACTATTTTATTGATCTTGCAATTCCTTGCTTGGTCTTGAAAACAAAGCCCAGGAGAGGTTTTCTTAGACTGCAGATGTCTTAAAACTATCTTCTCTTATATTAAATCAGATATCTGATTGTATGCAATAAGTGAAATGTATCAAACAGATTTCCAATGCCTTTAATAGGATGAAAGATGAGCTGTAACCAAAAAAAATGTAACTAAAAGACAAAACATGTTTGCTAACGATATATAACATTTTGCAAATCACTCTCATTGATTATTCCCTCACATTTATTGGAGCAGCTCAACTTACTCTGTATCCATAGGGAATGCAAGCTGAACTGGTTTCACCTAAAAATATTCAATGATTAATTCATCCATGAAGCCCATGGATAAATAAGTAAGGTAAGGTGATATTAAAAATTGACTTGCATCATATAGAAAGAGTATATTGTAAAATAATGAAATCCTCCTTAAAATCTGAAAATTATAGCTTGAGTTAATTAGAATGCAAAGCAGGAAGTAAATACTCTTCTTATTGTAAAACAGGGTATGATTCAATATCTATAAAGATTCAGCAGGAAAAATTGAACATAGTAAAATGCTTGTATGTTCTGAAGATGTCAAAAATTTAGGAGTAGTACTGTCTTCTTCAAGATTTACAACATACCTTTTATTATAGTTTTTCTTTACTACTCTACTAACATTTCATACATTGTGATATACGATGTAAAAATTCAAATAATTAGCTATTACAAATAATTGATATTTTATCTAATCTCTTTTCATTTTAAAAACCATTTGATCCATTTCAGGTTCATAAGGGGTCTGAGACTAACTCAGCAACACTGGCCACATGGCAGGAAACACCCCTGGACAGACAACTAGATCATTGAAGGAGTCACTCACACAAACATAAACACACACACGGGGCGGGCAATTTGAAATCACCAATAACCTATTCTGTGTATGTTTGAAGATGTGGGTGGCAATGCTACACAGGGAGAACACTCAAGCTTCATTTATGAGGCAGCAAGAGTAACCACCATTCCAAACATTAACAGAGTTAGCATTAATCAGAACCTTATATATACTAGAGGGCAAAGCCCCCTGCTCACTTTGCTCGCCTATTTATTTAATTCTCATAACAACACTTGATACTAGCAAAGCCTAGAGAACTGCACATATTTACAAATATTCCAGTGTCCATACACCTGGACCTGTCTCTTCCTGCTGGAAGAACTTAGTACTGGAAGACCCACAATCCTGAGATAGTTCAATTGGGAACTCACATGCGGAAAGATGTTACTACAATTATTGCATGTTTTTTGTGATCACTTCACTTAAGTCATATGGTGACAAACAATGGGGAAGAGGAGGCAACTCTTTATCGTGGTCTGTCTGTTTTCTCATTTATAGTATATACTGTACATATATTGTAATGGACAGCTGGGACCCATGTCTGGCCGGTATGCTCCTTTGACACTGGGACCAGGGGAGCAGCCATGGGATGCACACTATCTCCCCAGGAACTCGTGGTGGCAGCCCTCCTGGGTTACATTGGGGCCACAGGTGTGGAACTTCAGGGCTCAGACCTGTTGGGCTCTGTGGCCACCACCCGGAGGATCTGCACGGCTTAACGAGCTTGTGTGGGCTGGAATGCAGCCACACCTGGAAGTCCAGCCTAATTAGGCCAATTACCACCTGGAGCACTTCTGGGAGGGCAAAAAAAGGAGACTACACCCAATACTCAGGGAGCCAGAATCGGGAGCAGGAGTAGGAGTAGGAGTAGTAATAGTAATAGTAATAGTAATAGTAGTAGTAGTAGTAATAGTAGTGGTAGTGGTGGTGGTGGAGGTGAAGGCGAAGAGTGTGCTTGCTTTTTGCTTGGGTGTTTTTGTTTGGTGCTTTGTGGGACTGTGCTGTAGCTGAGGGACACGGGGAAGACGTTGCCCCCAGCTGAAAAAAGATAAAGGTTTGCTTTATTTTTATGTGTACCTCCCTGTCTTTCTGTGCCAGGCCAGGCGCCTATATAGTGCCTTTTCCAATATATATATATATATATATATACACAGTATATACAGTAGAACCTCGGTTCATGAAAGTCTCGGTACACGTACAACTCGGTTCACGACCAAAAAGTTCGCCAAACTTTTGCCTCGGTTTACGACCACACACTCGGTATACGAACAAGCCAGTTTCCCTTTCAGTTTGTGCGTGCCGATGATTTCCGCACGTGTTGCATTCTCTCAGTCAGACGTGCCTGCCTGCGCGTGCGTGCCTGCCTGCCACCACGTGAGAGAGGGGGAGGGCGCGTGCTGCTGAGAGAGAGAGAGAACGCGAGCCTGCTCCTGCAGCTGAGCAGGGAGCCTGGGTGTTTTGGGTCAGTTTTATTCAATGTTTTTACATTAGTTTACTATCACACTGTGCATTCTATGGTGTATTTAACAATATTTGTGCTTAATCTTTAAAAAAAAATATATTTACATACAGTTCGTACGGTCTGGAACGGATTAATTGTATTTACATACAATCCTATCCGGGAAATTGCTTCGGTTCATGACCAACTCGGTTTACGACCAGAGTTTTGGAACGAATTATGGTCGTAAACCGAGGTTCCAATATATATATATATATATTACCTGCTGAACCAGGGGTTGCCTGGTTGTGTTCTAATGTGTTCTCATCGCCTCACTCTCCTCCATCACTAATGACACTTACATTGTCCATCTGCCTGGACCTGCCCCTTCCTGTTTCATATTACCTGGAAACCAGCCATCTTGTTTCCATTTCTGTCTTGACCTTGCATCAGAGACAAAATCTCCACAATTATTGCATGTTTTTATTATGATGGATGTACTGTATATGTTTTTATACAAAACATTCAGTTATATAGGGTCATCAAGGTGGGTCCTCAGACTCTCTGTTTATCTGTTTTTTTTTTCAAATGTCATGCAAGGGAACACAAACAAAAGTGGGTCTTAAAAATTGTGTTGGTTAGACATAAGTCAAATGGAAGTCTATATGCTCAGATGCACTGCAATTAGAACAGTAGGTGGAACATTTTTATAAGAGCAGGCCATTCAGCCCAACAACCTAATCAGTTCTATTTAAATTTCATCAGTCTGTGCTGTGAAACATCATTCCCGTCTCTCCCACCTAGCCTTTTTCTCTTTCATGTCTGTTACCCACGCCAGTTTGAAATTTCTCACTACTTAAGTGTTGTCTGAGGTAACAGCTCCATCTCATATGGCTAGGCCAATGGATATTTGTTAAAGAGACCATATTAACAAGTGCTTTCTTTCTCACCCCTTCACAACCATGCATAAGTGATCTTTCTCACTCTCTCTCTCTGTCTCTTATGAGAATGCTGATGGTGTGTGAAATCATGAATGGGAGTGTCTGAAGGTTTGAATTGTTTTTTTCTTTTTCTATTTTTTCTGTCTTTACTGTTATTTTTTTGGTTACTTCTTTGGGAGGACAGGCACTGAGTGTCTTGAGGTTGGCCACTTCCTGCAGTGGATATTTCAGTGGTGTAAAATTGCACTTGACTTTTCCTGCTCCCTAGAGAAAAATATACTAACAGTGGGTTGGGTAGTTGGATCTGAGGACATTTGATCTGCCTCACAAATGAGTAGTGCCATTGTTGTGTTTTTAGACTCCACGGCTTTGTGAAGGATAGAGTGAATATACGTGTGAAGCAGGTACTAGTCATCCATAATACACTTGTTTCAATTTTGCCACTATCTGTGCTCAAAAAAAGATCACTGTAAAGACCTACAGTTAAAACAAGTTTTGTTTTAGAGTATGATACTTAGAGCCTAACATAGCCCAAAGCTCAAACCTCAAAGGTTTGAGGTTGATAACTTTAAATATATTTGTCATTTCTGAGCCCATAAAACATTTAAAGTGTGAGGGCCCCACATATGTAGCTAAAAGGTGTCAAGAAAATTAAAAATGAATCCACTGATCACTGTAATAGAGGATCCAAAGATGGTCTGGAGTTGTACAGAACAACTTGGCGGCACCCATAGCTGACATAAATGAAAATGGTGAAAAGAGTGGTGAGGGGAGCATGCAAAACAGAGGGTTGTGGGCGAAAGCACAGAAAAGAAGTTAAAAATTAAGAGAAAGGTCTAGCAGGTAGCAATGAAATAACAGAAGCAGGTCAACAGCAAGTTTGTCTGCTGTAAAAAAACATGTGGGGAAATGTGGATGTGGCATCCACAGAGCAAGATGAGGGGTTTAAACATCTGAAAGCAGTAAAATGAGTCAGACATGAAGCAGGGCAAACTGTAGCAAAGAAGGAACCTATGCAAGGGGAAGCAGAGCTTAATTCTGAAGAATCCTCAACTTCAGATAGTGGTGAGGTAAGGGAGGGAGGATGGGATTGATGGACTTCTCCCCTTTTTTCAGATAGGAGCCATGAAATAGGGGAAGGAGGGCAGAAAATGTGTAGTATTCAAGAAGATTTTTCCTTGAGTCCAACTGTTTATCATTTCAATGAAATTACATTTGAAAAGGCTAACAGGGCAGAGAGATTTGTTCACAAAGAAGGCTGGCACCTCAAAAGTATAATTATGAAGTTGTGGTCACCATTATCCAAAAATGATTAGGATTGGACCTGAAAGCTACTTCTCTTCACCTTCATTGTATTTCAGTTTATTGTCTTTTGTGTGCTTCTTTCTCTCTTTCTAAAACAGACAGATTTAGTATAGGAACTTTTAATGTTAAAGGCAATAGGGATAAGGCAATCAGGACTGTGCTGTGTGAAGACCTGAGAGAGGAATGGCAATGGCTTTTTCTCCAGCAGCTACACAGTGATGTCAGTTAACAAACCAAGTGGCTGAGGAACTGAGGAGGTAATGTGTTTTTTTTAGCCATGGTACAAATCTTGGTTGAAAGTACAACGACAACAATATTTATTTATATAGCACATTTTCATACAAATGATGTAGCTCAAAGTGGTTTACAGGAGGAAGAAAGAGAAAAAACACAAAATATATAAAAATAAAATTAGGCAATACTAATTAACATAGAATAAAAGTAAGGTCCGATGGCCAGGAAGGACAGAAAAAAACAAAACAAAAAAAAAAACTCCAGACAGCTGGAGAAAAAAAAAATAAAATCAGCAGGGGTTCCAAGGCCACGAGACCACCCAGCCCCATCTAGGCATTCTACCTAACATAAATTACCTCAATCAGTCCTCATGGAAGAACTTGATGATGAAGGTCATGTGGACTTCTGGCCTTTAATCCATCAACGTAGGGACAGCATGGTGCTTTGATCGGGTTAGTACGGATTTCAGAACCACCATGAATTAAAATGATAATTAAATGCATATACAGAACATCGGAATTAAATTAAAATGAAGCTATGAGAAAGCCATGTTAGAATAATGTGTTTTTAGCAGTTTTTTAAAGTGCACCACTGTATTAGCCTGGAAAATTTCTATCGGTAAGCTATTCCAGATTTTAGGTGCATAACAGCAGAAGGCCGCCTCACCACTTCTTTTAAGTTTAGCTCTTGGAATTATAAGCTGACACTCATTTGTAGATCTAAGGTTACGATTTGGAGTGTAAGGTGAAATGCATTCTGAAATATATGATGGAGTGAGATTATTTAAGGCTTTGTAAATCATAAGCAGTATTTTAAAGTCAATTCTAAATGACATCGGTAACCAATGTAGTGACATCAAACCTAGAGAGATGTGTTCGGATTTTCCTTTCCTAGTTAAGATTCTGGCAGCTGCATTCTGCACTAGGTGCAATGATTGATGTCTTTTCTGGGTAGTCCTGAGAGGAGTGCATTACAGTAATCTAGTCGACTGAAAACAAAAGCGTGAACTAATTTCTCAGCATCTTGTAAAGTTATAAGAGGTCTAACTTTAACTATATTTCTTAAGTGAAAAAATGCTCTCCTAGTTATCTGATTAATATGTGATTTAAAATTCAGGTCACAGTCAATAGTTACCCCTAAATTCTTTACCTCCATCTTGACTTTTAATCCTAATGCATCAAGTTTATTTCTAATACCCTCATTATATGCATTTTTGCCAATTACAAAAATTTCTGTTTTCTCTTTATTTCATTTGAGAAAATTACTACTCATCCACTCAGAAACACAAGTAAGACATTGGGTCAGAGAATCAAGAGAGTCGGGGTCATCCAGCACTATTGATAAATATAGTTGTGTGTCTTTAGCATAGCTGTGGTAGCTCACTTTATGCCCTGAGATAATCTGACCTAACAGAGCATGTAAATCAAAAAGAGCAGTGGACCCAGGATAAAGCCTTGTGGAACACCATATATAATAATATCATGTGTCTTTGAAGTATAATTACCACAACTAACAAAGAACATTCTACCTGTCAGGTAGGACCCAAACCAATTTAAGACACTGCCAGAGAGGCCCACCCTTTGACTAAGGCGATTTCTAAGAATATTGTGGTCAATGGTATTAAATGCAGCACTCAGATCTAAGAGGATAAGAACAGATAAACAGCCTCTGTCTGCATTTACCCGCAGTTTCTGTACTGTGATTTGTTCTAAAACCCGACTGAAACTTATCAAGAATAGCATGTTTATTAAGGTGGTCATTTAACTGCATAATGACTGTCTTCTCTAGTTTTTTACTTAAGAAAGGCAGGTTAGAAATAGGTCTAAAATTTTCAAAAGCAGAGTAGTCGAGATTATTTTTCTTGTGCATTGGTTTAACTACAGCAGTCTTAAGACAATCTGGGAAGAACCCCGTATCTAATGACAAGTTTACTATGTCAAGAATACTATCAATTAGCACACCAGATACTTCTTTGAAAAAAAACTTGTTGGTATTGGGTCAAGGACGCAGATGGGGGGTCTCAGTTGAGAAAATATTTTATATAAATCAGGTAAATCGATCCTGGTGAGAGAATTTAATTTGCTTAAAATGGAGTACCGGGGTTTAAGAGGATCAGTATTTAGGAGATGTACTATATTATTTCTAATGTCATTGATTTTGTGATTAAAAATACAGCACAAGCCTCACAAGTTTTACTGGAAGTTTTTTGGAGGCATTCTATTGAGTGACCTGGGTTTAGCAGACAATCAATTGTAGAGAATAAAACTCTGGGATTACTAGCATTGTTATTTATAATTCTAGAGAAATAGCATCGACTATCAAGATGGACTATGTTGTATTCTGTTATTTTAGCCTTCAGTATCTCATAGTGGATAATCAGTTTAGTTTTTCTCAATTTATGCTCAGCTCCCCGGCATGTTCTGTTTAGATAAGACACTCTTTGGGTCTTCCATGGTATAACACTGCTAGAAGATTTTTTAACTATCTTTTCAGGAGCAACTATGTCAGCCTTACTATTTACATTATCCTCGCTATTGTAGTAAGCACTACAAATAGACTGGGTGCTTAGAATGTTTGTAAACTGCTGCTGATGAATCAAAGAAGCGTTTTTTAACAATATGCTTCTTGTGATTTTTTTCTATCATTATTTCTATATTAAATAGTAAGAGTAAGTAGGGAGGAGTAGCAATCCTTCTGAGTGGACACCTGAACTCTATTTGTATATCAGAAACGGAGGCGATGAAGGGCTTTTTTTTTAGTGTTAAGAATGGTTATTGAAAAGCATTGTTTTGTATTTATCAATACGTATGCGCAAACAGATGGTAAAGAATGACTGAAGTGTTTTAGTTAGTATAATGTCTAATCAGCAATAACTGTACATAATCATGTAATTCTGGTTTAGGATTTAAATTGTAGCTTAAATGACAACCTGGATAGGAATCGTTTAGTTCCTCACCCACTGTCTGCCCAAGAACTCTGCTCTTTAAGCAGTATAAGCCCAGGGATGTGTGGATGGCAATAAATGGTCTTCACTAGACAGACAGGATATGTGGGTGCACATGATGTGGGGATACGCTCTCTCTCTTTCTCTCAACAGCATGGACTGGGTGTTTACATTACATTAAAACTTTACATCATTTTAGCCTTTTTAGTTAATATTTTTCTAACCATAGTTTAGCTGATTTTGCATTCACATTCTGTAACTTACGGTAAAAATATGACATTCCCACTTTTTAAATGATTTAAATGATTAATAAAAAAAAAAAACAGAATAGGTCGTTTTTATCTCTAAGGCAATGTTGGGATGTGGGAAAAGTACAAATTGACCAGTACTGTCAGTAGTACATTTTGAATGTTACTTTCTGAGCACCCATGCATCCATGAACCTTTTAAAATAGGAGATTATCAAGCCTGAGTGGACTATAGAAGAAAGTGCTTTTGGACGTCATAGTTTATAAATTCCAAGGAGTTCTTGTTAATTCACATTTTCAAGTCAAATCCAAATCAGATGCACCATTTTGGTATCTCTTTGAACTGGAAAGAAAATGTAGGCAGAGCCACATGATCAACAGTTCAAGATCTTCAGATGGGGGATAACTCAGAGAAATGGGGAAGATTCTTGCTAGGGCTGAGGACTTTTATTCTACAACATTTTCAAAGGAATATTTAAGGAATTCTTTTTAAGACTTTTGTTTCTTTGAATATTTGCCAACTGTCCCTAGTGAACTTAAACTCTGCATGGCTGCAGTGAGTTCTTGAAAAGATATGTTTTTCTCTAATTCAGGCTTAACTGCCATAACTGTTCAGTTATATTAATTGTTCTAGACTGTTTTATTACCTGACCTGCCAGCTGTCTTACAGGAGATTTTGGGCGCAGGAGTGAGTGTTCATAAGTTCTCAGACAGCAGATCTGGAAACTTGTGCAAGATAAATAATTGGAGACCTATGACTATAAAATCATGTTCAAAGCTCTGGCGAGATGAGTTTTGTGATTCATATGGATCAGAGCTACTGTATACCAAATAGATCAATAACATCATTCTGGTTAGAGACATTGTGTGTAACTCTAAATGTTTTGGTTCAAATATTCGACTCATTTATCTGTATCAGAGAAAACTATTTGACAGGGTAGGTATTTATGGGAAACCTTTGGTTTTAAATCTGCTTTCATCTCAAAGCTAAAGATTAAGAGTGTACTGAAAATCAATAGTGGTCTTTGGGACAATTCACAGTAAGCAGAGGGAACTAGACAGGGCTGTTCATTGTCAGAGATGTTTTATTCCCTGGCTATTGAACCAAAACTAAAAGAGCTAAGTAGAGTAGTGGGAGGTTTGTTTGTTCATCATTAACCCTTGTCTTTTCAAACAGCAGCAAATGCATATGATATTATGCTGCTGGTTGGATACCATGTTGATGATGATGTAGTGGTTTGTGTTTTGGTAGAATACCAATAAGTGTTGTTTGCAAAAGCAAACTGGAATAAATGTTTAGCAGTTTTGTTGGGGAAATGGAGCAAGTCACAACCTAAATTACCCTAAAGTTTTCAGTGGACAAAGAGAGGCATGGAGTATCTGGGAGTATTTCTTAGAGATGATACTTCTGAGGCCAAAAACTGGAAGGGAGTGCTCAACATGGTGAGAAATCTAAAGGGCTCGCAATAGCTGCTGTTACAGTTCTCTTACAGAGAAAGGGCTTTGAATACAAACAACATAGTAGCCTTAGTCCGTTAGCATAAACTAGCGTACCTGGAGCCTCCTCTTGAACTGTTGTTAGAGAGAGCTGCTAATTTTTTGATCGGACCAGCAAAGATAGCTATATACAAATCTATAAAAGAGAAAACTGAATCAAACAAGACTTGTGACTTGTTCAAGATGTGTATTGCTCTTTTGAAAGTCATATTTCTATTCAGCATATCAAGTGTATAAAAATTATCTTTATTCTGAACACTGTATAAACCCCAGGAAAAATGAACAGATTTTTCTAATTTGAGATGTCAATTGAGACTTGTTTATTATTTGTTTGATTTTTTGCTATAAGTTCTGTTGTTGTTTATTTTTATGATGATGTTAAAAAATGATACATTTCTGATTGATAAAGTTCATTTTCAAAACTCAAAACTGTCTCTCTCTGTCTTTCTCTGGTTTAGTCCTTTTATGTTGCAATATTCTTAATTTTGTTTTAAAATCTTTCATCTACCATAATTTTTAGAGCAATTTTATAAATTAACACACTAATGTACATGTATATACAATGGGGATCCAAGAAAAATTTTAACAGTTGTAAATAATTAAAGGATTTCATTTTAGTGTTATTTAATATTAATATTAATCAATTACAGAAAGCTATTCTTTTGTACAGAGTCGCAAATGTTTGATAACCTTCATCCTTGCTCTAATAATACAGTATATGTATATTTTGCACAGAGTAGTTGGACATAAGATCAAGATTTAGGGTGCCACTCTGGTAACCCCATTTTAATAGCACAAAATAAAGAAATAACAAGGTACAAATGAAAATATCAGTTCCTGCCATCAACAATAACAAAATACCCCAGTTATGGCTAGAGAGAAACCCATCTCATTAATTTCTTTGTCATTTGCTCGAGGGTCAAAATAAAGACACCAACTTCAGTTGGTGTGGGCCTATATATATATATATATATATATATATATATATATATATATATATA
>JANRMT010062833.1:36667404-36694774 GCA_026402145.1 Polypterus bichir lapradei
GAAAGAAAGCCATACATTGAATGTTTTTTGGTGGTGTGGCTTTCTTTTGGCTGTATCAGTACTTTGGCCACTACCAAAAGCAAAGGAAATAAAGTACTTTAAGTAAATTAGTTGTTTTTTTTTTTTTGTTTACAATAGATGTGTCATTTGTCTAAACTCTAAGGCCTTCTTTTAGTTTCATCTCTACCAGTAGTTTTTAAACTCCTTAAAGTCATGAGGCCCCCATTTAGCTGCAGGTTTGTATTCCAACCAACTTTATAATCAGCGAGCCATCTTTTCTCTAATTGAACTCATTTAATTAGCTGGTCTTTTTTCCTAATTTTTTATTCAGAAAAGCACAATTGTGTTATTCTTACATTTATAAGACATTTAGAAATATTTTTACCTTTGCTATAGATTTAAATTCTTTTGCTGTTTTCTAGTTAATTTGTATTTTTCTGTGTAGTTTGTGTCATCAAATATATTCTAGTAATGACAAATAGCAACAGACAGAGCAGATATCTGGGCAAATGACACTGAAAGGATGTAACTGCTTTAGTGTCAGACATGCTCATTAGTAAGTAATGGCTTAAATAATTAGAAAAATTAAAATTATAATGAGGAAGGAAAAAGACAAATTGAAAAAACCCTAAAATTATCTCAAAGTAGCATACATAAATGCTTCATACATTCTTATAAAAATTACCCATCATAAATTTGCAGTTTCTACACTGAACCCAAAATACACAAACTAGGAAATGGCAGACTGCTTAAAATGGCTCAGAGTAAAATTTAAGTAACATGTAAGTATTTTGTTTTTTTGTATCTAAAGGGCTAAAAATATTGTAAAACTCCAAAAAGCTTGACATCTTACATAATTAGACATCAGGATGAGTCGAATGGTATATCATATGTGGGGGGTTTCTCATACCAGGGAATCAGGAAGCAGCAGAAAAAAAGTGAAGTGATTATAAAATGCTCATAAGTAACTTATGAACACAAAATGCACAGATTTGTAAAAAGAATGTTAATTGAAGTGAAAATATACTTTGTATTAAAAAAAAATTGTACAGAACAACAAATGTTCAGTTTGGTGTTTAATCAATGGACTTAAAACAGCTGTTCTCAAGTAAGAGAAGGCATTACTAGAGGATCACATAAATATTGACTGGCAATGGCCATCAATACCTTACTTTTTCAGCACTGATGATCACCAGTAGTTTTATGACACACTGAAACTAATATCAACCTACTGCATTTAACAATAAAAATGAGTATATACAGATATTTGATTAGGTGTACACAGGTGTCAAAGATAAACCAATATATAAAGTACCAGCTTAGAGAGTATTTATTTGAGCCAGTTAAAGTGTAAAGATGTTGTCTTTGGTACATTTGCATCTTTTGAGTATCTTACCATTGTTATTCAAGACGCTTCCCAGTCTCTAGCATTGTCCTTGTACAGACCCATCCATCCATTATCCAACCCGCTATATCCTAACTACAGGGTCACAGGGGTCTGCTGGAGCCAGTCCCAGCCAACACAGGTCGCAAGGCAGGAAACAAACCCTGGGCAGTTCACCAGCCCACCACAGGGCGCACACACACACACACACACACACACACACACACACACACACACACACACTAGGGACAATTTAGAATTGCCAATGTCTTTGGACTGTGGGAGGAAACTGGAGCACCCGGAGGAAACCCACGCAGACACGGGGATAACATGCAAACTCCACTCAGGGAGGACCCGGGAAGCGAACTTGGGTCTCCTAACTGCGAGGCAGCATTGCTACCCACTGTGCCACCGTGCCGTCCCCTTGTACAGACCTCCTAAATATAATTTATCGTTCACTGAGGAATTCTCAGACTTAAGAGAATTCATAACTAACTATGACTGGTTTCTAATTGTTGGCAACTTTAATTTTCATATCGATAAACAGTATTTATAAAATTCATGAACCACCTGAACTCTTTTGATCTGAGCCACCACGTTAACCAGCCCACACTTAATGGGGGATACATGCTGGATTTAGTGATTAGTAATGAATTAAAAGTTGACATGAGTTAGATCATGGATATCGGTATATCAGACCATTTTTTCATATTATTTAATGTAGAAATATATACTGATAACTACCGTATTTACACGGTAAATTACTGCGGTGATTACCTCAATAAACATACTATTCTTGACAAGTATGAATCAGTTTTAAAACAAATCACAGTACAGTAACGGCACTAGTTAAAGTAGTAAATGACTTGTGGGTTAATGTGGACAGGGGCCGCTTCTGTGTTCTTATTCTCTTCATACAGCGTTTGATATCATTGATCTCAAAAATCTTATAAATTGCCTTAATCAGTGGGTGGGCCTCTATGGTAATGTTTTAAATTGGTTTGAGTCTCACTTAACAGGTAGAAGATTCTTTGTTAGTTGTGGTAATTATACTTCAAAGACACATGATATTCTTTATGGTGTTCCACAAGGATCTATCCTGGGTTTACTGCTCTTTTTGATCTGCATGCTTCCATTAGATCAGATTATCTCAAGGCATAATGTGAGCTACCACAGCTATGCTGACGACTATTTATCAATAGTGTCTGATGATCCTGACTCTTTTGGTTCACTGACCCAATGTTTTAATTGTGCTTCTAAATGGATAAGTAGTACAAAACATGAAACTTAGTCATTGGCAAAAACGGCTATAGTGAGGGTATTAGAAATAAACTTGATCTATTAGGCTTAAAAGTCAAGGTGGACGTAAAGAATTTAGGAGTAACTATTGATTCTGACCTAAATTTTAAATCACATATTAATCAGATTACTAGGACAGCATATTTTCACTTAAGGAATATAGCAAAAGTTAGATCCCTTATAACCTTGCAAGATGCAGAAAAATTAATTCATGCTTTTGTTTGTAGTCGACTAGTTTACTGTAACGCACTCGTTTCAGGACTACCCAAGAAAGACATTAATTGATTGCAACTAGTGCAGAATGCAGCTGCCAGAATCTTAACTAGGAGAAGAAAATCTGAACAGATCTCTCCAGTTTTGATTTTATTACATTGGTTACCTGCGCCATTCAGAATTGACTTTAAAATACTACTAATGGTTTAAGAAGCCTTAAATAATCTCACTCCGTCTTATATTTTGGAATACCTGTCACCTCACACTTCAGATTGTAACCTTAGATCTTCAAATGAGTGTCTGCTTATATTTTCAAGACCTAAACTTAAAAGAAGTGGGGAAACAGTCTTCTACTGTTTTGCACCTAAAATCTAAAATGGATTACCGTTAGAAATTCGCCAGGCTAATACGCTGGAGCATTTTAAAAAACTGCTAAAAAACATTATTTTAACACGGCTTTCTTATAGCTTAATTTTAGTGTATCCCAGTTAAGCTATATGTTTATTGAATTATCATTTTCATCTTCAATCTGTACTAATCCCTAGTATTCTCTACTGTTCTTTTTCCAGTGTTTCCACCACCAACACCACCTGATCAAAACACCATGCAGCCCCTACATTAAGGGATTGAAAGCAGATGTCCACATATCCATTAAGATCAAATTTTTCCATGTGTGGCCTGAAAACCATGAGGACCGATTTAGAAAATTTATGTTAGGTAGAATGCTCAGTGGGGGCTGTGCAGTCTTGTGGCATTGGAACCCCTGCAGATTTTGTTTTTTCTTTCTCCAGCCAATCTGGAGGTTGTATTTGTTTGCTTGTTTTTATCTGTCTTTTTTGCCATCTTCCTTACTTTGTTTGTTACTTAGTATTGCCTAACCTTATTTTTGTTTCATATAAATCTTTCTTTATCTTGTAAAGCTCTTTGAGCTACACCATTTGTATGAAAATGGGCTATATAAATAAATGTAGTTGATGTTGTTGTAGAAAAGAATAATGGCAAAGTCATTCATTCTATTAGGAAGATACCAGAATAATCAAGAAATGTTTAATATCTTCCAATTCATTAAAAGAAAGACAGGTGAATAACAATATAGAACAAGAAGTAAGGCAATGACATCCATATCCAAACAACTGGTTGTTATTCATAAGCATGTATTGGTATTTTGTAAATCCAAAGAACAAAAAAGATCTGTAGAATTTCAAAATTTACTAGCCTGACTATTTTCAAGGATACTGCAAGGAAGTTACTATACATTGATCCTTATGCAAAATGAACATCTAAATCACAAATTCATTCCTAAAGGATTTTTTCTGAGCCACAATTTTGATCAATGCAAGTGCCTTGTGCCCAGCTACAGTCATATACTGTAAGAAAGTTAGCAAATTCCGTATCCATTCTGACATATTCTATATAACAATATAGCATGCTCCAGCTTTTATGATTCTGAATGATACATCAACCGTTTACTATGATATGACAGTGGAACAATTATTTTCTATGAGCAGAAGGTCAAAGTCAGATCTATTTATTGATTATAGTACATGTATCTTATAAACACAAATAAATTAAAATGTTTCTGTCTGTCATCTCCATTTGCTGTGATTCAAGGATACCAGTCCTTTTTTCCTCTCAGAGAAGTTTTTCATGTGTAGAATTTAGGAATTTTTAATCTGCAATCGCTTACCAGAAGGCTCTTAACATTAAAAGAAAAAACTGTAGGAAATATAGTATAAGTGAACAATTACTTTGACAGCCAATTCATTTCTATTGTAAAGCAAAATATGAAAAGATTCACAATTACTACCACATTCTACAAGATCTAAAAGCTCCATGGAAACCAAGAGCAAGGCCCTTATACTATATACTGAGCAAAAAATGTAGTTTTGCCAGAAAGAATAACATTTAATACAGTGAATAAATACTGTTATTTTGACATACAAATGAATTCACTTTGAAACTTTTTATTAAAAACTGTGCATGGAGTGTTTCACCTTTTTCATGTCTACATTCACACTATCTGGGCCTTTTGGCTATGCCAATCAAACTAATCAGTTGTTTTGTGCTATCAGTGGTCTGTTAAGGTTAGGAAAATGAAACTGGTAAGTGAAGCAATTTGCCTGATGAGGTTTATTTGCTAATTTGACCAAATGTATTATGGCACTCTAATATTTATGATTTTAGTCTAGTATCCATTTTAAGCAAGACTATTCTAGTTTAACAGATATTTTATAAGAAAGTTAACACTTGCCCTGTTGTTTCTGTACTGAAGATAGTTCTCAACCTGGCTATTCACCATTCATGGGTTCGATTTTACTTGCTGCCCTTGTGGCATGATATGCCATCAGACATCAGTTCTCATTCAGCTCAACATCAACAGTCTTTCTTCTTGCACATATATGTAAGTAGTTGGACAAATGAAAGAGACCACTCAACCCAATCAGGTTAGTCTGGTTAGCTAACAGTTACGAGATCTACATCTATATACATTTAAAAAAAAAATTTTAAATATGTAAATTAAAAATGAGTTCAGGATTCCCAGAATTCTTATTGTGAGCAAGTGGTCCCAGGATTCCATCTTGTCACACAGTGTGCAATTTTATTTACACAAAAGAATATGACTAGATAAGATTTAATTATTGTCCTGAAGAAATTAAAATGCATGCAAACAGTTCACCAAACAGCCTTCTTTCTGCAATAATGAATATGATTAATTCCTTTAACTGGGTAGTGCTTTGAGTTTGTTAGGGCTTAATTGCTGGATTCAGTTTCTTCAACTTGTTTGTTTTTGTTGTTTTTATGATTGATTTGCAGTATTTGTTACTGGAAATATTTTTAGTTTCTTCTATTTGCATTTAATTTTCTTTAAGTGTTTTCCTGTTTTTCAATCAGTTCATATTTTTCTTTTGATTATTTTTAGCTTATTATGGTATCTGTCCTGTGTTACTAAACAATAGGCAGAATCATGCAGAACTAACACATACAGTATAAAGTAAAGGAAGTAAATACCCTTCTTCTTATGTTGGTGGCACAAATTTCACTAGAAGTAAAAAAGTATTTATTTCAAAAATATTTTTGTGAAGGGAAACAGAGTTTTGATCGTAAATCTACTTTTCGCAAATTGTTTCACTTATCACTATGTGTATGTGGCTGCTGTCGCCACTACTGGTACTAATCTGTTTTGCATTTCCTCTGCCACTGTTGTTTATTTGTGTACTGTAGTTTGACTGTGACCTGTAGAACCAACCTGTCTTTAACATTTTACACGACACCCAATCACTTTTATAAATGTTTATTCTAATGGTAAATGCCAGTATAACATGTGGTTTGCAGTTCATTAAATGAAGTGAAAAAATTATCTTTTTACTTACTCATGGGTTTACAATAGTCTTTCTTTCTTTTAAACATCTGCACAGCATGTATTGATCATTATTAAAAAAACCATATTGTAAAACTGCCAATTTTAATCTTTGTTTTTCTTCTTCACACATATAGCATAACGTATTAAAATAACACTTCAGAAAGTGTTCCATTACTCACTTTGGTGACCTTAGTTCTTAATACAGAGAACGAAATTACATTTACTTTTATTTGAAAGATCTTGTGTGCAGTAGAAAATGAGTTTCAGGCATAACTGTTTCTCTTCAGAAAGTTCTGTGGAACAACATTTGCTACTTTCATTTCATCTGCGGCCCCCTGCAGTTTACTGAAGAAGGACTCCATTTTGATACAGAAGTTAAAAGCTCACAAGGACTCTATCTGTGCTCCAGTCGCAAAGAAGTACAGTTTGTATAGGTATGATAATAGTTTATCTCAAATGTATGAAATAAAGGAATTCTATTTTTTATCATCTTCATGCAGTATTGAAATTCTAAAAGACACTGAGAACACCCAAACTAAATTTTAGCACAATTATGCAAATGATTGCAATTTCAGGGGAACAATACTACAAAAAAAGCTAAAAACTATTTCAGAGGTTAACTGGTTTCAGAACAGACTGTACTGGTAATTTGCAATGCACACTGGATATTTTTTTTAGTATTTTCTGATTATATTTTTGCTGTAAAAACCTGTACAGTGCTACTGTATTGGCTCAGACTTTTTAAAACCGAATAAATAAATGCCATAAAAACCCTGTAGCCTTGTAGCTGTTTCTACTTCATTTACACATGAGTATCTTCACTTGGAAATATCATAAAGCTTTCACTGATTCTGTTCTTTGAAAGCAATTGTGTATTCAAGGTAGAACTTTTAACCATGCAAACTTTTAATGTCTTCTCTGCATACAGCACAAACCATACATCTGGGACATAATAATAAAGCATACTTAATCTTTCTATTTGTGTAAACGGCATTAAGATATTAATAAATCATTAACGTGCTCCAAAGCCACATGGTATCCAGTTGAGACTTCTCACAATATAATTAGATATTACAAAGGATTATCTTTTAAAAAGAAAGTTACAATGCAACTGTTTTTTATGCCTATTTTGTAGCCTCTATTTAGAATTCTCACCTGATTTTTTTTTTTAAAGTTTTTTTGAGGCTTTTCCATTTTTATTAAAATAAGTTTAATTATTTTCAGATACTGTCATAGAATAAAATCCCAATCCCATAATCTCCAAATTCAGAAAATCATGCAGAGGCAGGAACTGTTGGTGACTGTATTAACACATAATTAAGACGCGCTCTGTCCGCAGAGAAAGCCACTGTTCTTGGGCTTGAAGACATTTTTATTCATAGCTTAACAATGATAAGTTACTTTGACTCTCCTACTTATGTTAATGGACAACACTTAATGGCATTTTGCCACCTTTGTTCAACCACCCTTCAGTCAAGCCTGTTAATCATTATGTTAAATGCTAATGCTTTTTGGTGTTTTGCAATCTTTGTCTCCTATTCTTTTCAACTGCTACCCCTAATTGTTAATCCTCCACCCAGTCTTGAGTACGGACATGTCATTTTACATTGGTGGAGCTGTTCCACGTGAGAGTCAGAGCAGTGTAATTCAGTGTTTAACAGTGCATAAACCGTATTGGTGGTAAAATTACAATATACTTTAAAAATAATAATACCTTATAAGGTGCAAAATCAGTAAGTAAAACAGGTGTTTAATTAATATAAGTGCTTAATTATATTATGCATTCTAATTTCTATGCATACTATATTCTAATTACTCAGTGTGTGATTATATATAAAAATATCCAATAAATATTCATGTAGATATGTTTCCATAATACATTTTTTCAATTTCCCTTGTCCTTGGAAATTCTTCTTTCTTGTCACATGGTTTCTACTTTTTTAATGACAACAGTGAAGATGTACAGTAGCTTTTCCAAAAGCTAGGAATCAAGCAGTAGACAAAATTAAAGAATAAATGCAAAACTCTACTGGTTTTCTCATAATGGAAGTTTGTCTCCTCAGTGACATTATAAATTTGCCCACCAGAAAACTGGAAGCTGGGAGAAAGTGGGGTCCAGCCTCATTTTCTAAGGTGGTCTGTAAATTCTATCAGTAAACTCAGGAATACTTAATGCATAGCTAAGCATCATTTCAGTCAAAGCCAAAAGTAAAATGTACTTTAATATCTTGCTTTCATGTATGTTTTCTGTTGTATAAACATCCTTCTAAAAAATCCAATAGTCTTGAAGATATATATATGTTTTTTTTTTTCAAAAATAATTATTTAAATACAGACATATTTTGAACTTGACTCTTCATCATCAAAATAATGTGAAATATTACCATTGCATCATTTGGTTGATGTTGATTTTTTTAAATTCAGCAACAGAGAGACAATTCAATACTGTTTCAGCACTGTAGAGGTGAGTCATCCTGAACAAACATCTAACGCCATGTTCCATTTGTAGACAACAAGCTGGGCCTGCTGTATTTAAATTTTAATGAATATAAATGTACATCTGGACAGGGCTGACTATCTTACTGCCACATACAACAATGTTATTGACAACAGCAGCTCCCTAGTTTCTAAGTCCAAAGTTTTTATGTGTGTTTGGGGGGGTTGTGTGTTTGTTATAATATAATAAAGAAAACATCTATATGTCTGTCTTCTTTTGCAAAATTTGTATCAATATGTTGCCATCAAAGAAACCAGCAAGAAAGACAAAATTAGAAAAAGGACAAACTGTAACAACAAATTAAGCTAACATTCTAATGGTCCTCATTTTTTGGAACTCAACTATAGCTGTAAGTAAATATTTACTTGTAGCTCCAGCAATAAACTTTCAGTGCATGCTTTCTGAACACAGTGCTACACTACTTCTTTGTGCTATTTCACACAACGAGTGTTTCTGAAGGTTTCTTTGTGGCATTTATTCTTAAATACTTCATTAAGAAAGGCAAAACAAACCTATTAAATAAAATCCTCACACATTCTCTGAACATTCCAATATATGGATAATAGTAATGGGCCATCCCTGCCATCAGATACACAGCCAGAATTCTAGATTTAAAAAACATGTAGTGCTAAAAGTTATAGACCAGGAAGGCCAGGAAGATTGTGAGAATCGGCAATGCCATGCATCCACAAAATGATGTTGAAAGGCTCTTTCCTCCCTGAATCACAGGGCATTTTGTAAAACTACAGGTTTAGTAGACGATGAAGGAGGAGAAAAGAGGTCTTGCTGATTATATAAAGGTCAGCCAAAATAATGTGCTAAAACAATCTGGCATGAAAGGCTGGTTTAAGACCAGTGAAGTTAGGCAGACCAATAGGAAGAAGAAAAGAGAGAGTTGGCACAATAAATTACTTCATGGACCGGGTCGTAAGTAAAGTGCTGAGTATGAAGAATGGATAAGACCAAGATTTGGAAGTGGCTGAAGAAAGGTACGCTGAAGAAGTTAAAATAGTGTTTCATAATGGCGGTGCAAGAGCAAGCACAATTAAATTAAAAACTGAGAGAACATTAGAGGACAGGAAGTCATCTGTGCAAAGAAGCTGAATAAACAGTGGACATGCTGCAGAAAGAGATCACAAAAGATCACTTGATAAAATGCTAGTCAATTATGGATCACACTGAAAAGGAACTAACAATGGTATGAAAAGCTTAAGAGACTCTCACTGGCTTTCTTGAAAAGAGTTTGACACATGTGGCTTTGCAAAATGGGTGAATCTTTTTACCCATTTTGGAGGTGATAAGAAGCTTTTGAATGGTTGACTCTGTATGATTCTTATCATTTTGAAAGAAGAAGACACATGACAAAATCGAGCAAAAGGCAAAGAATAGCAGAAAATACATATGAAAGCATTAGTGAGAAGGACATAATAGAAAATACCATGATATCTTTGATACACCGCAAACCTCCATGCAAAAAAAAAAAAACAGTGCACCCTGAACATGGAAGTTCAAGTACTGCTTGTCCCAAGATGCCTTGCTTTCGGTTCATTTCAGAATGTCATTAGGACAATGTACATTAGGACTTAGTAGTTCTTCCGTCAGATGCTCAGTGACATATATGTGTAGTGCCATGGCAGTCATTGCACCACATTATAGCACTGCCCACAGACAGAGAAATGCATACAATCAAAGAAGGCTTTTATGCAATCTGTGACTTCTCCAATGTAATTGCTGCTATTGATTGCACACACATTAGAATTAAAACCACCATCAAAGAGCCTTAAAATTTTTTTTATAGAAAAGGGTATCCTTCTCTAAAGCTACATATCATTTGTCCTGAAACCTCATTATAAGGCACATTATAACCAAGGGACTAGCAACTACATACAATGCAGAAATATCGGCAAACTGCAATGCTAAGTCAGTATGTGATTTACATTTAAATATTTATAAAACAGAGGTGCTATAAATGCATTGACTTTTCGGTGTACTTAATGTTTTAGAAATAAATGTTCCATAGCCTTGTTCACCAACCCTATCCTGTGACGGTGCAGGTTAGCTCCATGCTGTTTGGACCTCGCAGGAGGAGGAGACGCCAACTGACAGGTGCAGTCAACCCTCATTTCCTGGCTCCGTCCCTGCTGCCCTTCCATTGGCATGCAAAGGGCAACCTGTAGAGCCATACATTCCTCTCCCATCTATTACACTTGGCCCTTGCGGGAGACGCCATCAGTCAAGCCGCTCCTATTCCCCAGTAATGTCTCAGTAGGAGCGCTCTTTCTTCAGCTTTAGGCTCCTGCAGCCATGAAGCTCACTCCCATCCACCTGCCTCTCACTCCCTACAGCACAGGTGCTCTTGCTCTATGTGTCTCTGTCTTCTCTACATTTAACCTCCATCTCACACTTGCCTTTCTTTTTCTCCGGTCAGTCTATTATCTTCCTCTTTCTAATTCTTTTCTGACCCCTCCTTACTGTGCTGGCTTCCTTTTTATCTGCCCCCGTGGGCACAGCACTTTGATTGCAAACACCAGAAAGCCAATGAAGCAATTGAGGCAGAACGCACCATCATGCCACAATTACCTCACCAACCTCCCGCAGCTACACGAGCACGCACACCCACGGAGATTGAGCCAGACATTCAATTATTTATTTATTAAAAATCAGCCAACTTTTTCTAAGCACCAGACCCGCAATACAACCCCCCCCCCCCCCAAATTTCAAAACCCATATAGCTCTGGTAAATTCTGCAAAAAAAAAGACACATGGCAAAGGGTAAATCATGTAAAACAAATTAATTCTCTCTTCAACAATTATTATATTCATTTACTCTGTTATACACTTCTATAGCTTGTACTTACCAGAAAGATCAACCAGCACAGGTGGCAATCCTATAACTGCAGCCATTCCTAGATTCAAGTGAGGGTTTGAGTGGTCATTCTGAACTATTTTCTAAAATCATCAAGGTTTCCAATATATTCTTTAGTGATTTTATAATTTCTCTCTGTACTCCCACCTCTTCCACCCTTACCTTCGCATGTCTTTGCATCAGGCGCAGCTCCTCCTTTTGAATCTGTAGACAGAGTCATTTTTAATAATTTTCTCACTACACTTCCAGATGACAAGATTCTTTGTTAAAGAGATGTACTGCTTAAAAATATATTTTAAGTGAACATAACATTGCAGTACTCTTTCTTCTCAGGTTGTCGCCCACCACCGTACTCCTGCACTCATGTTTCCATTTTTTTTGGATGGAGCTGCTATATTACACCCTTTTTTTGCCCATTGCTAGGTGCTATTGTTCTTCGAGTCCTGGCCTTCTCCTTTCACAGATGCCTCTATTGATATTCACTGAGGTATCTCTACACTGTTCCACCTCCATCACTAGTACAGAGATTGCATGTTCTCCATAGATTTGCCTTTTCTTCAGTGTGAGACATCTTTGGGATATCTCTCCTATTACTAATAAAAATTATACACTTTAAACAATTAGTGACGTGTCAACAGTTTCACCTTTGCAGTGTTTCAAATTGTTTTACGTTTAGGATTTGTTTACTTTTTAATGTTTCCTTTTTCTTGTGATATGAACATGTGTGTCTAGGGATTTGCTGTAATTTTGTTGTGCAATTTGTGCATACTTCCTTTTTACAATTTTTCCTATGCAGTAATAGTATTTTGAACACCTTCATTATTTTACAATTTTAATTTGCACTGCTTCACATCAGCTACATGTTAAAAAGAGCTAATTTTATCAAAACGTTTAGCTCTTAAATAGATTGTTTTTTTGGCTGCAGTTTTGTTTCAGAGGTGAGTTGTTCTCTTGTCGCAATTGTCTTTTTGTAAGCGTTCAAGAAACGAAAAAAAGAGCTTAGTGAGAAATTTGTAAGAAGAGCACAAGTGAAACCTTCACTGCTGGTTATCAGGATACTAGCCCTATATCCAAACTCCTTCATACAGGGTTAATTTAATGGCCTCAGTTAAGCTTACCAGTACATATATTGGACATTAGAAAATATGCAAGCAAACTTGGAAAGGATAAGAAAATCTGACGGAGATAGTGGCCAAGGCAAGAATTCAAACCAACCCTTTGGTGGTTTTAGTCTACTGGTGTACTGTGAACTAGTGTCACCATACATGCATCAGATTTCTAATAGTAAAAGTAAAAAATACTGAGCTTTTCAATTAATACATTCTGGAGTTTGTACTTAATTAAATAAAATGACAATCTCTCTAGTTTTATAAGATACTTTGTTCAGAAATATATCATATGTGAAGATTGATTATATGTTTACTATTTTAATGAGGAAGAACTCTGTCAAATATGACATTTTTGCATCAGTCTGAAAGATATCCAAAAGGAAATTCGTTTTCCCTACAGCATTTCGTTTGCTGGCACTCACAAAATCCATTAAAATTATAAATATGGATGTTTTATCAAACAGCTTACATTTGTGACTATGAATGTATCCTTTTAAAAATAAGCAGATTTGATTTTTTTTATCACGATAATCTGATAAAAAAGCACACTTATTTAACACATTACTCCTGGCATACTTGCAGGCATTAAAATATTTCAGATATTTTAGTGGTTTTTATTTAAAATAAAGTGGCAAAATAAATAAAATATTTAAATGTATTCCACATCAGATCAGTACATGAAAACCATTTGTTATCAGATATACAGGATTTTGTTTCTTTTGTTTTTTTGCAAAAAGGGTCAATTACACGATGTACTTTAGTGTGATTTTTTTAATTCTCTTCAAGGAAACACAATTCCAATAATAACATTGTCAATCCTTGTAACACAATACATCAGCACAAATGGAATAAAATTTAAACATCACATTATACCATGAAACAGCTTTAAAATGAAATGAAACAACCATTTTACTGGAAAAATAAATTAAATACTATATAAAATATATTATTGTATTTTTTACAAGAAATATTACAGTAAGAGATTGGATGCATTATTATTTTAATGTTTTATCTATTGGAAAGATTAATGGTGCTATTTATATTTAGATCTATTTCAAATATTGTATTTAAAATGTTAAAACTACACATATAAACATTTTTTATCAGTTTTACAAAATTGTATATTTAACTCTTTCCAAGGCATGACAAATTGTTAATAGTTTGCTCAAAACCTAAGGCAGCATCCATGAAAATAGGCTTGCGTTTTATTTATTTTATTTTTTTTGAGGTACTTTGGGAAAGAAATGTTTCAGTGCTATTCCATTTGACGCCACCTTCACTTTGATTGTGCTGCTCTTGGCCATGTAATGAAACACCAGGGGCCTCATGTATAATGCAATGCGTAGAATTCACACTATAACATGATGTAAGCACAAAAGCTGAAATGTGCTTATGCACAGAAAAATCCAGATTCAGGAATCTGTGAGTACTCCAACTTCCGTGTTCTTCCACTCCATAAATCCCAGTCAGCATGAAAAGTAACGCTCATGCATGCGCCTTCTGTCCTGCCCCAGCTTCTCCCAGAATTACGCCTCTTTGAATATCCAAATCAATATAAATCGCCCTTAAGCTCAGCCTTCTGTATAAAAGACAATGGGAAAAGCACAGGGGAAAAGAATTTCAGTGAATACCATGTGGAGGCAAAGGAAAAACATACGATTTGTTTATTTAAACCGTGGTATAATCAACAAAAGGAAGTTGATCGAGTGACATAGCGTGTTGGAGAAACTTGAAAGCTCACGTTCACAAAGTCGCACAGTGCCGGAAGTAAAAAAGAAGTTGTCACAAAGTCGCCGTGAAAAGGGGAGTCGTAGCCCACCGTCTGAGTGTCATATGAAAGCGTATTAGGGTACAGAGAAAAAAAAGGCACACAGTGGGGAAAAAGCACAAAATGTCAACTTCAGTCTCAAAATTTCCACTTTAATCATGTAGTTTATTTTGTCATTAAAGTAGAACATCATAAACTTCATCTTAAAATTGCTTAATTAACCAGTTTCTCAAATCACATCATAATTAAATTAGCACGTTAAATGCTTTGTTTTGTATGTGATCTTCTATGTGCTCTATGTGTGAGAATCACTACTTGCTTCTTAAACCGGCTCTCTTCCTCTGACTGGACACAGAATCCATTACATTCGTGATATTACAGCTCTCTGAATAACTAAAATACTGAGATGTATACGTGATATCATTTTCATGATGATAGGAGTTAAAGCACGTTATTAAACATGGGTTTCATGGTGCAGTGATTGTGCACGACCTTCGATGAAATTATTTATTGCAGCAGTACTCATGGACAGCTCTAGGTTTGTGGCGGCCCTGGGCAGAGAAAGAATCGGTGGCCCCTTCGCCCGCCAATGTCAATATGGTATCTTATGCACGGTGGATGGCCACGTCCGTTGCGGACACTGCATAGCCGCCTTGTGCTCATGACACAAGCGTTTAACTTTTGTCGAAATTTGCAGCTGCGTTTTTAGCTATGTCGTTATTTTCTCTTTCTGTTTTATATTCAATCTATACTAATAAAAGGCAAAGCCCTCACTCACTCGTTCACTCACTCACTCACTGACTCATCACTAATTCTCCAACTTCCCGTGTGGGTAGAAGGCTGAAATTTGGCAGGCTCATTCCTTACAGCTTACTTACAAAAGTTGGGCAGGTTTCATTTCAAAATTCTATGCATAATGGTCATAACTAGAAGCTATTTTTCTACATTTACTGTAATGGAGTTCAGCTCGAGGGGCGGAGTTGCGTGTGACATCATCACGCCTCTCACGTAATCACGCATTATGTAGAAAACCAGGAAGAGCTACAAAACGCGCTGAATAAAACATGCATTATATAATTAAGAAGGCAGCGAAACAATTAGAAGCGAGCGAGTGACATATAAAACCATATTCAGCGGCTCACGTGAACTGACGCAGTGCGCAGACAAAAAGCAACAGTTCCAAAGAGTGCTGAACAAAAACCAAATTACACTGCTACGCTCAAATGGGCATCCACACGCCGTGGCGCAATAGTAGAGGCTTCGCCTCTAGCGCTGGTGTCCGAGGTTCGATTCCCGAGAGGGGATGCACTAAGTATGTACGCGCGCTTCTCGATTTATTTTTAACCTCGCATCCCCTTAGTTTGAGACGTATGAAAACGCATGCGGTTAACGCAGAAAGACAGATCACCTATTGAAGCTTCATGAATAATGGATACTTTATTCGCGATCAATGATTGTTTTGGTAAAGCCATACTCGGTGTATTCATTAGATGAACGGTAAAAAAGTAAGAGCGAGGGGACGGTAACTTACTGAAGCACACAAGCAAAACCTCAATAGCACGCGGGCTCGATGTACTGTAGTGCGCGTCAACTAGATCTGACTTGCGCGATCACATTCCAAAAAATATTTCTTTTCAAGTTCTATTTAGTCCATATGAGTCAAACTCAAGGCCCACAGGCCACATCCGGCCCGGCGTGTAATTATATCCGGCCCGCGAGATCATTTTATATACTGTATTATTGTTATTAATGGCCCGGGGATATGAAGCGCTGGTAACACAATAAACTACAGATCCCATAATCCAGCGCTTCAGCTGCCTTGCCGAACACTTACCACGTTAATCAAGTCTAGCTTATGATGCTACAAGTTATTGCCAAGCTAGCCCACACGATGCCAAAGAGAAAAGGTGATTCTGAACATAGAGCCTTTAAAAACCGATGGGAGGCTGAGTATATGTTTACTGACATTGCCGGTAAACCCGTGTGTTTAATTTGTGGAACGTGTGTACAAAAACTGGGGTCTCCTTCCCAGCAAAAGTCGAGCAGCCGGCGCGCGCGCATAGCTGTGCCGGGATTTGAGACGCTGACTGCGCTTCTGCCTTAAGTCAAAGTGAGCACTTTTAATTTTTTTCATCCTTCCCCTGAGCTATAGCCCAGACAAGTGCAAACACGGGACCCCTTTTCTACACCACGGCAAAATAATATTAAGGCGATTCACACTTTCTTTTGCACGTATACGATTATGAGCTCCTCAGCTCGGATTATGAAGACACGCACACGAGTGGAGGACTGACAGTGCCATCACAGCCGATTAATGGCAGAGACGTCTCACCAGCCTACACAAGACCCACCGCGACTGTCCCCAAAAGGCGATCATAACGTCACCGAACACATCTCTCTATACTATATAAAAGAAAAAGGCAACTTTCCTTTCTTTACACCTTTTTTCATTTTATCCCAAACCAAAGCCTTTCTCTCTTAACACTGCAGAGGACACAAAACAATTTTTCTTTAATTACTGGTAATACCGTTAAGGCACATTACCAGAGGCAGAAATTTGAACGTTCACATAGAAAATGTAATTTCTATACCACAGCCGTCGTGTAGCGCCTTTCAAAAGGGATCAACTACCGAGAGATGATCCATATACATTTTAGCTGCTGTTAGTACTACTTACCTGTTCTGTTATACCGTCTTTTAAAATGTAGTTTACCCGCAACCACTCGAGTAGTGCTTAATGTACCTGTACTTCTTAAAACGTTAATGTTTTACTGTTTAATAACTAATAGACTATATTTTATTATTTTTCCCTTGCACTCAGTGACCAAAGCTATACACACACATATAGACACATACATATATATACACATATATATACCTGTGTGTATGTTTGTATGTATGTGTATATATATATACACACACACCTATCTACATTATATATATATATACACACACACACATATATATAATTTGTGTGTGTGTATGTATGTGTGTGTATATATGATGTAGATAGACATGTATATATATATATATGTGTATATGTAGATATCTAATGTATATACATATGCATATATTTATATAGATATGAAGATATGTATGTGTATATATATGTATATATGTATGTATGTGTATGTATATATTTAGACTCAAACCCATTATGACAGCAGCAATCCAAGCTGTGAGAAAACAGTAAAAAGGAGGCGTGTCAGATGTCGTGGTACATTTTCTAATGCAGCTAGACGAAAACAACTTCGTGACGCTGCCGCCAAATACACAAAACAATTACTTTCACAATCATGTTACATTATTTTTCAAATGTTTCCTTTTCTTTTTCATAACTTGTTTAACACACGACATCGCTGCGAAGTGCAGTTATTTTGCAGTCATTTTGCAGTCATTTATATAAAATGTTTCCCTTTGTTTCTCTTTCCTTCTTTAACACACTACTTCTCCGCTGCCAAGCACGGTTATTTTGCTATATATATATATATAGATATAGATATAGATATGGGAACAACACTCATATCAATGACAAAACAATTACATTAACAATCATGTTACGTTATTTTTAAAATTTTTCCTTTTCTTTTTCATACCTTCTTTAACACACTACTTCTCCGCTGCAAAGCGCGGGTATTCTGCTAGTATATATATATATATATTGGAGTGGCCGCCCCTGCAGTCCTTGCTTTTCTTTCTCCAAGTAACCGATCACCACACAATCGGCTCTGTAGTAGACGTTAAGCCATCTGTAAGCTTAGAGCGCTGATTCTTCAAACCGTTTAAGGAACATTGAAATATCTTCATAGTACATGTTTAATTATTCTATCCTTCACGCCAGTCCCAGTGAAGAATATAGATTATTTAAATGAAGTTAAAGTTTTATCTGTACAGTAATCCCTCGTTTATCGCGGGAGATAGGTTCCAAGGCCAGCCACAATAACTGAATTTCCGCGAAGTAGGAACACCATATTTATTTAATTATTTAACGTGTATTTGGACGTTTTTAAACCCTCCCTGTACTGTTTACAACCCACCCTTTACTCTATTAATAACAGGGACAACTGTTAAGCAATATGAAATCGGTAGATAAGTTTACAGTTACTGTATAGCGAAGTACACGTACCTATATATGACGTGATGATGGTGATGAATATGCTGTGCAGTAAAAATGATGACGATGAAGGTGATGATGACTTTTACTGCGCAGCCGATGACTGTATTTTACGTCTCTTCAGACGGCGGTGCCATTTCCTGAGGCACCTCTTCCACCGTTTCCAAAGGTGTATCCGTAGTAGTAGTAGGAACTGGCTCTTTTTTGCGAGGCTGCAAAAACATTGTGATCGGCAGTTGCTGCCACTGCTTCTTTTTCCGGTCCAAGAGCAGCTTGTAGGTGGTCATGACGTCGTCGACCTTGTTGCAAAATTGGACCGATCAAACCATATCGTCGTCCCATTCCTGTGACCGCTCTTGCAGATCCTTAGCCAGTCTGCAGCCACAGCCGCATACGCTCTCCCTTCCTTCAACAAATCCAGAATTTCACCTTCTCAGCGATCGTCATCATTCTTCGTTGGCGTTTAGGCTCAGCACCAGCCTTGGAAGAAGGAGCACGTTTGGGAGCCATTGCAGGGGGTGAAAATTGAAGCGAAGTTCAACACAAAGAAACCACAAAAAAATCACACACAGTACAGTGTAAAGTAAACCGCTCGGCGAGAAAGCTTGAAGCGAAATGGCCGCGACAGAGAGACAAGGGGGGATGCTGTGGGATCTGGGCAAACACGCACACACACAGAGGCAGCGCGTAGATGCGCAGACACAAACACGCACAGAGGCAATGCGAGAGAGAGCTGGACACATTAAGGTAGGAAGGCAGTTAAAGAATGGACTGGGCTTGATTTTGTTTTCACTTCTGTTTCCAGCGATTGGTTCGTAGCGTGCATTGTTGCAATATTATTTTTCTTGGTGGTTTATTAAATTACGGATTTTTTCAAATGTTTATTTTTTTCCCTGTGCTTAAAACTCATTAAAAAAAGTGCTTTTAGCCAGCGGTTGGTAGCGCTATAGCACAAACTATTGTAGTGTTAGTTTTCTCTGTTGTTCAAGGTTTTCTCAGTGTTGTTCAATGTTTTACAGTCAAAGCACCAATCAAGGGCCCGATTAGAAAGCGGGAAGCTGTGATTTGTCGTCTCCCTCCCATGTACCAATCACAGCCCGTGTTACAACGCACTTAGTCGCCGAACTTGTTTTGTTGTTCTTAGACTAGGAAATGCTACTACTATATTTAAAAACCCGCGAAGTCATGAATCCGCGAAAAGTGAACTGCGAAGTAGCGAGGGATTACTGTATAATATAATAAACATATTTTGCTGCATTTCATCTTGAAAATGATATCGTCATCATATGTAAATACGTGCTTTATAAAGTGGCTCAGGTTGTGTAATATTATAACTTTAGTGCAAGTTTACAGTGGGGTGATTGTACTTATAAGTACAAACAGTTCTACAAGGAGCAATTGATTGAGTGCGTTTAAAGTTCTTGGGATGAAACTGTTTCTGAACCGCGAGGTCTGTACAGGAAAGACTTTGAAACTTTTTGCCATGGCTGAGACAGCGTGTGCTTGATATTGTATACCGATAATTCTCTTTCCGATCAGCTGCTGCTGTGATTCCTCACTCAGATACAGTGATATAAATACTCCCAAGTGGTGCAGTGAGAGTAATATGGAAAAAGATGATCCGCTGTGGCAACTCCTAATGGGAGCAGCTGAAAGAAGAAGAAAGTGCAGTTAACGTAACAACGCTAAAGCAGTTAGGGTATTTGGAATACTATGGCTATTCCCTGGACCATTATATTGTTACAAGTTAATTACAATCAGATGCATTACACTAATAAACAATATGCGGTTAGTTTCAGTGTATTTATAAAGCCGCGTCAGGAAAATAAGGTGTAACCACACAGGAACAGTAGCATTGCTTTGACGCTGGGTGCCGCCAGTCTGCAAAACCGAGCGGAGAACTTGCGTACAACAAGGTATGAGGTACCGTGGAAAAGTGCGTGGCTTTACGCTAAGTGTAGGTTTTATTCATCACGATTTGAATGTGGAAAAGTTCTTACACAACATTTCTGTGCGTACGCACCGTTCATACATGAGGCCCCAGAATGTTTTGGATCTTTGGCCTTAATTGTGATGAACACAGCACCCAGCTGTCCCACGATTATACTCTGTTTAAGAACAATAGTATGTGTCCCATGACATTGCAGGATGTGTGGGAGAGGACAAGGTGCAAGTTTGGCTGGTTCAGTATACAGTAATTGTAAGTTTAAGTTTTCTTATTCCAAGGAAGTGCAGCTATACAGAGATGGTTATTTTCCAGAAGCACTGTTAGTTGGAGCTTTTTCCTAATCACCATTGTCAATTAATAAGATCTTCTGCTTGTGTGTGAATGTTCTTTACCTCTGAAAATCATGGTTACATCAAGCAAAGCAAAATTGTAAGATAAAAATTTTTTGATTGGCCATTAAAGCCGGCTAGGACATTGGACTTCTCTGGGTCCACGGTTTGCAAGGCTGATCCTCTAATTAGCTGTGAACCACCCAGTCTCACTGAGATTGCACAAATGGTAAACCAGCTAAGTATAGGGAAGGCTGCAGTGATTAGTGATATCCAGAGTGAACTTTTCCAGACTGGTGGTAAGGCTGTCCTTCTGGCATTACAAGCAATGTTTGCTTCCACTTGGGAGATGGGCAGCATCTGAAATGACTGGAAAAACAGGAAAAGGAAGGGTTATTGCCTGGGCTGGAGCAACTACAGAGGAATAACACTGCTCTCGGTGCTAGGTAAGGTAATTGCTAGGGTCATCTTCAATAGGATCCGTGATCGCTTGCTCACCTACCAGCCATTGGAGCAGTCTGGTTTTACACCTAAGAAGTCTACCATCAACTGCATCCTGGCAATGAGGGTTCACATTGAGCACAAATGTTAATATCGGCAGAGTTTCTTTGCAGCTTTTGTCAATTTTCGTAAAACATTCGACTCAACTAATCATGCTGCCCTGTGGGACATCTTGAGACTTTGTGGGATCCCTGGCTTGTTCAGAGTACTGTGCAGAGTGGAGGCTGAACCTCTGTGTTTTTACCAGTTGATTCTGGGGTTCATTAGGGGTGTGTTCTTGCTCCAACTCTCTTCAATGCTTGCATGGACTGGGTGTTGGGCAGGGTCATGGGGTCCAGTGGCTGTGGGGCATCTGTTGGTGAAGAAAGATTCACTGATATTGACTTTGCCAATGATGCTGTGATCTTTGCGGAGTCAATGGATGCCCTATTCAAGGCTCTCTAAAGACTGAGCAATGAGTCTAAGTGTTTGGGCTTGTGAGTGTCCAGCATAAAAAGCAAGTGAAAGATCCCACTCAATTATTGGGGAAAGACATTGTGCAAGTAAGGTGATGCAACTTGTCAAATCTTTCACAGGCACGGGGAGAAATGTTACTTCTGAAAAAAAATTTCATATCACTTTCCAAGGCAAATAACCTCACTTGCCTAAAAGACAGACCTTCTCCATACTGAACTGCAAACAAAATGGGATGGAAGCTGACACCCCACTGTGAAATTCAACACAAGAGATTGTCAAGAAGACAGAGAATGATGAAGTACAGACACAGTCCCAGGTGACAGGATGCACATGCAAGAAAACATTTGTGCATGAAGTGCCACCATAGTGCAGCAGCCACTCACAGACTCCAAAAGCGAGTACAGACTGCTGATATCAACTGTTTAATAATCAGCTCATGATGATATTTGCTGCTGACATGCATAATCCATGAAATATGTAAGTATGGCTGTAATTTGTTAAAGTTATTTACAAAGAAAATTATGAATTTTCACTTAATATATTATTTTATATTTCATACTGATTCAGTAGTGTTATTTTGCCTTTTACGATTAAATACTAAAGCGGTTTTATGCCAAACAGTGACTTTGGAAAGCTGCTTGTGCCAAAGCATTCTTTTGGGTCCTTCTTACTCCAGGCAGAACAACACAGCACCTGGTGGAAGATGCAGATACAATAAAACAAAATAAAACTGTGTGAAAACGTCAATAGAGAAACCAAGAATCTGTGCTGATTGCTGATGCAGACTGTTTTGTAATAAGCTTATTTGCCACTTGACTTTTACAAATGATTACATATGCATATAAAAATGTAAGGATTGTTGTAAGCATTAAAACAATTTCTATAAGCTGAAAGGTCATTAGTAAGGACAAAAGGATTCAGGTGTCACTGCCTATGGCTTTGGCATTTTATGTACTAAAAAATGTATGGCTTGTGCTCTGTGGACTTGTATGTTTTTGCTCCAGCTATAAATGAATAAATGTACCAGTAGTGGTGTGTATTTGTTGACTTTGTTAAGTATTTTTTTGTGACCATGGTGCAGTGGTGTCTTCTTCAGTTAAATGTTGGCTTCCATAGAGTGTAGGTGGTGAAGTTCACTTGAAGTATGGTTACATTTTTCAGATAGAGCTTAGTCACTTGTTCAGACCTTAAGCTTGGAGGAGTGAATCTTAGAGCTAGGGGAGCTATAGCTTGAAGTTGCTACCAAGAGAGTGTGTTGGCTTCCTGCTCCAAGAAGGCAGAAAAGATGCATCATCTTGGTTTCAAGAGGTGTGTAGCCTCTGATGACTAAAACAACAGGCAGAGTTTTGATACTGTATTTTAAATATACTGATGTATTTGCCTTGGGTGTTGTTTTTTTATAGTTAGAGTTTGGACCCTGATTAGTGCTTTCCATAAGTCCACAAAATTGATAACTGAAATTGGTAATCATGTATTTACAAAATGTACCACTTCAAAAACATTTGTTCAGTACATGTTCTTCCATCATGGAATCCCATTTGTTTGTCTCTGAGGTACATATTAATATCTGTATGAAGTCTGTTCAAGAGCACCACAGTGAATATTGCTGTAGCCACTTACAATAGATTTCCCTTTTGCAGTGACTTAACAGTGGAACCATTAATCCATTCTTGTTGGACAGAATGTTTGGTCCAGTATGTGCTGAATCAGAGTACCATCCATGTAACCATTAAACCATACGTTTATGTAATTCTATCACAGGAGTCACATTATATATGAGATATTTTATAATATTTTACACTGGAGCTTTTAAGATATGTTTATGACTGACTTTTAGCTGTTCAAGTATAATCTCTTTGTCGCAAGCAGTGTCTGGTTCAGGTTGATTTAAAATTACATGGAAATGTTTGATCCAACCTGCTCCTTTTTTTTATCTCTACATTTTTCTCACTTCACAAACTATTCTCAGCTTTGTTTTGGAGTTATGCATTGTGCTGCTCTTTTGTACCTCAATGTATCTGTGAACTAATTAACTGTCGTTTGTTTCTCCTGTGACATAGCCTGACAAGTTACTTTAATTCCTTGTATGTTTTGTGTTTTGCAAGGTAAAGTTCATTTAGTGGTCCGTGTCAGTGTGTGTGTTGTTTGAAAAATCAGTGCACTACGTCCCTAGGCTCCTTTTATACTGCACCTAAAAGTGCTCCAGGTGCTTGATGACCTAGGTTCTGGCAGCACTTCCAGGTGTGGCGGAAGCACTACCCAAAATGACTCAGCAGATCCTGCTGCAGCATCCCTTTGGCGGTGCCCACGGATCCCAACAGGGCTTCACCAAACTCCAACTTTCATGAAGTCCTGCGGGAGTCCGAGGCACCACTGCAACCCAGGGGGGCTGCCATCTAGGGAAGATAATGCTCTGGCCATGCTTGCTCTCTCAATTCTTTCATCGTGGAGGCATCCCGGCTGGGCAAGTGCCCAGGCCACACGCTACAGTGTCCTCATTACTTATTGGAAAACAGCTATTGATGTTGGGGTGCAGGAGAAGGAGTATGCCAGGTTCCGTCAACCCTTTCCTTGCTGATCCACTTCTTATAGTATTTACCCAGCTGTCTGCAGGGCATCAGATCTGTTTGATGGCAGTATCCTATAGCTTCACAGAGCATCTTTGGCTACAGCAGGCCAACAACTTTATATATACTGTATGTTGTAATCTGTTATAGTTTTATCTCAATTTTAAACATACAGTAGACCCCCACAAAGTCACGGTTCAGGGTTCGCAGACTCGGTCGTTCGCAGATTTTTTCTTAGAACCTAACTATTAATTGTTAGCGGAAAACGCAAATATCCTCCACAATTTTTTATGGCTTTTTTTCATGGCAATATTGTGCAGTAGAGAGAACAGGAAGCAGCCGTTGAGGAAAACGAAGTTTGGGATGGTAAAAGTAGCCAATCCAAGAGCGTTATTCATTTCTCCTTGTTGATTGATTGCTGTCCTGTGATGCGACTCCAGCTGAATCCTCCAGTCCTCGTGTTTTCCATTTTATTGTATTCATTTTGTTATTCTTAAATGCACAAGATGTCGTCGAATCACCCTGAACCTTCTAAGGCTTCTGGCACTGAACCTAAGCACCAGAAGAAGGTTGAACTACTGGATTTGCTCCAGGAACTAAAATGTTATGCTGCAGTAGCGCGCCACTATGGCATTAATGAAAGCACCACATGCTACATAAAGAAGAACGAAGCAGCGATCTGGAGTACCGTCTCTGTAAGTTTCTGTGATAGTGCCAAAAAGGTAACGACCGTAAGGAATAAAAATCGTCAGGATGGAATCTGCCTTGACATTGTGGATCACCGACTGCAGGAAGAACATCCTCTTGGACGGTAACATCATCCATGAGAAAGCACGAAAATTGTACCAGCAGTTCGCTACAGGAGACAATGTAGCAACTTCCCATCACAATGTTCCTGAAACCTATAAAAAAAAGCCAGCATGAAACCCCACCAGAAGAAGACCCATCCAAAGATATGACTCCTCCTGAAGCGCCTGAAGAAGAGGCGCCACCCGAGGAGTTTTAAAGCGTCTGCATTGTACTGCACAGCTACTTCATCATCATCAATATCATTCATCATTGGTGAGTACCTGTACATTTTACTGTATTTTAATTAAATGAAATTATTATGTATTTACTTTACTTATAGCAAATAAAACGACAGCACATACCAAAGAAAACGTGCTTGCATGGATTACAGTACGTATAGCGGTAACATCTCTATTTTACATTCTAGCACCGTGGGAGACATAGCAGTACAGTACTGTACAGTATATGGGTTTACCTTTATATTCTGTTTTTAGGTAATGTATTAAGGTAATTTTTTAGGTAATGCATTAATGTATTAAGCTGAGTTTGCAATGAAATTAAAGTGCTTTGGGGGCATACTGTATTTAGGGTTTAAACTATAAAAATAGGCATTTAAAAGGCACTTTTTAAACACATCCAAAAGTCGCGGTTTTTCACAATTCACAGGTGCTCTAGGAACGTAACCCCCGTATTGGTTTGAACCAACACCAGCACCTCAGTATGCTTTGACATTGAAGTAACTTGTCTATTGTAGATTATCACATATACACTTAGATTCCTTTTTTTTTCTCTCCAGTCTTTTAGTGAATGTTGTTTTGGCAAAAGAGTATATTTCATTAACAGAGTATAAAAGCAAAACTATTTCTCCAGGATGACATACTTGATTTGCAGATCCAAACGGTTCTACTGTTTTTTGTATGCCCCATCTGCTACAATGTATTTCTGCACCAATGTTCCATCTATTTATGTACTTAAAAAACATACAAAGGTCTCTAAAATGTCTAGTTATATTTTAATCATAAAAGTACAAAGGCAGTCAGTCCAATATAGACATGACAAGTTTCAATCTATATTGTAATTTATATTACACTTAAAGTTACCTTAAAATCTTTTGCTTTGCTAATAATAGTAAACAATAATGGGAAATAATTAAATCTAGATTAAGCAAGATAAACATGTTTAATTACATGTCTGATCATAGCTAAAACTGTTGTCCTGTGTGAATACTTTAATGATTATATCTTTTAATCTCATTTAATCTGATTTTAGAATATTTATTATCTTTATTAGAATTTTTCACACAATTGGAAGGGAAATAATTAGACAATGCATTTTAATTGGGATTTAAGTTACTCTTCTGATGGGTGAATGTTCAGTGGTGGCCATGCACAATCAAAACATTTGTCTGTCTATTTTGCACCTTCTTTCCTTGCTGATTTGTTGTATTACTGTACATTTACTGTACTTTTCCAGTTCTGTCTTAACCACTGCTGTAATTTTAAAGGAACCTTTTGTCTCTCCAATCTATACTTTTTTGTAAGTATTTACATTAACTTCATTTCCTCATATACTCATAATATCCATACAGAAACAGTTCTCATACAGAATCCTCTACTATAGGTAGAATATTTTATTCCACAGTCTTATGTTAATATTGTGCTTTCTGCCATTAAAATATATTTTCCTCCATTTAACCTTTCTGAACAGCAATGTTGGCATTATCAAAGAATACTGCAAACTTAAATTGCTTTGATTATGATCTGCTCATTTCATTGAATTATTTAGGTATTACTGTTGTGGATTTGATTAACTCTTCTGGATTCTCTCATTTTTGTGCATTTCTTTCCCTTGTTCTGCCACTCTCATGTACTCTTTCTTACTTATTCCCTTTAAAGATTTTTATTTTTGCCAACACATTTTATATCTGATCATATGTAATTAATTACATCTTTTTCATTGTGATACTCATCTGTTCTGGCTTTCCCATTACTGCTTTTTTCAAGTATTTGATGAACTCCATTTTTTGTATATTTTTACTGCTTTTAATGGCCTTATTATTTATTCTTAAAATAGTCTACTACCACTTTTTCCCAGCCATTTCACTTTTTCAAGTCAATTTTTTAGACAAGCCTACACATTACATTAATTTGCTTTGTTTCCCAAATGATT
>JANRMT010062833.1:36694784-36731350 GCA_026402145.1 Polypterus bichir lapradei
ATTACAATTGCTCAGACCCTTTAGCTGCTGCCTACTCACACATGTGTAACAACTGATATCAGTCATTTGGGAGTATTTGCACAATTTTATGCAAGTTCCAGTATTTTTTGGGAAAAGCGTTATTTGTGTAGAGGCTTTTACTTGATTTATATAAGTTTTTACTTTTATTATTTGTTAAACTATATTAGAACATTAAAAAATTAGAAATATTTTCGCAAGAACAGGGGCCATGTGTATAATTCACACTAAAACATGGCGTACGGACAAAAGCAGAAATGTGCTTATGCACAAAAAAATCGAGATGCATAAATCTGTGCATACAGCAATCCCTCCTCGATCACGGGGGTTGCGTCCCAGAACCCCCTGCGATAGGTGAAAATCCACGAAGTAGAAATCATATGTTTGTATGGTTATCTTTTATATATTTTAAACCCTTAGAAACTCTCCCACACTGTTTATAAATATTATCCACAAAGTTATACAGTAAACCCTCGATTATCATAGTTAATCCGCTCCAGACAGATAAATGAATTTCCACGAAGTAGGATTCTTTATTTATAAATCTAATATTTTCGCAGTTGGAGCATTGGAAACCTGTTTACGACCTTCTAAATACGTTTTTTAACATTATTAGAGCCATCTAGACATGAAATAACACCCTTTAGTCAAAAGTTTAAACTGTGCTCCATGACAAGACAGAAATGACAGTTCTTTCTCACAATTAAAAGAATGCAAACATATCTTCCTCTTCCTCTTTAAAGGAGTGCCGTCAGGAGCAGAGAATGTCAGAGAGAGAGACAAAAGTAAACACTCAAAAATCAATATGTTGGGCTTTTAAGTATACGAAGCACCGCGATAAAGCAGCCGCAATGAAGGGATCAATGTGAAGGTAGTCTTTCAGCATTTTTTAGAGGAGCATCCGTATCTTCTAAGCAAACAGCCTCTGTGCGAACAGCCCCTCTGCTCACACCCCCTCCGTCAGGAGCAGAGAATGTCAGAGAGAGTGAGAGAGACAGAGAAAAGCAAACAATCAAAAATCAATACGGGCTGTTAGAGCTTTGAAGTGTGCGAAGCACCACGCGGGAAGCATATCGTATATCATTGAGGAGTTTTATTTAATACATAATACGTGCTCTGATTGGGTAGCTTCTCAGCCATCCGCCAATAGAATTGTATTGTATAGTAAATGTATGAAATCAACTGGGCAAACAAACTGAAGAAGCATGTACCATAAATTAAAAGACCCATTGTCCGCAGAAATCCGCGAACCAGCGAAAAATCCGTGATATATATTTAGATATGCTTACATTTAAAATCTGCGATGGAGTGAAGCCGCGAAAGTCGAAGTGCGATATAGCGAGGGATCACTGTACACCAATTTCCACGTTCTTCCGCTACATAAATCCCAGTCAACGTGAAAAGTATCGCACGTGCACATGTCTGCTGCCACTCCCCAACTCCTCCCAGAATTATGCCTCTTAGAATATGCAAATTAGTATAAATAGTCCTTAAGGTCTGTGAAAAGGCAATGGCAAAAGCATGGGGAATATTGAAGAATTTCAGCAAATACCAAGTGTATGCAAGGAAAAACGCTCTATTTGTTGGTTTAAACAGTGGTATAAACAACAAAAGGAAGATGAACAAGTGACATAGCGTGTCGGAGAAACTCAAAAGCTCAAGTTCACAAAGTCGCACAGTGCCCAAAATAAAAAAGTTGTCAGATATCAAAGTCGCCATGAAAAGACGAGTCGTAGCCCACCATCTGAGTGTCATATGAAAGCTTATTAAGGTACAGAGAAAAGAAAAAAAAATACAGACACAGTGGGAGAAAAGCTGGAAATGTCAACTTTAATTTCGTAATTTCCACTTAAATGACGTAGTTTATTTAGTCATTAAAGTAGAACATCACAAACTTTATCTTAAAATTGTTTAATTTAAATTAGTTTCTCAAATACCATTGTAACTAAAGTAGCATGTTAAATGCTTTGTATTGTATGTGTTCTTCTATGTGCTCTGTGTGCGAATCACTATGTGCTTCTTAAACGGGCTTTCTCTTCCTCAGACAGGACACAGAATCCATTACATTTGTAATATTACATCTCTCTGAATAATTTAAATACTGAGATGTATACTTGATATCATTTTTATGATAATAGGAATTAATGCATATATTAAACATGGGAACACAGTGGCGCAGTGATAGTGACGAGCTGGCGCCCCGTCCAGAGATTGCTCCTGCCTCACGCAAAGATGTTTGCTGCGCCATGCGCGACCTTCGATTAAATAATTTACTGCAGCAGTACTGTTTCTTTCAAATGTACTAATCATCAATTCCTGTCCTTCCTTTTCTTTCTCCAAGTACCCAATCACCACACAATCAGCTCTGTAATAGACATTAAGCCATCTGTAAGCTTAGAATGCTGATTCCTCAAAACTTTTAAGGAACATTGAATTATCTTCATAGTACATGTTTAATTATTCTATCCAGCTCCTTGCTAGTGCTGCTACACCGTGTCAACACATGTTTATTATTAACAATATACACTAGATTATTTAAATGATGTTAACATGTTATCTGTATAATGTAATAAACATATTTTGCTCCATTTCATCTTAAAATGATATCATATATGTAATCATATGTAAATACGTGCTAAAGTGGCTCAGGTTGTGCAATATTATATCTGTATCACTAGTTTACAGTGAGGTCATTGTACTTATAAGTACAAACAGTTCTACAAGGAGCACTTGATGGACTGATTGATTACGTTTATAGTTCTTGGGATGAAACTGTTTCTGAACCGCTAGGTCCGTACTGGAAAGGCTCTGAAGTGTTTGTCATATGGGAGCAGTTCAAATATAAAGCATGGCCGAGTGTTGCAGTGAGAGTAGTATGGAAAAAATATGATCCGCTGTGGCAACCCCTAACGGGAGTAACTGAAAGAAGAAGAAGATGCAGTCACAGTAACAATGCTAAAGCAGCTATGGTATTTGGAATAGTTTGGCCATTCCGTGGACCATTATATTGTTACAGGTTAATTACAATCAGATGCCTTAAACTAATAAACAATATGCAGTTAATTTCAGTGTATATGATAAAGACGCCTCAGGGATGTGGATCTAAAAAAGTAAGGGAAACCACATTGGAACAAAAGCATTTCTTTGATGCTGGGTGCCGCCAGTTTGCAAAACTGAGCGGAGAACTTGCGTACGCCAAGGATTGAGCTAGCGTGAAAATGTGCGTGGCTTTATGCCAAGTTTAGTTTTTATACATCGCGATGTGAGCATGGAAACCGGTGTAGACAACATTTTTGTGTGTACGCAACCTTTATACATGAGGCCCCAGGCCATTCATCCAAAAAATTTTGCCAATCCTATCCACATAATTTCTAATAAAATAACATCAAGTTGAATTTTGAAAGTCCCTGAAGTCCTACTCACTATCACACTACTTGCCAATGAATTCCACATGTCTACAGCTCTAAGTGTGAAGAAAACATTCCAACATGTACATGAAATTTACCCTTAACAAATTTCTAACTGTGTCCTTGTGTTCTTGCTAAAGTCATTTTAAAGTACAGCTTGTACTAATAGCTGTTCTAATATATATCATAATAATATCTTTCAGTAATATCTTTCACTGTAGTAATTATTATCTTTCAAAATTTTATCAATCATGTCACCACTTAATCTCCTTTTGCTTGAAATGAAAAGATTCAGCACCTTGAATATCTTCTCATAGCTAATACCTCTCAGTCCCAAAATAAGCCTTGTCTCTCTTCTGTAGACTTTCTCTAGCTCTGCTATGCTTGGAGACCAAAATTGCACGCAGTACTTCTAAAGAGGCCTCACCAGTGCGTTATAAAGCTTAAGCAGAACCTTCTTTGACTTTGCTCATCGTGCTATATTACCTGTTAGACTTTTTATTGGTTGGTGTACACTGTTTGAATGAAGGTAGTGTTGAGCCACTTCAACTAATAGGTCCTTCTCATAAGGAGTACTTTTAAGTTTTTCAGATCTTGCATAGTATATTCAAATCTAACATTTCTAATTCTTGTGTGTGATACTTTACATTTATTTATGCCTGAGGGACACTTCTTCTAAGCTTACCTAATTCTGATATGGTTTTTTGCACCATAACTATTTGCTTCCTGTGTATGAGTCAATTTTGTACCCATCTACAGAGTATTTCCCTGAACTCTGACTATCTGCAGGGTCAGTCTCATTAGTCTCAACTGCAGCATTTTTCGGCTTGCTTAAATTATGATTTAGGCATACACGTAGATGGTTACTCGATAGCTGGTTATTGTGAGAGCCTATACTACTGGTGAAAATTTGTACTTTCTCGTAATTAGGTTTTTCTTTTCATCCATATGATAAGGCCCCTTTGCAAGTAGGGCCCCAGGGTGTACACCCAAGTCACCCGGATGTACCTGATACTAGCATCCTTGAAATGTCTTAGGAAGATACATTCTTGAAAGTGATTAGGCTGGAGGCATTAGGAGATGAATACTCTCAATATGCTGTTGTGAATATTATCGATGTTCTAATATCTCTCCTTTCATAACTACAATAAAACTTTTATACTTTTACCCTGGTTCTTGCAAACAGCTGAATGTCTCTTAATGGCCTCAATTACAAATTAATTATACCTTTAATTACAAACCCTTTACAGAGCTGAGTGCTACATAATTATTGCATTCTTTTTAGTGATGTAAAAAACCATCTGCCACCTGCATCATGATGCTTTGTCTTTAACATTATTTTTTTAAACAGTTTTATTGTAATGTTCTATGCTCTGGCATATAATGCCAACTGTACAATGTACAGACCGCAGTCTTAATCATGTAACATACTACGGTGTCACAGATGCATTTTCTCTATATGTGATTAACACTATGAAATTTTAATTTAAAATCTGAACATCCCAGTGTTCAGTGTGCCCAGAGGCACAGTGTATTACAATCACAAGTCATGAGTAGGTTAGGCTGTAGGGAATTTAGGACAGGGTTAGAATTTAATTTAATTAGGACAGACAGTATTATACCTGCAAATATCCAAGATTTACAACAAAAAAAAAATGAAGTAAAATGAGTAATACATTAAAAATTGCATGCTTAACTACATTTATCTTAGAGTTCCTGAAGAAGTTAATGTTAAAAAATAAACCACTGATAGTTATTTTTGGCAATTACTGCAGATCATTGTGTTTCACTAATATGCAGGAATTCTAAGAAGATGCAAGAAAAGCATACAATACAATACAATTTATTTTTGTATAGCCCAAAATCACACAAGAAGTGCCGCAATGGGCTTTAACAGACCTTGCCTCTTGACAGCCCCCCAGCCTTGACTCTCTAAGAAGACAAGGAACAACTCCCAAAAACAAACCCAGTAGGGAAAAAATGGAAGAAACCTCGGGAAAGGCAGTTCAAGGAGAGACCCCTTTCCAGGTAGGTTAGGCGTGCAGTGGGTGTCAAAAGGAAGGGGGTCAATACAATACAATACAATACACAGAAAAGAACAGAACAAATCCTCAATACAGTATAAAAATACAATTTTTTATAAGTACATAGCAGAATTTAACAATGGATGACATTACATAATATGATTTGGATTTCTTTATAGTCCTGGAGACCTCATCCATCAAGCTGCCTCCCCCATTTGGCCATTCCACAGCTGAAACAGTGCATACAACCAATGAGGTGCATGCAATATTATTTATCTGGATGTTCAGAAAGCTACTAAAAGGTATCAAATAAAAGGTTGTTCATTAAACTAGAAAAATGAGAACTCAAGGTAAAGTGTGCAGTTGGACGTAAAATTGGCTTAAATACTGGGAATAAAGGGATAATTTGTGACAGCCTTTTTTCAAAATTAGGTGACGCAAAAAGTGGTGTCTCTTAGAGAACAATCTTGAAGCTGCAGCTCTTTTTAGGATATTTAAACGATCAAGATAAAAATATGAAAATCTGGATGATATCAAACTAGGCAGAATGGCAGGCAATCTAGAATTAGTGGAACTATTGCAAAGGTATCTAGACTCAAAACAGGCATGGGCAGAATTGTGGCAGATGTAATTTAATGTATGTAAATGTAAAGTGTTGCATGTAGGAAGTTTGAGTACACAGAAAATGTAAGTACACAATAGGAGGTTTGAAGCTTGAAAATTATGAGAAGGACCTCATATAGTATTATGGCCTCCTCACTATCTACATCTAAATAGTGTACAAAAGCCATTACAATGGCCAATACCATGATAGCTTATAAAGCATGATGTGTAGAGTACAATTCAAAGGAGGTTAAGTTCAGGCTGTATAATGCAATAGTGAGGACTCTTCTGGAGTACTGTGTGAAAATTCCAAGTTGACATTGCTGTAGATCATTTGTCCACCCGGCCCTTCTCTGTTACACCACAATGCCTGATGGTGGAGGTAAAATTCAGCAGCAGTGGTGGAATAAGACAAAAAAGAAATTGCAGTGCTAAAGACAGTCCAGAGAAGAGCAACTAGACAGATTCCAAGACTGAAAAATAAAAAAAAAAAGATTTAAAGATGACATGAAGTTTCTGAAGTTATGAAAGAAATTTATACAGTTGATCTCAATTATTCCTTTAAATTAAGGTCTGGTTTTGCAGAAATGTTAGACAGTTCTTCTTCATATAGAGAATCATAAACACATGGGATAAACTTGCAGGTGGTGTGGTAGACAGTCACACTTTCAAAAATGATCTCGATATTAACTACATTTTTGCAGTTTGTTAAGTGTCTTATGTGCAATCAACAACCATGACTAATATCAAATAGTGGTCAGTTTTAAAAGAACTCTTCAAAACATGCACAATATGTTGCATATTAATAATTCTGAAAATGTTAAGGAATACAGTTGCTGAGCTTTCTCTGTATATAAAATAAAAAAGGCACACAAAGAACATAAAACTCATGTTTAACAGTGCATGCTTAAATCATACAAAACAGTTGGCAAAAGTAAAACTTAATACAGCTGCAAACAATAAAATGTTGGAAAATTAAATATTCTAGAACTATGTTATTGTGGTTGAATTGTTGTAAAGGTTCTTGAGAAAGACAGACATAAACAAGCCAAATTTCAGGGAGCAAAAGTAATTTGTCTGAGCCAAAACAATAACCAGAAATTAAAGCTAAAATAAAAAAATATATATTTTCACCTGAGAGATCACAATGAAAAAAAAAAACACACACCAATGAGCAGTGATTTGTTTTGATTTTTATTTGCACACCATTGACATTTATACTGTTGCAGTGGTGACATTAATTACTGTGCACTTCCGGCAGTCATGCCTAACAACTCCATATAAGCAGAGAAGAAAAGTCAATGCCCATGTAACTTAATATGCCTTTAAAAGAAATGAAGCAAACAATAACATTCTTAAATATGTTATGAATAAGAATTTAAAAGACAGCAATGTATTCTGAATGTATCAATAACCCCCAAAATTAAAAAAGGTCAATAAAAGAAGAATAATTAAGTCAGAAAAAATGAAAGGAAGGTCAGTTTTTCATAGAAATTTCAAACTATATTTGAATGATTGTTAATCATCTTTATAGCATTAATGAACACTGCCTCCGGGTCCTGCAGCATTCTCTGTGTATCCATAATCGTCCCCTTGCTGCAAACGCCCTGCCCGTTCCCTGACTGAAATAACTGGAGTGCAGGCAGTTTTTCAGATTTGTCAATGGTCTTTTTCTTCACACGTAGTGAAAGGCTGTGAGCGACTATGTGACATGTCTTAGTAATTACTGTCTAGTTGTCTACAGAACAATTCACACCTGGACAGCAATGGTAGCAGGAAAGGTTTTTTGAAGGTGAAAACAATAAGCTACAGGAAATCACGCCACTGTGGATATCATCAAAATACAAAACACAGCTATTCACAGAACTGTAGTCAGAACTGTCTCATGTAGAAAATTTACACGTTGCATACAGAAGCATTTTTACTATAAGTTGTGCTTTTTTAAAAGAGATGCCTTTTCAAGGTGCATTATTAGTAAAGAGTGATAGATAGATAGATAGATTGATTATGTAGTACTGTGGTTAAAGGATTATTTTCAGAATGGTTTTAAAATACAGAAATGTGGTCCTTTTGGGTCACCGTTGAGGCTGTTGCTCATGGCAAAATATTAAAATTATACCAGACGAAAAGAGATTGCATTTGGATTTAGTCAGACCGTTAAAATTATGTGTAATGTAAATAAATATAACATGTTATACAGTATATTAGAAGTAGACTTACCCCATATAATTGAAGGAGTTCTGAGCTGGAAAATGTGATTATGATAAACACTTGGGTTTCCAAAATTCAATTAGTACAGAAATGATTAAAAACATTAATTTAAAGCTAAATTGTATACCATGTTATGTGAAGTCCAAGGAAAGGGAATGTATAATATACTTCTAAATTCACATATGGAAGCTATGTGCAGTTTTGGTCTGCACATTACAAGGCAGTCATAACAGAGAGAGAGAAAAGTCACAATAACAGCTAGACTTACTTCACTATAGTGGAGAATGAGCTAGGAGGAATGAGTAAGGACGATAAATCATTTGATCCTTAGTAAACAAGATCAAGGTGTTAAAAGAGAGAATGTGATTAATTATAAAAAGAACAAAGATATGATGTAGAATACTAATCATTGCTCTAAACTGAAAGTATAGGGTCACTGATGTATGATGGCTAAGGGTAAATTCTGTTGAAATGCATGAGAGAACTGTATATAAATGGAACAAGCTACCAAGCAGCAGAGTTCAGATTAGCTCTTTGTAGACCTTATGATCTCAAAGAAATTTTGGAATAAGAAATAAAGAGCTAGGCTAGGCTAAATGGCTTCTTATGTTAGAAAATTTAACCAAAAAGTATACTTTCCCTAAATATCTGTTTCATTTCCTCATTTAGTTTCTTGTTACCAAATCCAATTTTCAGCTCTTTTACGTGTGCAGTGTTATCACTTGACTAGTCAAGTCAAATTGGGGAGCATGCACTGGTACAGTGCGTTGCCCCACCCACTACACAACAAAACCATTTGGGATCCCTATTAGCAACCCCCCAGGCAGACATGCGGTCCAGTCCCACCCTCCGGAAATGACCCTCTATCTGCCGCAGCCAAGTGTTATGTGGGTGACCCCTTGGCCTGGTCCAGCCATTCGGGTCCCCAACAATGAGGATCTTACGAGCTGTATCACCCTCGGGGAAACGCCACATGGCTGTAGTGCCGTAACTGCCGCTCCCTCACAATGCAGGTAACGTACCTCATTTGGGACTCCATGAGCAACCGTTCATTCGACACAAAATCAAACCAACAGTACCCAAGGATTTTCCGGAGAGACACAGTACCAAAGGAGTCAAGTCTTCGCCTTAGGTGACTGGATAGCGTCCATGTCTCTCAACCATATAGCAAGACAGGAAGCACCAGGACTCTAAAGACTTGGACCTTCGTCCTTTTGCATAGATATCAGGAGCGCCAGACGCCCCTTCGCAGTGACCTCATGATCCCCCCATGCTCTCCCAATCTGTCTACTGACTTCATAGGAAGAGTCACCAGAGACATGAATGTCATTGCCAAGGTAAGTAAATCTCTCGACAAGGTCGACACTCTCTCAGCCAACAGACACACTGCTGATGGCTGTGCCCAAGAGGTCATTAAAGGCCTGGATCTTGGTTTTTATCCAGGACACTCGCAAGCCCAGACACTCAGACTCCTCTCTCAGTCTCTCGAGTGCCAAGATCAGTGCCTCCATTGACTCCGCAAAGATCACAGCATCGTCAGCAAAGTTAAGATACGTGAATCTTTCTTCACCAACAGATGCCCCACAGCCGCTGGACCCTACGACCTTGCCAAACACCCAGTCCATACAAGCATTGAACAGAGTAGGAGCAAGAACACACCCCTGACGAACCCCATAATCAACTGGGAAAAACATAGAGGTTCTGCCTCCACTCTGCACAGCACTCACAGTACCAGTGTACAGGATGGCCATGATATCCGGCAACCTCAAGATGATCCCACGAACCCTCAGGATGTCCCACAGGGCAGCTCAATCAACGCCTTACGAAAATCAACAAAGGCTGCAAAGAAGCTCTGCCGATATTCGTGTTTGCACTCCATGAGAACCCTCAGTGCCAGGATGTGGTTGATGGTAGACTTCTTAGGTATAAAACCAGACTGTTCCGGTTACTGGCAGGTGAGCAAGTTATCATGGATCCTATTGAGAATGAGCCTAGTAAGGACTTTGCCTGGCACCGAGAGCAGTGTTATCCCCCATAGCTGCTGCAATCCAGTCGATCACCCTTCCCTTTCCAGATAAGGACAACAAGTCCCATTTTCCAGCCAGTTTGGATGATGCCTGCCTCCCAAATGGAAGCAAAGATTGCTTGTAATGCCAGGAGGACAGCCTTACCACCAGCCTGGAGAAGTTCACCCGGATACCACAGATCCCTGCAGCAATCAATGAGATTGGGTGGTTCACAGCTAATTGGAGGATCAGCCTCAAGGACCGTGGACCCAGAGATATCCAGCATCCTAGCCGGAGGATCAGCTTTGAACTACTGCTTAAAGTAGCCAGCCCAACGGGTCACAACTGCAGTGTCATCTGTAAGGACCATTCCAGCAGCCAGCTGCCCTGACTGCGACTCTCTGAGGAGCAGATTCGGATATGCGTAATGCTTTGATTCCTCTGTAAGCAGGACGTGGGTTGCTGGACTACAGATGGTGTGTCACTTGCTCACAGATTCCTCTAACAAGAGCTTCCTATCTGCCCTCAGAGCCCTTGCAGCCATCCTTTTTAGTTCCCGGTACAGACCAGAGTTGCCATTGCGCCGTGCACTGCGACTCCTCTCGATGATATCCAGGGTGCCCTGCAAGATGAAACACGTCCTTCTGGGAATACCGGTAACACCAACACAACCCTCAGCAACCTTGTCACGGAAGGTCTCCCACATCACATTAGGATCAGCAGTTGCACCCAAATCTGCAAGTTCCTCACACAAACTGTGTGTAAACTCATCAGAAACAGCCTGATATTGGAGTCTGGCCAAGTCCAGGCTCATTTTCCTAGTAGGTGGTAACCTACTGGACCTAAGCTGGATCCTAAGAGTAGGAACAACAAGTCTGTGGTCAGAATTCACAAACTGGGCACTTGACTAGTATGATTGTGTATTATTCCATTGCCCATGTAGGAAAGGCATAAAAAACATAACCAGTCTGTCATTCTCAGCACTACATTGGTCAAGAACCTATCGCGGCAGCACTAGATGTAAGGTGGGAAACATCCATGGACAGGGTGCCAGTTCACCATAGTGCTTGAATATACATACAGTATCCAATTTATATCACAAAATAGACATTAAAGCAAATATCCAATATAGCTTTAAGTGGTTTTGAAATCATCATGTACAGTAAGTGGTGTTGGATTTAGTGAATGTATCAGACAAAATCAAACAAACGCTATAATGAGGTTTATAGCTGGTAATTTAGATTTTAAGTGTGATGTTTGAAGTTGATCAGCAGTCAGTTTTTTGTGTGTTGATCTGATTGAAACACTGTAACAAGTACCTAAAAAAATCTTAATCTGGTTTCACAAAAAAAAATCTGTATAACATTCTACATTTCCCATTGGGATTAATACAGTTTATCTAATCTAATTCTGAAGAAATATAGCTATGATAAAGGGCATTTTGTCACATAAGAATTGTCCAGCAGATTACATTTTAAAATATATGTTAAAAAAGATTGCTTATGTTTTATTGATGCAGCAAGATTATATGTAAAACAACCTCAAAATAAACAACTATGAAAGGTCTCAGTATTAATTTTATACTAGGAAACCAGACCTCCAGTCTTCAAATTTAGATGGTTACTATAGAACAAGCTGAACATTTCTAATTTGGGAGGGCAGTGTTTTGGTTTTACCATGAAAAGACACAGCTTCACAGCGATCACATTGGTGATGTAACTTTGTGAAGTAGTGCTCAGTTGTCAGCTTTTACTTCTCTCTTATACTGTACTGTTTTTGCATCCTTTGTCCTTCCATAATACACCTGACGCACAGCAGATGTCAGAGGCAGAGTCTTCTTATTATGCAGTTGTTTGTGGTGGTTGATGATCAGTAAACACAATACTTACAATTGATTATGAATTCAAAAGACATATGTAGCATGTCCTGGAGTATTATTTATAGATGAAGTCAAAAGGATTGAACAGTAAATTTTTCGCCTACCAGTAAGACACTCAGCAGATGACGCCACTTTCCTTTATGCCATGTTACTTCGTCGATCACTTTACTTTTTTACGGTTGCTGCAACTTCAAATTTTTTGACTTTCCAGGACAATATCAGGTCATAAGCTTTCAATTAAGACCAAAATCAAGGTTCTAGCCACAGTAGTTTTTAACAAACAGCAGGTTGCAATGTCATTTGTGCTTAATGGTCAGCAGATGCTGCAGCTGTCATTCATTTTCCTCCTACAAGCTTTACTTTTGCATTTTGGCAACATGTTCTTTTGTTTTCACCCTGAAAAAAAAATCCTCAGATTTACTATGATCATATTGGTGAAGTAAATTTCCCAATTAGTGCTCATGTGTTGGTATACATTTATCTGTTTTTGTTGTTGCATTCTGTATATTGGCATGTTGTTGGTATCTGTGATTTGCTTGACACTTAGCAGAAGTAGGTGGCCTCCTATTTTTTTTCTATCATGACACTACATTTGCCTATCACTTTGACAAACAAAATGTAAGTGCAGGTGAGTTTGGCGAGGTGGCTGTCACCTAATATTTTTTGCAGCACAGTCCATATCAGGTCATTATCTTTTGATCAAGACCAAGATCAAGGTTCTAGCCCCAGTAGTTTGTGAATAATTGCATGACAGATGGATAGACCTTAGCATTTTATATATATATATATATAGTAAGTTAATGGATGCTTGGTGGCGCTATTGCCCCTTGAAACCCAATAGACAGATGTAGACACTGGTTTAAAAGTACCAAGAAGTATTTTAATATTCTTCAATAAAGTGTCCAAAAGCACCTCCACCACCATAAACAATAAATCAATAATTAATAAATCATAAATAACCAATCCTCCACTCCCAGCAGCTCTGTCACACTCCCTCCCAACTCCAGCTCAGCCTGCTGTCCTTTAAATAGTCCTTGAACCGCTCCTGTCCTTCTGTCCATGTGATTCCATAGCACTTCCGGGTCAGTTAAAGATATATTTTTCTTCAGCCCGGAAGTACTTCTGTTTCTCCGTCCTCATGACTTGGGAGTACTTCCGGGCTACCGGGAAAATAAAAATCCCCATGTCTCCCAGCAGCATCCCACGATGGCACTCACGGCACTCAGCAGGGCTGTGAAGCCGAACTCCATCTCCCATTGTGCCCTGCTGGAATCTGGGGCACCTCCATGCTGCAGGGAAGATGCCATCTAGCGTCTTGGATGCGTTGGCTGGGATGAGCTGCCGGCCGTCCATCACAATATATATATAGTGAAACTGGCGCTTGGTTGGCACCGACCCAACACAGATTGACACCAGAGGCACGGCCAAAATAAACAAAAAGATTTCTTTTTCTTTTTCACCTGTGGAGCACGTCTTCCCTGTGAACCCCACAGGCACAACACAGTCCCAAAATACAAAGAAAAATCACATTCCTCTTTCCACTCCTCCCAGGGCAGCTTCGTCCACCTCCTCCTGACTTGGGTGTCCCTGAGTAGTGGCTGCAGGCTCCTCTTATAGCCTACCTGGAAGTGCTGCAGGTGCTGGTTGCTTGTTGACCTACTTTTGGCTGCACCTCTGGGTGTGGCTGCACTCCCGCCCAGATGGGCTTGTTAAGCCATGCAGCTCTATGCAGCTCCCCCTGGCGGAAGCCACGGAGCCCAACCAAGATGAGCTCTGGTGTTGCACGAAAGTGGCCCCAATGCAACCCAGGTGGGCTGCCAACAAAGGTTCCAAGGGATGTAGCGTGGCTGTATATTTATTTATATATATATATATATATATATATATATATATATATATATATATATAATGTTTAACAACTTTGAACATGTAATGTTTAACAACTTTGAACATGTAATTCACTGATGCCCAAGTGCAATGAAAAAAGTATAAAATCACTTTGCACTTTAGAGTGGTAGAAGGCATAGGCAACAGTCTGAAAAGCAGTCAGTTTAAATTGCACAATTAAAGAACTAAGCTTGCTGTAATGTGCTTTTTGGGTATGGACTGGTTTAGAATATCCTGCACTTTTCAATATTAAAAGTTTCATAAACAGGATACATTTTTGTTAGATTAAAAATTGTTTTAAAGGCATCTCAGTTGTTAAATAAATTAAAGCTTTTTGAAGCAAACAGAGACTACTCATCAAGAATAGTAACAAATTCTGCAGTTGTATTCAGGTAGTCTGCCATTAAATCATAATATTCATACTGAAAGTATATTTTAAAGAAGAAAATTGAAGGAAACATATACATCATTTTTGGTAAGTATAAGGACGTGCCTGTGCTAAATATTTACACACTCCAAACCTTAATGAGACGGTAACAGACTCTGCGGTGCCAAATAATGTATTAGGCAGTGACCCATTTGGACTCTGTGTGTGTATATATATATACATATATACTGTATGTATATATATATATATATATATATATATGCCACAATTTAAGATATTCAATGAGCATGGTTTATGATTTTGACTAATGTGTCCTACTTTTAAGTGTATCATTCTGCATTATATATAAACTTGATTGGAAAACAAGAATTCATTCTGTCCCTGTTTTGCATATCTTGTAAAAGTAATAGCTTTCAGGATATTAATATCATTTAAAAACAGATCATTTTGCCAAACCAACTTAATCCAATTTTTAGGGTTGCACAGAGTCAACATCTAAGCAACTCAAGAATTAGTCCTGGTCAGGGTGCCAGTTTAGAAAATGACATATTCATACAGAGACCACCATTTCACTTGTTCTGTGCCAGGTTAAAGGAGACATTTAACCTAACTTTGTCTTTAGGATATGGAATGGAATGCCTATACCAAAGCACATACAGACATGTGAGAATACAAAACCTCCACATTGTAGTTCCTGGGCCAGGATTTCAAGCTAGGATTCTGGAGCTGTGAGGTAGCAGGACTAACTGCTGTGCTGACCTGCTAATCCAGACAGCACTGCACACAAGGTGGAAAGCAGCTCTGGATAGCGCCACAGTTCTTTTTCAAGGCAGACTCACATATACCTCCAGACTCCACACATATGGGGGAAAGTCAGAGTTTCCAGTCCACCAAACATGTTGGTCTTTAGGAGGTCTTGGACTTGGAGGAATTTGCAAACTCTATATATGCATTTGAACCCAAGACTCTAGAGCTTTGAGGCAACATAACCATTTTTAAACTAAGACATTCTTGGGGATACATTGTTAATATTATTTAAAAAGAAAAATAGTACAGTGATGCTTAATTACAGTCTTGTTTTAACAAGACTGAAAAAGGTGTTTTAAAGATGGCCTAGAATTGAAAATTAAAAATAAACATTTTAGAAATATAAGCAGTAAGACCTAAAAGGATAAGATTTTTTTTTCTTTTTTCCTGTTAATTGTTGGTATAGGGAAGACAGCCAAATACCTAAATTACAAAGTGAAAACACATGTCATCAAAAAATATAATCCTCCTGCACTGGGATTTTTTTAATGCAATATTGCTAAACCTTCATAATGAAAGTACAGTATATGTCAGATGTGTCTTCAATAATTTATCTGCTTTAATCTTGTGAGTAGGGTTACAAACAGTAATTACATATTTGGATCTTCTCCCATCTCTACATTACTGCACTGAAAATCTCAGCTTTTAATGTCATGTTCCTTCTCATGATAAAATTAAAGAACTCAAAAATCAACAGTAAATGATCAAAGGTTAGAGCAGCCCATCTGAAGAATCTGCCAAGCTATTAGCTTCCTTATTGCCCCCTACCAGTTTCACTAGAAACTCCATCTCTATATTTTTTTTTGTTAATCCAAGATAAAATATCTGAATTAAAGACTGAAAAGTGATGATATCAGATTATAAGGCTAAACCCAGATATTTGGGATGCAGTTGCATATTTTATCGGGGCCATTTTTTAACACTGCATGAAGCAGAGAATAATTCATTGTAATGCTCAACAAATTACTATTTTGTTAACACTGCATGAAGCAGAGAATAATTAATTGTAATGCTCAACAAATTACTACTTTATTTTGAAACTTCCAAGTGAAAACTTTTACTTTTGTTGTAAATATAATTTCACATAATCACTCACAGCCTTTCACTACATGTGATGAAAAGGCTCATCGACAAATCATAAAAACTGCCTGCACTCCAGTTATTTCAGTCATGGACCAGGGAAAGCATCTGTTAATATTTAAATTACAAAGGAATCTATGAGAATATTTTAATGGGTAAATACTGAATTTATTTCCAGGAAAAGTAATATAAACCAATTTTGTGAAATTAATTTTAACTCTTATCTAAGTGGATATTAGTTAAGTTAAAACTGGAATTTGTCCCATTGCTATAGCATCAGCACACTAGCTTGTCACCATGTCATAAGACCGCATGTTGAAAATTCAAAGGTATCATCAAGTACAGTACATTACATGTGGTAGAATAGCAAAATTGCTGATGTTGATCTTTAAAACTTGAAACTTTTCATTGTCACAAAAACACATCCTATCTTCTAATTCAATAATTCAAATTACCAGTAGCAAATTTAGAAACTGTTCATAGAATGGCCAGCCCGCATCAAGTTAATCCATTAGTAATACACTATAGTGTTTTTTTTTTTTGCCATTTGCTTAGTATTAAAAATTTTTATTTCCTAAAATCTGTAAAAAAATTAAACATACGTGTGTACATGAGTAGGAGCTGAAATGAACTGGCGTCCTTTTCGGGATTATTTCATGCTTAAATTGTGCCTGATGTTTGCAGAATAGTCTCCAGCTCCTCTGTCATTCTGAACTGGATTTTCTGTTAATCCATCCAGGGATAAACTGTCCTACACATTTTTTATAGTTAAATTCAGAGTTACAGTTAACTATGTACACATTTATGTAATTTCTTTGGAAATGCTTTAAGCATTTTCTCTTGCCATAGCAAATTGCAGAAGAAAAGTTTCCAGCATTTTCAATGAATTTACTGCAAAAGCAAGAATAAACAAATGCATAAGCATCTGTGAAGCATGTAATCACATTAAAAGAGAAGCCATAACACAACAGCAGGTTGTGGGTAACTTTCATTATACTGTAATTCACACACATACTATTCATATTGCTGTGCAGTACCAAATGTAAATTTAACACATTCCAATACAATTCTTTTACAATAGATTTACAGCATTTTTTAAATAATATATTGGGTATATATTTTGAAACATTTTTAAAACATACATTAAAATTCTGGAAGTTTCTTGTCATCCAAGATAATGGTTTTCATGCAAAAAAATCCAAAGATTATTTAGTGGGTTAGCTGTCAAAAACAAAGTCAAGTATGCAAGCGTTCATCCTACAGTCATTTGAAAAAGTTCACCCAAGCCTGAAAAGATCTGGGCTGACTTTCAATAAGGCACTACACCGCTGAGAAGAGATTCAATCTAGTAAAAAAGCGATTACATGAGTTTCACCCGCTTTTCGTGAACCTGATATACAGTACTAACTGGAGTTTTTGAAAATAAAGAATAAATAGCGGAAAATACAAATAAAAACAAAACTAATGTTTCAATAGTTTAATGAAAAATAATCTGTCATTTTAAAAGGGTATTTAAAGGTTAAAAATAAGACATGTACAGTAAACAGAGAAAACTTACTACTGTTCAGATTATATAACTTCCTTAGGGAAGACCAATTGCTCAAAAGATTACAACTTTTATTCTAAGAGGCAAACTTTGTGCCCTCCAATTGGAGAACTTCATTCTCCTAAAGATCTTGACTGTAGTCTATGATTTAGATCATTTTAAATGCTGGCAGTGTTGAAAATAGATCATATGGCAGATGTGGGACATTGTAGCTCATGAAAAATTTTATTTTTCTCCTCACTTTATCAGGATATAACCGCTCTAAGATTATTCGTCTTTTTTTCATACTCATGTAGCAAAGTGTAATATGTTATTTATAATTTTGCTTTGTTTTAATTATGAACTTCCCCAAAATTAATTGATCCCTGGAAATAGGGCTTCGATTAATTAGAATTTACGTTTTAAGACGATTTATTTTTTTATTAAATCGAGGTATCGCGATTTTTTAATAAAAAATTAGATACATTGTAATTGCACCTATGGCAGAATAATTAAGAGGCTTGTCCGACTCCGAACACATGATGGCGCACCTAATTAACCTCTCACCTGTGAGTACAGTGCTCTATGAAGGAACGTTATAGACTACAGAAATAATATCATAGAGATGGACGGCTCTTCACGTCAGGATGACCTTGTGCCAAAGAAAGGTAGTAACGTTTCCTCTGTGGTTTGGAAATGGTTCGGATTTGAGAGTTCAGACGTCGAACAAACTTTTGTCAAATGCAAAATATGCAGAAAGTCAGTTTCAACCGGCAGTGGCAGCACCACTAATTTATTCCAACATTTGCGAAAAAGGCACCAAGCTGAATGGGAAGAATGCTCAAAGTTAAGAGATGAAAACAAGCCAAGTCCAAGTGCAAAAAGGTCCACCTAAAATTGCAAAACGCCAGATGTCATTAGCGGTATCATTTTCCAATTCCGTTCCACACGACAAAAAGGCGCCCCGATGGAAAGAAATGACAGATGCTGTGGCGTTTCATATCGCTAAGGACATGGTTCCCATATACACCATCGAAAAGCCAGGGTTCATAAAAATGCTACACACTGCTGATCCAAGATACAAGTTGCCGAGCCGCAAATATTTCAAAGACGTAGCTATTCCCCGAATATACACTGAAACACGTGAAAAAGTAGCGGAACAGCTTGAAAGGGCATCTTTTTTTTCTACGACGACTGACCTGTGGAGTAGTCGTACTCTTCAGCCTTACATGAGCCTTACAGCCCATTATGTTGACGCAGAATGGAAACTGCGAAGTTTTTGCCTTCAGACATGTTATTTTCCTGACGATCATACTGGGGAAATAATTGGTCATGGGCTTAAAGATGCGCTGGCATCTTGGAAGCTTGTGGAGGATCGACAGGTGTGCGTGACCACTGACAGTGGAACGAACATGATCAAAGCAATGAAGATGAACGACTGGACCCATCTTCAGTGCTTTGGACATCGTCTTCACAATGCCATTGGTAAGTATGATTAATAATTCAAGCATTAAAATCGCAGTTATTCAGATGTTATTTCATTAATAGCTGAAATGATGATGATGATTATTATTGTTTTGCTTTTGTAATAACAGTGCCAATCACTTAACATGAGTTTGTTGGTTATAGATTCATATTCTGCAGTTATGAAGGAGAAAGCTCTTTACAATATTTCTGTCAAAGTACAATGAACTGCTATTTCAAATCTTTTTTTTTTTTTGCTTTGTTTTAACAGAACATGGTGTGAAAGACCACAGAGTTGACTGTGCAGTTGCAGTGTGCAAGAAGGTTGTAAGTGTGTTTTCCTTCAGCTGGAAAAAGAGAAGAGATCTTGCATCTGCACAGGCTGAGCTCAGCCTACCTTCTCATCAACTCATTACGGAGACCCCCACTAGGTGGGGTTCAAGACAAAAGATGATCGAGAGGGTTTTAGAACAGGAGAAAGCCATAGCTTGGGTTCTTGGCTCTGATAAAAAAACTTGGCAGCTTGTTCCAACGTGGCAAGACATCGATGTCATGGAATCCATAAATAAAGCTGTAAGCCCTCTGCAAGAGTTCACTCATGCATTGTCAGGTGAAGCATATGTGAGTGTCTCGTACCTCAAACCAGTGCTCCATCTCTTTAACAGTAGCATTCTACGAGCACAAGACGATGACACAGATTTAACAAAACGCATCAAAAGCACCATACTGCAGTACCTCAACTGCAAATACAGCGACCCTGTCACAGATGAACTCCTCAACATAGCTTCTCTGATGGATCCCAGGTTCCCTACAACTTACATCGAACATGACAAGTTGGAGGGAATCAAGCAAAAAGTTGTTAAAGAGCTGATATCTTTGTTGCCAGACAAAAATCTTGAGACAACAGTTCAGATGACTCAGGACGTGGAGCAGGAAGAACAGAGAACAGAGGCTGGGGCTAAGAGGAAGAAAACCTTGGCAAGCTTTTTTAAGAAAACGGCACCAGCATCACAACCTGTCATTCAATCAGAAGAAGACAAAGTCAAAGCCGAGCTGACAGCCTATTTGATGTCTCCTGATGTAGATTCAGACACAGACCCACTTCACTGGTGGAAGGCTAATGAGACAATCTTTCCCAGGCTCAGCAAACTTTCAAAAAAATACCTCTGTATTCCCGCAACCAGTGCCCCTTCTGAGAGGGTGTTCAGTGCAGGTGGGAACATTATAACCTGTCACAGAGCATCTCTAAAGCCTGAAACAGTAGACAGACTGGTCTTCCTCTCAAGAAACCTGTAAAGAACACCTACATGTGACTTATCAACAACATGCTTTATGTTTGCACGATGGTCTACAAAGTGTTGTTTTTTTTTTTTTGTTTGTTTTTTGTTTACTGTTGAAAATTTGCATAACTTTTTGAGTTGACTGATGTAATGTTTACATTGGTTAAAATGGTTATTTTCTTACTATATATTCAGAAGTATTTAATGTTTAATTCAAATTGCACAATATTTACTTTCATATTTCATTCAAATCTTCTGCAAAGATATTTAACTCGTGAATTTGTTTTACATTTATTTACACCTTGTTGACCAATTTATGTATGGCATGGCCATTAAAAATACAATGTTCCTTAACCAGATGGTTTTTCAAGTTACTTATAAAGAGAATGTTACTTAAGTCATGTTGTTGTAATGTTTTAAGTTGACTAGTTACACAATAAAAAAAATCGAAATCGAAATCGTGAATCGGTCAAACTTTATGAAAAAACCTAGATTTTTTTTTTTGCCATATCGCCCAGCCCTACCTGGAAATAGTTAATAGCATACTGACAATATAATCTGTTGTAGTACAGGCGTTATTTAGCATCACACATCACAACCTGCATGCACCATGTTTTTTGGCTCTAGCGCCAGAAGCACGATGGACGCTGTGGGGTTAGGTTGTGGTTTCAGTTCTCCTTAACTTTTTCATGATTTTTATTTAATTTATTTTGTATTAATCATTTGTAATTAATTTATTATTTAATAGGCATAGGGGAGAAGCCGCTTATGTGATGCCCTGTCCCTTTTTTTCCTTTTGTTTTGGAAAGGTATGCTATATATTTTTATTTATTCATTTGTTTTTTTTTGTTAAGAATATATAATTATAAAATTAGGATTGTTTTTGTATAAAGCTATGTATATTGTAAATACTTCTCTATGAAAAATTTGAATAATTTTTTGGTAAATAGTTTTATATGCAATATGTTTGTATAAATAAAAGTGGAGAAGCGCGGTGGATGCTGTGGGGGCATAGGGGAACAGCCACTTATGTGAAGCCCTGTCCCTTTTTTGCCTTTTGTTTTGAAAGTTTCTTGGAGAGGAAAATAAAAGCTTCTGTTTTGACCCTATGTGCCTCTGATTTGACGATCATTTACACGACGCAGAGAAAGGCGGATTGTAGTCAGTTACACTCACATAATATTGAAGATTCAAGCTATGGCCACAGATAGAAAAACCCATGATAAAAAGTCCAGCCCATCAAAGAAATGTATCTGTACTAATGCTGAAGACACTGGCAACTCCTACTGTCACTGATGATCAGAGTGTGAATTTGGTGTTTTTTGGTTTTTTTTTCTACATTTTGTCATCTTGACTTGCTTTTTTTTATCTGTTCCTTAGTTGTATTTATTGTATTGTCGGTCATTTTTCTGAAGTCCCTATCCTCACTAATTGGCTGTCAAGGCCTATGTATGCCAAATGCTTGAGGCTTTAGCTAGCTTCTCCCAGTTACTGTTGTCCATCTCATCCTTTGTGCTTTTTACTCTTGTTTTTCAAATTTATTAGTCTATTGACTTTTTCAGTTTAGATTTTTCTTTGCTTTGACTCTTTATTTGGTTTCTTGGTTTTCTCTCTTTGTTAACAGAGTTGTTTTGGAAATTAATAGTTTATGTTCTGTATTGAATATTTAAGTTTTCAGTTTTTATTTAATAATGGTGCTATGGAATTTGTGATTCTTTTTGTAATATGTTTGTATTTTTTCTCTTTATTAGATATTTTCATTAGTTATTTTAATAAACAAAATTAAATATTTAAGGTTTTGTTTACTTGGGGTTTGGGTTTTGCAGTTCCTCTTTTCCTTTAAGTGATTTTGTTAGCCTCAGGTCTTCAGAGAGTGTTGGCTTTGAACCAACTTTGTAGTAATTCTTGCTTGAGCTTTTGAAGCCTAAAAGCACAAGAAAATGGTGTACTTCATTAATTACACCTGTACACACCTACAGCTATTGATAGTGTAGCCACTCAACCACATGGATTGAAAGACAGTACTTAAAGAAACAAACACTTTCTACTACTTCTACTACTACTTTGAAGATCAACTAGATTTTTTTTGTTTGATGACTACCATTCTACCATGGCATATGGGAGGAGAATGATGATAATAATAATAATAATAATAATTCATTACATTTATATATGAATCCTCGTATCAAAAAAGCCTATGACATTGGCTTGTAGTCATTCTTTCTTGATCCAGCTCACTTTAACCTCTTAAATAAATCATAATGTGTGCCTTTTGACGACTATGAGATGGATGCAGAGGTTACTGATAACTTTGTAATTTTGAAGGTTTTCCCATTACTTTTCTGCAATGTAGCTCCAGTGTGCAGGAACAGCAGAGTGTGTGAGTGAGCATCAGACCTGCATATCATGAAGGGAGAAGTCTTTACATGTTATGTTTATTGATATTGCTTTGGCAGACATGGCAAGAAGGGAGGGTAGGGGGGGAATGGTGGTTGAGGGGTTTAATTGTTATTTGTTGTTTGCACTGGGGCTGCTTGAAGATGGGCTGTTTGAAGGTGAGCTCAGTGCTATTTGAAACTTACAAAGTCCAAGAGAGTCGGGGGAAGAAGCAGCATGGATGACCTTGTTTCTTCCATTCTAGTTCTCTTTTCTCTCCATTTCTTTCTTCAGTCTCTCCTTCAATTGCCTTAATTCCTTATCATCAACAAACCCAGTTCTAATTAATGAATAGTATGATTCTTACTCTCAGTAAGTGTTTTTGCTATGGACTATGCCACTGAACTCTTCTGGAACTTCTTTCACATAGGTATTGGGGCTGTTTTTCTGTGTCTCATTATACGTTATTTGTCACTGATTCTTTTGCTTTGATTTATGTCTCTGATCTGCAATCTTTCTTCTTCTGGATATTTATTCCCTCTCACAACTGCCCAGTTGATTCTCTTTTTTCTAGGTATCATTGCTGCAAAACTATCCCTGGCCTCATACTAGGGAGTGGGTAACTCCTTTGGAAATACTGGAAATCATCCTTTTCACAACTCAACCTTTCAAAAACCCTTCAACAACTCAACCCTATACAAACTTTCAGTGTATGAATCTTCAAATGTCAGTATTAAGAAATGGCAAAATTAGGCCAATCTGGTATACAGCTGGCTGTCCTAAAGCAGGTGACAAAAAGAATTTCATTTCTTTCACGTTTTTAACTTTTGTTCTTTCCAAATAAAACCCCTCTGGTTAGCTTGTCTTCACTTTGATTTCTGTTATATGACAGGATGAGCCCCGTCTTCTGTAAACCTTTTCATGAAATCCTTTTGACAAACAGTGTGAGGGTTGAGATGGTGGGTGCTGTTTCCGTCTTGTTTTTTTTTTTTTTTTTATGTTAAAACCTCGTTTTTACAGTTTGTTTATTTTACCTTTTGTTCCAATAAAAATTTAATCACAAAAAAAAGTATTTTATTGCCATATGGATAGCAAATGAGTCTCTGTAAATAATTAAAAAAAATCTATGCAGCTTCATTTTATCATTTAATATGGGAATAAAAAACTAAAAATACAGCAATAACATTTTGTACGCTTTTGCACATGAGTGACCACAATGCAATCACTGGCATTTTGTAAGTAAACCAGTAAAATAAACCATTGTTTTTGCCAGAAGTGAAATATTTGCTCAAAAGTGTAGGAAGACTAATTATAAAAGGACGGGGGCAAGCAAGATTACACTGATAATTAGGTTCAGCACATTTCTCAGTGATGCTGGTGACCCAATGAAAATTCTTTCAGTGCCTTTTCAAAATTATCAGACAAGTAGCAAAATATTATGGTGTTACACTTACTTTGGCAGAGTTTTACTGGAAATGGTTGTGTGTAACTGCCCACATCCGTGATTGCTCCCGTGGCTAATGTGCTGCAGCTGCTATGGCCCCTCACTGTTTAAAAGAAGCGCAAGTTGGTTGGGAGGGGACAGATCAGAAAAAGAACGAGAGAGAAAAGGAAGAGAACAGAGGTTACAGAGAGCAAGAGAGAAAGCAGGTCGGTGAGAGAGAGACAGATACGCAGAGCGTGTGGGCAAGCGAACGAGCGCTCGTGGGCAGCTGCGAGGAAGCTGGGTGTTGGGCCTACACCCAGGCGTTTGAGTTGGTGTTGCTCCCGCTGAGTGAGTAGGTAGCGGGAGTGACCAGGGGAAGGCAACGAGCCGCAGAAGGCCGGAAAGGCAGCGGAAGTCGGGAGGCTTGATGGTGGAGTCGCCAAAGTGAGCGACCTGGCCGTTGGTGGAAACCAAGTCTCGGGGACTGGGATGAGTGCCAGACCGAAGCCAGGGATCGGGAGGTCTCCAGTCTCGTGTGAGTATAGGGAAAAGGGCAGCTGCAGAGAGAGAGTGGCTCCCCTGTTGCGAAGCCTGGACAGGGAGAAGCAGGGGAGTCACAAGTTAAAAGAACCACCGAGCTTCTTGTTGGATTTTAAAGATTGTTCCTGTTTGGATGTTTTAACCTCGTTTTAAAGGATTGGTTTTTTAATAGTTTTAACCTTCACGTTTGTTTCTTTTATTGAACTATTTCTTTAATGAACTTGGAATCACTGCACTTTATTTATTGAACACTTTGTTTTGGATTGTCTTTTAAATAAAAGCACTTGTGCACATTTATACCATCCCCTTGCTCGATTGTTATTGCCTCCACTGACTAGCTCATCGGTGACATTACCGACGGTGTTGGGTTCAAGGGCTCCCGAACAGCGATGGGAGTATGGAGTTGAACCTGCATCGTCACATTTGGTGGCAGCGGTGGGATGAGCTAGCAGTGAGGCCAGAAGAGGAGACAGAGCAGCAAGTGGGATTGGTACCAGACTGTGGAACCCACATACCCAAGCCGGAGAAGGACGTTTGAAGGACTGAGCTTTTTAAGGACATTTATTTATTGCTGGTTTTTACTTGTCTTTTAAAGTTCTTATTCTTTTAATGTCCTGTTTTAATGAAGGGGGCTTGGGTTGGTTTTACGGTGGGATTTGTTTTAGTGCTTTTATCATTTTAGTGCAGTGTAGAGTGGCCAAGCTGTGGACCTGAGCTCCAGTTGCATTGGGTTGGCAGTGGTGTGGAGCCTTACCATGCAAATGGAGTCTATTGGGGGGTGGAATGTGGTGTTATGGGTCCACAGCTCGCTGAGCAAAGGCCAGTTTTTAAAAAAATAATCACCGCACTCGAGGCGGCTTCGTGAGGGGGCGTTGGGCCATAGCAAGCCACGGGGCAATCTGCGGTGTGGGTGTTTCTCACCGAGTGCAAAGGTGAGGAACTGCCCACATTCGTGATTGTTCCAGTGGCTAATGTGCTGCAGCTGCTATGGCCCCTCGCTATATAAAAAGAAGCACGAGTCGGATAAAGGAAAAAAGAAAAAGATGGAAAAAAGAAGAACAAAACGGAAGGAGTGAGAGAAAGAGACGGAGGTTGCTAAGGAAAGCAGGAAGTAAGAGAGAGAGCGCCGGTACGGAAGAGCGAGTGAGGGAGAAAGCAGGCAACTGGGAGGCGAGCCCACGAGGGGAGTGTTTGGCCGACACTCAGTGGGGCTGAGAAAGAGGTCGCTCCAGCTGAGCGACTAGGTAGCTGAAGTGACCAGTGGAAGAATCGACTTGACCGTAGAAGGAGTGGGAGTCGAGAAGGCTTTGGGCTGGTGTAGTCCCAGCGTGAGCGCCTTGGCCGCTGGGAAATAACCCAAGTCTTGGCCCGGTTGGGAGCCTGACGAAGCCAAGAGTCGAAGGGCTACCGGACCTGATCGAAGGGCAGCTGATCCTGCAGGTAGGCGACTCTCCTGTAGAGCAGACCAGATGGGCGTAGCAGGGGAGCCGCCAAAGAAGCAGAAGACACCGGGCTTTTGGTTTTAACATATTACTTCCTGTACTATTTTACCTCGTTGTTTTTAGAGGAACCTGCATCGTCACAACCAGTCACTGAGTTGTTCCTGGCTGTTTTTACCTTGGTGTTTCAGTTTGTCCTGTGTGTTTTAGTACTCTTCTCCTTTTATTTTTTTAATTCATGGTACCACTCTTTTTGACTGCAAATCATATGTTGCTGTATTATAATACACATAATAATTTATTACCAAGGTGTCACTCTGGTGTAAAATCAGGTGGCAGGCTGCAGTGCATGCTTTTCAGATCTTTCTGTGATTATGGATATACTGTGCACATTTTGTCAGGTTAGGTTTATTTTGTTAAAACAATATTACCTACAGCACAACTTGGCTGGCAAAATTATTTTTAAGGCAAAACCTTGTATCTTGGTATGTTTCAAACTTTGAGCTTAGTTCTATTACTGTTTACACTCATTCTTTTGGTTTGGACTTGTCAACTTAGCAAAGAAGGTTTCCTAATGTCTAGTTGTATTTACCATATTAATCGTGTGACTAAGAAAGTAAATAATTTAAAAAGAAATTTAATAATTTAAAAACTTGATTGCTTTGTATGGATTGTAATAAAATTAATAAAAAAAAAAAAAGTAAATAATTTTCTTTACATTTTTTCTAGTCGTCTACATCCTGGCAGTTAACCACTCAATTTTTTCCAGTAACATGAATTTGTGAAATAGGCGATTTACGATTTTATAAACTTTCTTAATAAATAACTAATGTGCACTGAAGATATTTAGAATGATTTATTTGCTGAAGCCTGTTTCATTGGCATCTTCTTTGTACATTGTCTAGTTTTACATTTTTATTCCAATGAATTAATGGATCCATCCATTTTCTTCCTCATCCTGGGCAGCATTGGCTGCAAAGCAGATAGCAAAGCTGAATGGGGGAACTAGTTCAGGCATCTTAATTTACAATTAGCAGATGTTTTTATCCAATGTGACTTACAAAAGAGTTAAAAATTTGAATAAAATTAGCCTGGGGGCTCCTTTAATCGTTATTATTATGAGCATTTTAAAACAGACTTTGTCTTGCCTTCTCAGTTTCCTGGTATGCTAAAGAACTTTGATAAAGAAAAATAATCATTTTTGAGCATATTTTACCAATGCCTACATTTGCTGGTTTGTACAAATACAAATATGCCACTTTCAAATAAAAAAATACACATTTAAACTGTTCCTTCACTGATTGATTGACAAGCTTAGCACAATGCACATAATTCACTATGGTAAAAGAAAAGTAAATGAAGAGGGCATTTAGCTTTACAAGTAACTGAATATTTAAAGAGAATCTGCAGGATACCATATTTTAGCGAATGTTACATTTTGTTCTGCTTAATTTTTAACACATACATATTCTGTTTGCTGCCAATGTATAATAAAATGCCAAACTTTTTTATAATAAACAATAAATTTGAATATGTGAAATTGAAATAAGACAATCTGAACACATGAGCAACCAAAACAAACACATTCATTTTTTACATTTTACATTTCCAGTTTTCTAAGAAAAACAGAGCATTTATTTCCCACTTTTTAAATCAATACCACATTTTCTTGTCTCTCTGGGGCCTTGGGATCAGAACAATGTCCCCTTTAATTATTGGCAGGCAATGTAAGTAAAAAAAAATATATATATATTTTGTGCAAGTTTTTGATTCAGGGTGGAAATGTGCACACCAAGATGTAAAGTGTACTGTAGCCTATATTATACAAATTATAACTTTTTTGTTAGTTTATGGTGAAGACAATATTTCATATTATTTTAAATATGCCAACTGTTTTTGGTAGTCAAACAATATATTAATAAATCTTTTCCAACAGTAGGTCTTTGAAATAATTATAATAATGGCAATTTAGAAAGCATTCCATAATTCTTCAAATGGAAATATCAAAAGGATCTATAAAACAGTTTTCTTTTATTAAAGAAACCTTTGATGCAGAGACTACAGCGTCACGGCAATGGAAATTAAATTCTTCAGGTTTTGGCAATGACTATGAGAACTGTGCCAGTGACTGTTCAAAATTACCAGGGTGCATCTGTATATCATATGTTGTCACCACTATCATCGTATTTAGACTGGCGAGGAAACACATTTGCATGGTTCTGTAGAATAACTGATTAGAACTCTTGGAATTCTTGGAAGGAAGATTCTTTCCAGTAGATTTTCACTTTAAAATAATTTTGGAATTTTGTGTGAGGTCCATTACAACTTTTGTAATGTTGTCAACAATTGTACCAGCACCAGAATTCAGTACAAAAACATGGGTATTAACTTTAAGTATTCATAGTCTTAATCTGCTGTGCTTTCTTTTTCTCAAATTGCTAACACTTTTTTATCTGTTTAGAAGGCATGAAAGATTTAGTTTGGCTCCCATTATTGCCGGAGCTCAGCCACCTTGTCCCTAGCTATTTGTCTCCTTTGCTCCCAAAGATGTCATTCTTTCATCTAGACAGCACATGATGTACTCACTTTTATTGTAACCAGTGAAGCAAAGCAATGAAAAGCAAATGTGACCTAGTCACAAGTCCCACTTCACCTGTACTCTTGTTCCAGTAGATGGACATGTTTTCTTAGGCGTCTAGCAGTTTTGAAATGAAAAAAAAAAAACATTCTGTTTCTCTGTTTTCCACAGCAAGGAAAACATTTTCAAAAAACAAATAAAACAAAAGTTAAATGATGTATGAATGTTCAATTTGCATTCTGCAATCATTGACCTCTTTAAGAAATGCCTATGTGTTGGGAATCTTAAATATATATATTACCATTTTTAACATAATATAAATATTTTGTCCTCTCAGTGTTTTGAAGGATGGAAACTCTTCATTAAGTGAGCAAGATTCTGAAAACAGCCACCAAACTGATCAAATTCTGATTTTATTACAACCTTTTTCCTAATTAACCATTTTGACAAAGCATTATCTATGATCTATTTAGATCTATTATCTAAAGCGTCTTATCTATGAGTTTATTTCTTTATATATCTGTACAATGATTAATTTACAGTGCAAAAAGGAAAAACATGCAAGTTTACATAAAAAGTTGTATATTTCAACTTCTAATGTTTCTCGAAGTATTGCAAGTTGTGTACCTTAATTTTGACATCTATTTTCTAAATGTAATTAGTCCTATACAGGGTCCGGTAAAGCAGCATCCTACCACACTAGAACTCAGTACAAGTGAGATTCCAGCTTTGTATGGGGCAACTTTCTATTACATGACACACTCAGATACAAAGCAACACTAAGCCAAATCAAGGTAACCCATGAACTTACACGCTGTAACACATTGACTGGAATAGGGTAAGGGTCCATATTTCAATTGCCAACTATTGTCCAGTAATCATGATGTATTTAATAAAGATAAGTGCTTCTACTCATGACTGTCCAGTCAACCATTTTCATTCAGCTTATACCTGGCAATTGTTAAAATGAATATAGTCCCTTGCTTTCCTTTTGTACAGTGTATTTAATAGTTCTAATTCACACTGGTAGGAAGAGCCAGTGGATTCAATTTTGATAAATAATTATTTATCTATTTCTGAGACAATTTATATTGGCCAGAGACAATCTCGGTATCATTACTGGTCCCGCTCACACAGCCACACTCATATTAGGTCAGTATGAAGTCAGTAGTCAACCTTACATGCTTATCTTTGGGATGTGTGAGAAAAAAACTGGAGCACTGGTTGACCTAAGTGAAAGTGTTCTCAAGTTATCCTGTTTACATACACACATAGACAGACAGACACACAGACAGACACACAGACATAATTCCAAAAATGGTATTTTCTGACTCAGGGAGGTCTAAAACGAAATAGAAATTTTGGAGGATTCCAATACTTTCCCTATACTTTGTATATGAGAAAGTTAAGGAGATGTAAAACGTCGAGATTCATCAAAATATTGACATCGAATCTTTGGATGATTACAATGCTTTCCCTATATTTCGTATACAAGAAAGTAAAAATATGCAAACTTCACATAGACAATGACCAGTCTGGGATTTGACTCCGGTGTCCTGGAACAAAGATTCAGCAGTGCCTTCAACTGTGGCATTGTGTCAATTAACTTTTTATCTGTATTGGTTAAATATAACATACAGTATTGTAACGAACATACTGTAGAAACTGAAAAAGGTTTGATTATCTGCAGGGAAAATTGACATTCAATGGCAGGATGTGGTGAAGTAGTGATAAGAGAATGCCTCAGGCCAGCAACTGTGCTGCCAGAAGCTAGAGTCTCTTAAGCGATGTAAACATCCCATTGAAGAGCCTGAAAATGAGGTCTTGGGAATCTTATATAGTCCAGAACAATCAAGACAAATGTTGGAAATGCTTATTCCAGGTTGGTCATTTTTAACATGTGGGAAGAACATAGGAAATTGCATTTGAAAACGTCACCCTGTGTAAAGCTTACTTCGGTCCGCGTGAATGCAGGAAAACAAACACATTTTAAAAAACATACAGTATGTTATGGTTTAATTTTATTCTGTTTCTCCCTTATTTATGATATTATAAACCTATTTTAAAAAGTCTATCTTGTTCAGAGTTACATTTTATTCTTTTTACTCCATTTTGATACACATGTATTATTGATCATATTCTATGACTGTAATGGGTCTCTCCAGATAATAGCTGGATGGATTTGTTACTCTCAGAATGTAGAGTAATTGCTCCAGTGTGAATTAATTTTTTTTTGTAGGATGAGCTAGTAGAAATGTTTTCCCTTGTTGATAATCTGATACTGTTTAGCTGAAAAAGAAATTGGGCCTGCAGATTGCCATATCTTTAAGATGTACATATATAGAGGATCAGTAATCAAAGCATGTAACTCACTAATCCTCCCAGCAGATGTTATTGCTGTTAGGAAGGTTGTTTTCAGAGATAAAATCTCTCACTAGCAAAAGCAGTTAGTCAAGAGGCTGTAGCTAATGGAAGGCTTGGATGTGTTTTTTGTAAGCACAGATGTATTATTTTGGTACTTTATTATATTACAAAGTACAATTTAATCTCTCTTAAATTTCTTGTTGAAAATATCTTTAATCCTGATAGTGCTATAACTATTTTGATTTATCAAATTAAACACATTACTATAATATTAGTGATTTACATCTAGATAATCTTTTACCAATCAAAGAGATAGAGATCTGGTATTAAATAAATATGTAGTTTTTTTTAGCAATGTTTTTAGTCTTAAAAGAAGTTATACAACATACATGTTAAAAAAACACACACAGACAAATACTGAAAAAAATGACCTAATACAATATATTCTATCTTATAGATAATACCACTCTTTGTCATTAACCCTTTAAAAATGGAAAAGGACAATTTCTTTTGGAAAAAATTTAATCATAGGCTATGTTTGCTTTTGTTTTAATATTAAAAGATATGTTTTTCATTTTAATGGTAATTTTGTACAGCTGTGGCCTATATTAATTCTCCAAGAAACCTTGTTTTGTTAAGTCAAGTTTTATTTACACTGTAAATGACAAAAATTTAAAAAATGTCAACCTCAGCAGCTTTCACTGGTGGCCAATCGAACACAAGGAGAATTGTGAAATAAAGCCTTAAAATGTATGAATACTGCACATCTACGTTAAAATGTGTACGTTTCTAATTTCGAGAAACATAGCTTCTGCATTTGAAGGTCTCTTGTTACAACAAAGCGATATTAGAAATAATTAACTTTTATTACAAATCCTTGTCAGTATCTTTCCTGAGGGCATCATACATATTCTCTTCTATCTTCAATGCTAAAAGCATTAGCATGGTTTTCACATAATTCAGAATTTTGAAAAAAATAACTCCAATTATAAAAATGATTTTCATAATTTTGAATGTACAGTACATTGTTTCTATATATATATTCCCAAATCTATTTCAGAGTACAGGGCTTTTAGTTAGTGCACTACCAAACTAAGGAATTATCTATGCCAACATGAGGGATGCCTCATTCGTCTCAGCGATTCTTGTTACTTCAACAGAGTGTTACATTTGCTTCTTCTGTGACTGTTCATGTAAAGTTTATTGCACACTCATCTAGACTATCACTGTGGTTATTGATTGTTACTTGTCTGGGTTCATTCTTTTTCTTTTTGTTCTTTTGCTACCAAAATTTTGGGAAATCAACCTTAAAGTCCTATTTTTAGAGATAATTATGGAATTAGTACTGGTAGACAGAGTTTAGTCTCTATTACTGAAGGACCATTAAGGTGAAAAGGCAATCTCTTTTCCTGTTAATTAGGATAAATTGTGTGACTTTGGTTGAAATTTCTGTTGTGTCCTCTCTCACAATGTTATTTTTTTCCAACATTAGTGTTCCCCTTTTTTTGTCTGCATTCTTTGCCCTGTTTATCTTTATTAACTCAGTTTTTTTATTAGGAAGCTGGAGTTTAAATGTGACTAATTACCCTTACATGCTGTTGTTTTTAGGAATGCAGTCACCTGAGGGAGCTTTAAGGCCTAAGTCCAGCCACTGCAATTAGTTATGTTATTTTTAATATGCACTGCTTCCTGTGATTCCATCCCTTTTCAGGGACAGTTCAAGACAGATGTTTTTGGTATCGTATTGAAAGAAAAGGTCCTGTTTTCATTTTAGGAATGCCTTCTAAAGTAATGTTTTTTTCTTATGGCATTTTGAAATAGTGGATTTTTCTTCTATAATTTGATCTCTGTTTCTTCTTTAGTGTTGTCAAAGATATTACTTTTGACATAGCTTTTTTTTGCTTTGTTTGTTTCTTTTTTGTTTCCAACAGTTAAGTTTACTTTTGTATTTCATTTTTTTGGTTATTGAATTCAGCTTTTGCTGTTAATTTTCTTTTGTGTAATTGAATGATTTAATTATTGTAGCAATCAAATTAATTGTAATATGTTTTTCAATAAAATAATTGAAATTATTTATTTAATTTTTAATTTATTTATAGAAGTTTTCTGTTTGGTATCCAGTTTGGCTACTCTATCTAGGTGTATATTGTAATAGAGTGCTGATCTTATTGAATGTGGAGTATTTATTATGGTGCTAATCGTAGCGCTCCAGCATATACAATATCCAATATTGTAATCAATGATTACTGAGTTACAAGTTCATACTTTAGAAGTACAGTTTCCATGATGCCATGTTTTGAGCCTAAGTGCTAAACATCCAACATTTTCCAATAAAAATTGGCAAAGTCCCAAGTGTACAGTTGTCCAGCCTGTTGGTGGATGACATTTTTTCTTAAATTTATTAAAACATGCAATAGGACAGCAGAGTGTGACAATGATCCTTCATATCTCTAAGTACAATAGGTTAGTTTGCTTCTGGAGAGAAGTTATTCTTGGGTAATATAAAAATGTAGAAAAGAAGAAGAAAAGGTGATGAGATTTTGTCTTTGTGTACCTATTTCTACCAGTTGTACTGGCTACTAAAGCTTACTCTCACTAGTATGGTTTTTTTAACAATCCAAATGCTCCTTCTATCCTGTGTACACCCTTGCCAACCAGATTACTACATTAAATGCAGCAATATGCAGAGATTAAGTGCAATTGTTGTAACACTCAAATACCCTGCAAGATAAATGCGAAAAAAGATTTTCTACATAAATATCCAGTAACCATAAGAATTTCAAAGAATAATACTCTTATACAGTTGATATCCATTACCTATATATCAGAAAAGTCTAGTTTTGCATCAGCTGTATCAAGTATGTTCATTTTAGAAAATATATATTTTATGAAATCACTGTATTACTTGCTGGAGTCCGCTGGGGTGTCTTCATTTTAATAAAAATTCAGATATTGTAGGTCAGCAAAAGAGCATTTTCAATTGCTCACTATCAACGAATTTTGACAGTCGTCAAATTAAGTCCAGGTCACTACTTAGACACTTGGATGTAATTTTTTATTCAGGTTTAGCTCTGAAGCCAATGTTCAAAAGTAATAATCAACATTTAATTGCCAATAAAGATTAGTCTTCAGCAATCTATTACTTTCCATATATGGTATTCATTCCCAAAGGTAAAAACTGTATCCTTTGTAAAAGACTGAGAAGGAGACAGCAAAAAGGTTTGGGGTTTTCCAGCCCCGTATATTGTAGACGATCCACAATAAACAAAGAAAATGGGTAAAAAAAAAAATATAAACTAAACAGTTCATATACGCGACGCCGAAACATGGTGTCGGCGGCCATTTTATGAGGGAGGAGCCGGAAGTGGAGGAATGCTGGGAAGGAGTCGTGAAGGAGGATGGGATTGATGACGTCAGGACAAGATGGAGGAGGAAGGGCGGAAGTAACGTACTGCGGGCAAACCCGGCTTATGGTGGCGGAGCGTCTTTTTTCCTGAAAGAAAGCAGAGGGAGAAAGTTAGTACCCCGCCATTCCCTGCCGGCGAATGTCTCTCCAGGTGTGTTAAAATCCGTCCGCGGTCTCCTACTCGCGCGTGCGTGACACCTTTCACTTCCTTACTTTGAAATAACCAGGTGTGATGACTCTGCAAATATTACTATATATTTACTGCATACTGAATATGTTTATCTATACTGTGTATGCTTTTGCTAACTAGCAGTTTGACAATTATTTTATTAAATATTATCAGTGAAATATTTATTTTGGGTGACACTGTGGTTAGTGATGCTGCTGGTTTAGTGACCTAGGCTTGAATGGTATCCATGTGTCACCAAAGGTTTTCTTCCAGTATACCCAAATTAATGCAACTCTAACTCGGTGCTGTGTGAGTATAAGAATGTATGTGAGTGAGCCCTGTGATAGGCTGGTGTCCAGTATTATACCTGATGCTGCCAGATTGGCACTCCAATCATGAATTAGATTAACTGGTTTAAGAACATTACATTTTGTCATATCAATTTCACTTAGAAACTTGTGTCACATATACAAACACACACATATATACTGTGTATGGCACATTGACATACAATTACTTTTATGTAATGGCTGAAGAACATTTTCAGTTACCAGTATGTTTATTTTAAAAGCTAGCAGTGCTACCTGTCTAAGATGTGTATGTAATCAACATAGACCTCATTGTTAATGTTTGCAGTGCACCAGCTATTGGAATGTATTTTGCAGTGTATACAGTAATAAGATGTATTGCATGTATCCTTCCAACAGATGATGCATCACAAACATTTGTATTAATAAAATGCATTACTAAAAATGTTTGTGATGCCTCATCTGTTAGAAAAACAAATGCAGTACATATGTCTCTGTCTTATGTCAGTTGATATGGGATTTTTAAAAGCAGTGTTAATGTTGGTAATGTGGCATCTGCTGGAAAAGCAAATGCAATGCATTTTAGTACTATAAATGTTCATTATTCGCCATCTGTTGAAAAAACAGAGACATAGTAACTAGATCAGCACACAGATATACAAACACACAGACACTTGTCCTTTTATTAATATAGATAGGTCATTTAAAGACAATCTTTAAAATTGGAATAGATTTTTTAATAATGTTAGCCTTACCTGAGATGTGAATCCCCAGTTTGGTTTGGATAGTAAAGGGTGTCGATTGACACGATTAAGGAAAAATAATGTGTTATAACTAAAAATTAATTGCATGCATTAAAGCTTTAACTTTGATAGCTTTTATATTTTATATAAATAAATCATTTTGTTTTCATGCCATGAATTCAAAAAGGATATCTTAACATAAAAAATAACATGTTTGCTCACAGCAAATAACAAAACCTTCAGCTACTGAAGTAAACTTTAAAATTCTTTTCCATTTTTTTTCTACATACAGTGGAACCTCGGTTCACAACCATAATTCGTTCCAAAACTCTGGTCGTAACCCAATTGGGTCGTGAACCGAAGTAATTTCCCCCATAGGATTGTATGTAAATACAATTAATCCGCTCCAGACCATACAAACTGTAAGTAAATATATTTTTTTAAAGATCTTTAAGCAAAATATATAGTTAATTATACCATAGAATGCACAGCGTAATTTAGTAAACTAAATTTAAAAACATTGAATAACACTGAGAAAACCTTGAACAACAGAGAAAACTAACAATGCAAGAGTTTGCGCTATAGCGCTACGAACCGCTCGCTAAAAACACTTTTTTTAATGAGTTTTAAGCACAGGT
>JANRMT010062833.1:36731450-36762987 GCA_026402145.1 Polypterus bichir lapradei
TTTAAGCAAAATATATAGTTAATTATACCATAGAATGCACAGCGTAATTTAGTAAACTAAATTTAAAAACATTGAATAACACTGAGAAAACCTTGAACAACAGAGAAAACTAACAATGCAAGAGTTTGCGCTATAGCGCTACGAACCGCTCGCTAAAAACACTTTTTTTAATGAGTTTTAAGCACAGGGAAAAAAATTAACATTTGAAAAAGCCGTAATTTAATAAACCACCAAGAAAAGTAACATTGCAACAATGCACGCTATGAACCGATTGCTGTAAACAGAAGTGAAGTGGACATTAAAATCCAATAGAAAAAAGTCTTCATTAAATACAACAAGGTTAAAACAATGCTCGAACCCGTCTCTTTAAAAACAAGCCCGGTGCATTCTTTAACTGCCTTCTCGGCCTTATGCGTCCAGCCCCCTCTCTCTCTCTCTCTCTCGCTCGCTCGCTGCACAGGGAGAGACTGAACACATGAGGAAATCATCTGAGTGCACAAACTGAAAGGGAAACTGACTTGTTCGTATACCGAGTGTGTGGTCATGAACAGATGCAAAAGTTTGGCGAACTTTTTGATCGTAAACTGATTTGCACATGTTCCGAGACGTTCGTGAACCGAGGTTCCACTGTACATTAACTTTGAACTATACAATAAAGATCACTAATTATTTGCAGCCTTAGATATTCTATTAATCTTATGCAGAGAACACTGGTCAAGGAGATTGTCTTTTTGCTATTGGCTTCACCATCCTACTTTGCCAATGTACCCACATGATTTTAGCTTTTTGGCAGATTAATGCTTATTTGATGTTAGTGCTTTGTTTTGTTTGTTGTATTAAGGGAGCACCCTCCTCACACCAGGATAGATACTGAGGAAACTCAAATATATCAAAAAAAGTGTTTACATTTTCTTTGAACATAACCACCTGCCAAGCTGCTATTAATCATGGCACCTACCATAGCTTCTGTTTTTTTTCTCAGTGATTCTAGGTTATGCAATGAATACAAATTAAGAACTCAACAGTTAATGAAATGACTTTGTTTAAAAAGTAAGTAAAATTTTAACCAGTCAGCTCAAGGTGCTAATAATAGTAAGTTAGGTTTGCACTTGGCAAGTCATTTTGTTTTTCTTATTGAACTGATAGCACAGTCCATACATGAAACATTATATAATGCTAATGAGGTGCAAAAATAATAAAAAAAAACATATAGGCAAGTCCACAGTACCACTGAATTAGAAAAATGTTACCATCTGTTCAATTCTGCAACCAAAGTACTCAGTTTCTAAGATTACCCATGCTGACTGTTAAATATGAAACATCATCACAGTTTTCTCAATTTTTTTCACAATAAAATTACATTTTCCATGAGATTGAAATTTTTTCTGGTTCTAGGGGCATGAGATCGATTCATTAGTGAAAAGTGCTTTTTCCTAGGTTATCTGCAAATAGCCAAGACTTTTTTGTCAGTCAGGGAGTCATTTGGGTGCATGTAGCTTTATCAGGAATGAAAATATAAGCTCTGCAGTTAAGTGTTACACATTAGGAAACAAGAGAAGGAATATGTATTTTAAGAAAATGCTGTTCCATTTATCTAATGCAATAAAAAGGTTAGATAATTCAATTTTAGCAGTTAACGAAGATTCCATTGAGTCTCTGCAATGGCACTGAACTTGCAATGCCAATATTGATATCTGCTCTTGGTTTCTTATCTAATGAGGTATTTTCATTGAGATTAAAGATAATCCTGGGATTTCACAGTGCTTCATGAGCCATAATTTCTCAGGTGTCTTAAATGGTATTTCCAGACTAGCGCCAAAATACATACAATTGACACTCAAATACATAAACGTAAAAGGTAGTGTAGCATAATGGTTAGGACTTTAGACATCAAACCCTGAGGTTGTGAGTTCAGATCCCAGCCACTCACAAATTGTGATCACGAGGAAGTCACTTCACCTGCCTGTAAATCAGTTTACAAAAACAAAAGAAATGTAACCAATTGTATCTCAAATGTTGTAAGTCACTACCAGGCTAAATTCAAAACATAAAATCATGCCCTCAATAGCCATGGCTGGAATGGAACTTATCAGAAAACTTCTGAGTTTTAAAAATATTGAAATGTCATGTTACCACTACCACAGGAGAGAGTGGCTAAAATTTCTGGAATCAGTTGTAGTTATCAACTATGTTGCTAGGTACTGCATGCTTATAGTCTGGTTAATCAGACTGCCAAGTGGCATTGTGCTGAACTGACTGAGATGCATATTTCTGTTATGTATTCTACAAATGCTCAGGAGACTTTGGATATTTTGTTTTTTACAAGCTGAAAAATTATGATGACTGCATTTTTTACATTAACAGACTTGTTAATAAAGAGATTCTCTGTGAACAGACTGGTAATCCACAACATTACACTAAACTGCTAAGTTGTCTGTGGGTAAGCATCAGGCAACATCAACATCACTACACCATGACAGTACACTCACCTTCTTATCAGTCAAATCGTTTTTGACCAAAAGTAATGTGCTTTTTGCTATATGCCAACCATATTTGCCAGATCTCATTCCCTGTGATTTTTTTTTTGTTCCCAGTATTAAAATTGAGACGGAAGGGAAGATTTTCTACCATTTTAGAAATCCTTGAAAGATTTGGAGGAGGCTCTAGGCATTGTAACAAAAGACAGAAATGGAAGAAGTGCTGGGAGAAGTAATTTGCATCTCAAGAGGATTATTTTAGCAGTAATGTAAGTTTGTAAAAAGTTTTTTTTTTTGCAATTCTAGGAATTTTGGGATCACTTATTGTATGTAACCAAATATAAACTCTTTCTGCTAATAACTCTGATGCCCTTTTACAGCTTAAAGACATGCTATAACACTAATGGAGTATGACTAAGTGTGGATGTTTGCATAAGTTGGCTCTGTATTGGACTGGCATTGTAACTTCGTTTTGACCTTGTGCTGGATTAAGGAGGTTCAAAATAAACATGTACACATTTTAAATTACTAAACCTAGTCATATTAATCCATTCTGAAGGTCAAGAACATGCTATAAAACACTGTAATCAGGAAATTGCACTTTCTGTATAAATGTATATTTACACTGTATGAGTTAATTGACACAGTTTTCTGTATAAGTTGTCAGTTTGAGTGTGCCCTGCAATGAATTATTCAGGGTTAATTTTTCCCTTAAGCCCAATCTAAATTTTAATCACTACTTAAAGACTACAAATAAAGAGGAATACATTATTAACAAACATTATTTTCATGTATTTTCTGCCTCTTTCTATTATCTTTCACAGTCGATACTGCTATGCACAATGTACACACGTTAACAGTTGTACATTGTTAATGTTAGACTGCTATCTCCAGAAAGATTTAAAAAGAAATGGTTTAATACTCATGTGCCTTTGGAAAATTCAAGCTATTTGTAGTCTCATACAAAATTGACACAAAGCCGAGCATAAATGAAGACAAAACAACCTTTTACTAGACTGTGAAATTCATTGGACTCGTGTAGAAGAGCCAAATGACACCTGTACTTTTCCAGAATTATATATCATGATACAGAATTAACATAGTATTTATTTGTAGCCATTGATTGTTTAATAAGTCTATCCTATAAATGGATCAGCTTGGTGTTGGTGGCCGAAGTTTTGCACAGATAATTTGTAATATACAATCGATTACAGCATACTGCTGATGATGCAGATCTCAGTTCAATTATTCATTACACAAATCTTACCTCCTTTAATGAATGAAATCAATTTGAATTTCATAGTGTAATTGCTCAAATGAAAGTATGTTTCCTTACATACCTGATTCAGTCCAAATGAGTTAATTTATAGTGTACTAGACATTAATAGTGAGCCTAACTATAGTGTACTAGACATTGTAAACACCTCAGTAGAACTGGGTATTTTTCGAAATGCTTTAAGAAATCAAGCAAAATGGCACCTTTTATCGGCTAACTAAAAAGATTACATTATGCAAGCTTTCGAGGCAACTGAGGCCCCTTCTTCCTGGATTACATCTTGCCTCAAGAAGGGGCCTGAGTTGCCTTGAAAGCTTGCATATTGTAATCTTTTTAGTTAGTTAATAAAAAAAGGTGTCATTTTGCTTGATTTTTCACTATATTCATAATGGTTAACACGGTACAACACCCTAGTACTACAAATACTTTAAAAATATGTTTGTTAATCTGCTACTTAAGAAAGCTAATCATGACATTTTTCCCATTTTTCTGCACTTCATTCCTGCCAAGAGGTGTCTTTTAGGATGCAATTGGCCATGGCAAGCATCACCAGGCCTGGGGCCTTATTTATAACGCCATGCATAGAATTTGCACTATAACATGGCGTAAGCACAAAAGCGGAAATGTGTATACGCACAAAAAATCAAGATGCATATATCCGTGCGAACGCCAACTTCCACGTTCTTCCGCTACATAAATCCCGGTCAGCATCGGAGAAACTCGAAAGCTCAAATTCGAGGGGTACAGAAAAAAAAAAAAATAGGCACACAATGGGAAAAATGCACAAAATGTCAACTTTAATCTCGAAATTTCCACTTTAATCACGTAGTTTATTTTGTCATTAAAGTAGAACATCATAAAGTTCATCTTAAAATTGTTTAATATACTAGTTTCTCAAATCCCATCGTAACTAATGGATTCCTCTGACAGGACACAGAATCCATTACATTTGTAATATTACAGCTCTCTGAATAATTCAAATACTGAGATGTGTACTTGATATCATTTTCATGATGATAGGAGTTAAAGCATGTTATTAAACATGGGAACACGGTGGCACAGTGATTGTGCGCGACCTTCGATGAAATCATTTATTGCAGCAGTACTGTCTCTTTCAAATGTACTAACCCCCAATTCCTGTCCTTACTTTTCTTTCTCCAAATACCCAACCGAAACACAATCAGCTCTGTAATAGACGTTAAGCCATCTGTAAGTTTAGAACGCAGGTTCTTCAAAACTTTTAAGGAACATTAAAATATCTTTGTAGGACATGTTTAATTATTCTGTCCTTCCAGTGTCACACCAGTCCCAGCAAGCATACAGTGTGAGGCAGAAACAATCCGTGAACGGAGCGCCAGATCCTTGCTAGCAAAGAGACACCGTGTCCTCACGTTTAATTGTTAACAATATAGATTATTTAAATGAAGTTAAAGTTTTATCTGTATAGTATAATAAACATATTTTGCTGCATTTTATCTTAAAAATGATATTGTCATTATATGTAAATACGAGCTTTATAAAGTGGCTCAAGTTGTGCAATATTATAACTGTAGTGCAAATTTACAGTGAGGTAATTGTACTAATAAATACAAACAGTTCTACAAGGAGCACTTGATGGACTGATTGAGTGTGTTTATAGTTCTTGGGATGAAACTGTTTCTGAACAGCAAGGTCCGTACAGGAAAGGTTTTTGAAGCATTTACCATGTGAGAGCAGTTCAAATAGGCAGCATGGCTGAGGCAGCATGTGCTTGATGCTGTATACCGATAATTCTCTTTCCGATCAGCTGCTCTGAGTGGTGCAGTGAGAGTAAAATGGAAAAAGATTATCCACTGTGGCAACCCCTAATGGGAGCAGCAGAAAGAAAAAAAAAGAAGGTGCAGTGAGATTAACAGCGCTAAAGCAGCTATGGTATTTGGAATAGTTTGGCCATTCCACGAACCATTATATTGTTACAGGTTAATTACAATCAGATGCATTAAACTAATAAACAGTATGTGGTTAATTTCAGTGTATTTATAAAGCTGCGTCAAGGATGTGGATCTAAAAACGAAAGGGAAACCACACAGGAACAGTAGCACTGCTTTGACGCTGGGTGCCGCCAGTCTGCAAAGCCGAGCGCAGAACTTGCGTACGCCAGGGTATGAGCTATCGTGGAAAAGTGCGTGGCTTTACGCCAAGTTTAGGTTTATACATCGTGATTTGAACGTGGAAACAGGCTTACGCAACATTTTTGTGCGTACACACTGTTTATACATGAGGCCCCTGGTCCTTTAATTTTTGAGGTTGCTGACTCTGAAAAGTATAGAATCATTGTCTGTATGACTTTATTTCCTTAATAGTCTTCCAGAATAAAGATTAAGAGTTGATACAACAGGGCAAAATCCAAAATGACAACTGTCAAGAGACACAGAATATGCTGTAGCACAGTAGATTCTGAAGAGGCAAAGTCCACTAAGAACCTTGTACATCACTTGTTAGCCACAAATTGCTTAGCTACAGTGCATCCGGAATGTATTCACAGCGCATCACTTTTTCCACATTTTGTTATGTTACAGCCTTATTCCAAAATGGATTAAATTCATTTTTTTCCTCAGAATTCTACACACAACACTCCATAATGACAACATGAAAAAAGTTTACTTGAGGTTTTTGCAAATTTATTAAAAATAAAAAAATTGAGAAAGCACATGTACATAAGTATGAATAATGCACACTAATGTATATTTCATCCTCCTTGGTCAATATCTATAACATGCTTCCCATTGTTGTGAGTTTCAGGGTTGATATTACTCAAAAAAGACCACACCTTAAAAACTTCTACTCAATTTGAAAAATCAGGCTTTTGTTCCCAGACAGGCCTGAAAACACCAGGCCTCACAAAGTAAACTTGGCCATCAAACCTCAAGAAGCAGGCTTTGTTGCCTGCACAGAGAAAAAGTGGCTAAGCTTATAGTTTTTTTTTTCTTTTTTTCAAAAGGGAGAAGGGGGCTATGAAACCCTTTATTCAAATAACTAAACAACATTCTTAAATTCTTAAGGAGATTATTTTACAAAAGATTAAAAAATAAGGCAAAAGGGTAACAAGTAATTTGACAAAGGCAAACCAAAACAGAGCAAAGTTAAGTCTATAAGCAAAAATCACAATACTACAGATAAGAGCAAGAGCTCATAAATCACAATAAACAGCACTTGAAAAAATTCAGACAATACAAAAATGAGGTGAACACCAATAGTGGGAAAACTAATGCCACAGCAAAAGTGCTGTGGCAGCTCAGGTCTTACAAAGATTAGGAAAATGGCTCATAAAGCTGCAATGTTTGGGGGCTTGGGGTCCATCCCCTTGGGTTCTACATGCAAGCAACAAGGAACACATTCAATAGGGTTTTTAAAATAACCTTTCAAAACAAAAATACAATAATTACAAATCCAGAACACAATAAATAAATCTGAGAAGAAATAGAAAAAATAACCAAAAGTAAGCAATACAAAATAGCAAAAGAAGCAAATTTAACCAAATGAAATTGAGACCAGTTACTGAATCCTAATTAATTCAGACACCCCTAAACATCAAAGCCAAGTCCAAAAATTGCTGGATCTGTTTTGTGCATGACCAACTGAAGAGAAAGACCATTATCAGGTGAGGACATCTGGATAAGACAACCACCCCTTGGTGGGGATGACTCCACTATAAAACAAAATCTAAAGGCTGAATTTTTAAATTATTACTCCCTGTTTGCAACTGCTCAGAAACCTCTAAGCAGGAATTTCCAGGTAGAAACCTGGCCTTGCAGGCACATTTCAGAACATCTGGCAGGATAGGTTCATTAGTGAAACCAAATACTTGTAATAGAAGCTGAGCAGTGAAAGTGAGCTACACTGGTGGCTCATGATGAATGGTGAAAGCAGACAATGGTCTGAGGAAAAACAGAGATGGGTGACAATAACTTAAAACCCAAAATTTATTAAATAAAAATGATAAAAAAGGGAAAAAATAGGAACATAAACATTGGCAAAAAATGATCAGGGATGAAAACCTGGTTGAACCATAAGAAATCCAAGCTGCAATCAATTAAGAATGTTACTGTTCTTATTAAACATTTGTCCATAAAAACTGGACTTAGGTCTAATGTCACAACCACAAATATTCAACTTTTCTTTTGTCACTTCCATTTTATTCTCAAGACTTGTTTTCCAATCTGAAAGGCTACCTCATCAGGATATTCCAACATGAAGAGTGGTTATACAAGCAAGCAACTACGCTAGTTATTTTATTTGAGTGGTGTAGATCAGCAGTGTATTAGTGTTCACAGTGAAAATATTGAAGAGTAATACTTATTTGGTTTTAATGGAGTTTCTATAAATAAGTTAGACTTAAAAGTGTATGATCACTTCCATGTACACAGCACAAGTACTGCACATATCCTCTGCTTTGGTCTACTCAGTGTAAAACTATTTTCTCTCAAGCTTTTGAACTTACTAGCCTTGCACCCAGTGCAAACCAAGTCTTGGCCAAAAAGCTTCACTTAATGTAAAATTATCCAAGTTACATTTATGGTAAAGTACTCTGCAATGAACATCTCATCCAGGAATCAGGCAAAGGGCATCTCTTTTATTTTTTTAACACTACTGGGTTCAGATTTGGATTACTGTTTGTCTGGTTCACAGTATGGGGCATCTGGGGCTCCAGGCATTTCCAAGGCTTCATTCATTCCGATGAAGGCCATAATCCTTTCAGAGGACTTTAATTGCAACAAATTGAGCATCCATGCATTTATTTCTTTTTTTCATTACAAAATACAGTAATAAGTTATTAGATTAAAGTTGTCATTTCAGTTATTTCAATTTATTTTTTTAATTAATTTATTTAATTATTTTAATAGCACTTGATTAATACAAACCAACACACATTTACGTAAATCACTACATTTCTACATAGTCACTTTATAATTTAAAAGCAGGATGAACAGAAAGCTATGGCAAACAGAAAAGTACAGACTTTCTGGGACAAATGTTTCTATTTTTTTTTAAACAAACTCAAAGAAGATCTTTAGTCATTTTTTTGTCATTTGGAATAGACATGTTGGCAGAACAGAAACGGCTGTAGGAGTCAGGCGGGGAAGGCAAGATTCTGTGTCTTGCCAACATAGCAATGAATTTTCCTTCATGACAAAAATTTACACATATCTAGGAGGCAATGTACCAATATTAAGTAACAATGTGCCAACTGAGGCACCCATGAGGGTGCTACAGTGGAACAGATGTAGAATTACCACAGAGTCTTATTTTTTTGTCAGAAGGGATCAAAAACAGAATCACTAATGTCAAGCAATCCTGTAGTATTCACAGCTTTTCAAAAGGTTCCCATGATCAGCACTGTCAAAACCAGAAGCAAACTCAAGAGTAGAAATGAAAACAAGAAAGCTCAAACAGCAAGCAGGAACTTTCCCAACTTAATGGCATGTGTCATAATAAAACAAAAAATTATTATGAGTACAGAATTCTATTCTGCAGAACAAAATAACATTTGTATTGTGCTACTTCCTTGATATCAAGTGAGACGGGTAAGAAAGGAAAAACATAAATTAAGTTTAGAGTTGACTAAAAGGGTATGAGCTCCAGGTACAGTGCTCTAAAACTGAAAGCTTTCACAACACTAATAATACAAATATTAAGGATCTACATTACTTTTCACCCTTTTTTTACATACATATTAGGCAAAACCTGTGTGGCACTGCTGTCAGAAACAATCCGCACCAGAAGATTCTAATATATAAAAAGCTAAAATTAAAAACACTCAAAATATAAATCAAAATATAGGAAGAATGAAAAGTTCTCAATAAAATACAACACAAAATCTACCTTTGCTGCCCCTTTTGGCCTGACCATACCTGGTCTGGTGCTCACCTACAAGTCCACAGTGCCCAAGCACCATAATGAAGAAGAAATAAAGAAAAAGACGCCTCAGGCCTGGACAAACTGGTGAGGAGGGCAGCCTGTATTGTAGGCATGGAACTGGATAGTTTGACATCCGTGGCAGAGCGACGGGCGCTAAGCAGGCTCCTGTCAATCATGGAGAATTCACTGCATCCACTGAACAGTATCATCACCAGACAGAGGAGCAGCTTCAGTGACAGACTGAGGAGATCGTTCCTCCCCCACACTATGCGACTCTTCGGTTACACCCGGGGTGGGGGGTTAAAAGTTAACATTATACAAAGTTATTGTCTGTTTTACCTGCATTTTTATCACTCTTTAATTTAATATTGTCTTTTATCAGTATGCTGCTGCTGGAGTATTTGAATTTCCCCTTGGGATTAATAAAGTATCTATCTATCTATCTATCTATCTATCTATCTATCTATCTATCTATCTATCTATCTATCTATCTATATAATGCTTTGCTCTCATTCATTTCATCCAAAGCCAGTTAAGGCTTTGCTTCTACTCACCATTTGCGGCAAGGTGAATAGGCTAATGATAACCCTTTCAAACTTCAATCAGAGTTACATCTGGGAAAATCCCTGGAAATTGCAATAAACAACTATCCTTTTCGAAAACCAGTAACCTACAGTATTATTGAAACATATAGAACAGCAGATTAGGACTTACAAAGTACTGTATCTGCTAAACAACGGCAAAGTTACTGATAAAAATTACCTTACAATAACCCTTTTAGATAATCATAACAAAGGATAATATTGTAATGGATATACTGTATATTTTACAAAAGACAAAAACAAGAACAATTATGAGGGTAATTGCTGGACTTATTAACAGTTCTAAATGTACAACATTCAATCTTCCAAACTGTAAAGATAATTCAAAGATATATTAAACTAGTTTGCCCACACCCTGCATAATGCATTCTCATTTCAGAGTCAGGCATTGCAGATGCATCAGCTAATGGCAGTTAACCAGGATAGGAGACACAGACCTCTGTCTGTGTGCTTTCCCATAGGACTCCCAGCTTTTAGTTTAGGAATTAAGCAAATACATCTTGATAAACTGGGTTCTGTTTAAAAAACTTTGTCTGACTTTTCTACTAATTTCCCTAAATGAATGAAAATTGCATAACCATTTATGCAAAACCACCAACACAATTAGTCATGGTATGTACTTCAGATACTGACTAAATACAATAAATGAAATTGTAAAAATAATAATATTGAAATAAAAAATTGACTGGTTTACAAATCAAGCAACTGAATGCACTGTACCATATAAAAATGAAAACAGAAAAAGAAATGGAATTGCAAATGATTAATTAATGCTTATTTCAGGCACGGAAATAGGGTATTTTATCTTGGAATAACTATCACTTTTTCCAGAATGTATTGTTGTGGTGTGATTACTACCGAGAACTGACCAACTCTTGTAAGTTTAGCTTATTGCTGGCATCAGCCAAGCTGAGTTTATGCTAATTATTTTTTCCGCATTGATGTTCACTATGGTGAACATGCATGTATAATGCATTCACATATCTAGTGTTCATTCTACATCAGGGTGTCCAACTTCGGTCCTGGTGGGCCACAGTGGCTTCAGGTTTTCACTCTAAACATCTTCCTAATTTGCTGATGATTAACTTGTTTTGCTTTGGTTTTAATTGACATGACTCAAACTCCTTAGTTCAGTGCTTCCCAAACTCTATCCTGGGGACCCTCTGGGGCTGCAGGATTTTGTTCCAACCAACTTCTGTTTTTCATTGCACTCTTAGCCTAATTAAGTGAGTCATTATTTCCCAGTTTCTGTGTTTTGGAGTCAATGTAGAAATTACAAACTAAGTTTGGTAAATTTTTATTAAAATGTAATAAGCAGTTATATGGGGAATATGTAGTTTTTTAAGTCATTAACAGTATTTTCATATTTTATTATATAAAAATATAATTAAAAAAAACAAAAAAAAAAAAGTATTTTCATCCTGCTTTTCCAGGTGTTCTGGTTATTTAATTGATTATTTACAAATTAGCGAGTCTGACACTGAAGTCGTTTCTGCTTTCATCATTCCAGGTATCTGCTGTGCTGTTTGTTAATTGTCACTGTTAGGGTTAAATGAAGTTAGCAAACTATATAGGAAAAGGGGAAAATAATAGAAAAACAACAAAAGAGAGTTAAGCATTTATAGCTTTAGAAAAAAAAAATAGGAATATTTCTAAATGTCTTATAAATGTAAAAACCATACTATTGTGTATAGAGAAGAGTAAAAAGGACCAGCTAATTAAATGAGATCAGTTGTTTTCAATTATTATAAGTGATTGTTAATCTGGTTGGAACAAAAAACCTGCAACCACAGGGCAACTCCAGGGCAGAGTTTGGGAACAACTGCATTAGTTGTTTTTCTTTTTCCTTAATGAGCATCCAAACAATAATGAGACACAAAACAAGCTGCCACATGACCATCTAACCTTAAAATAAAGAAAGGTGAAGGTCTCAATCATATTGGTTTGTTCAGGTCACCAAAATATCTTGACGGTGGTCTTAGAAAAAACAGAAAATCAACAGTCTGCTGTGGCAGAATGAGAGCAGGAACAAGTCATGATATTCAATAACGGCTTTAATTAACATTTTTTAATTAAAATTTACTTTTAATAAAAGGGAGGGACTGTTATCTTATGTAATATAAATATGGTCTCTCCTGTCCGAAGTGTTCATCCTTAGTTGGCATTTATCGGCCTGGGGAGGTTCTCCTGGTATTTAGCAGTTCACAATGAATTCTCATTCACAGTTTTCTTGGTTGATACATGTCAAAGTACATAGAATTATGGCATAGGACTTTGTGCTGCTACATTTTCTGTACCCAAAGGTAAAGACAGAGGATTTTTTTATGAAAAGTTTAGGAGATGAAAAGTAGTCAAAAAGCCAGGCCAAGTTCAATAACAAACAAGTCAAATAACCTTCATGTTTAACCCCAAACACTAAACCAAAACTCTTAGGAAAACACACCCAGAGAATTGTTAACCAGAAAAACAAGTAAAGAAAAAACTCACTGACAATACCTTACAAACTGAATCTGCAATTTCACAGATATCTTTGACTTGGTCATGTCACATGCTGCATACTTCCAGTTGACCTTGCCTGACAACAGCATAGCAACTATCAAAGAAAATTCTTGAAAATGGCAGCTCTCAAGAGAAACAAAATGGAAACGCTAAAGAATTTTTAGCAAAATAATAACTCTTCTAAAACAAAAAGTCAATATCAGAGATAGATTCCTTGGGCTACAAAACCTTATTTTACACATAGGACCTTTGATAAAGCCCAAAAAAATATCAGAAAAAATGAAATAAATAAACCGATCATCACACTGTACCACTTCTCCATGGTTTATTATTATGTACCAAGAACTGTATTTGGCATTTTCGCATTTTCTCATATCTACCTCTACTTGGGGGGTCAAGTTTTCCTCACACTTCAGCAAAATTATGATCATAATATTGATTTCAAAAAGGCCTTGCATGAGTACGTTCAGATATGTGCATGCTATTGGGATAGTCATAAACCTCCATGACTCTGAAGTGGATTTACTGGAGACAGAAATGCATAATCTACTGCCCTGATCCGTCTGGACAGCTAAAGCTCCTTTGTTAAATTAGCACTTAACGTCTATTTAGAGAAACATTCTTTAATGATTATTTTAACACTATGAGTTAATTTCACAGTTATAAGTTTGCTGAAAAGTCAAAAATCAAATTGCAGAGTTTGGCACCAAAAATAGGTGACATTGGCATGGGTGGTATACGGGATTTCCATCCTAGAGCAATTGGAAAAAAAGTCATGATGGTAAAAAAGAGTTGAATAGTCCAAACTATCCAAATCAACTATGACTTTTTATGGATATCTATCCACAATCTACAAAATTAATAATATTTAATTCAACAAGCAGATGTAGCCAATACTTGACCTTGCACATCATGATTTTAGGCTTGCATGCAGCCTTTTTTGAAGCTCCCAATGCACAGTTGTGCTCTTGTTGCTTTCAGGAACACTTTGAAGCTCTGTTACGAGTGATGCAACAGAAGATAAGCTGTTTTAATGTGCTATGTGCTTCAGCACTCAGGGTTCCCTTTTTGTAAGTTGCATGTTCTACCGCTGTGTGGCTGAGATGCTTTTGCTCCTAGATGCTTCCAGTTCATAATAATTGCACTTAACAGTTTAACAGAGCAGATATAGCAATGCAGAAATTTCACATACTGACTTGTGACAAAAGTGGTATCCAATGACAGTGTCATGTTTAAAGTCACTGAGCTCTTCAGTCTGACTCATTCTATTGCCAATGCATGGTTGTGTGCTTCTTTGTGTGCACCTGTCCACAACAGGTGTGGCTGAAACACCTGAACCCAATAATTTGGAGGGGTGGCTATATGTTTTTGACCATATATTTTATAGTAATAACTGAAGGAGTATTGTCTTCTTGTATAATACAACCCCTGTCCCTGTGCAAATCCTCCTGCCCATCCTAACCCTTAGAGGGCAATGTATACAATGTAAAGTATATACATTTAATTTAAAAATCTACATGCATGACATGTATAAAAAGTGTAAGATGTAGTTCTGTTGTATATATCATAAGGATCTCTGTGAAAACACTATTTTTCATCAAATGATGTAATGAGTCAACAAGGATATTCTGGGATTGAATAAAGAGGTAGCTGTGTCCTAACTGTAGCTTCATCCTCCTATGCTGAAAATGCTCTATTAATCTAGTGATCAACAAGCGTGAAATTTTCAGGATTCCTCCTTTCTTTTTTTCCCGCATGATGGGAATCATTTTTATTTTATAAAACAGAAGCACCCTGTCAAAGTCAAAGTTTTACTTTTGGTCATCATTTTTTCACTATATCCTGATTGTGTTGAAAAAGAAAGCATTTGGATTTGTTATTAATACATACATTTGGAATAAATGGAACTACCATTTCTTTGATATCAAAATGATTACATAATGATTTTCTCTTACTAAAGGTTTTCTAGATATTTAAATTAATGTAGTATTTTTTTCTTGTCATTAATATTCATTTTTTGTTAATGTGTGCCAATTCTAGTATTTTATACAGATGTAAGTTATATTGTTGGACCCAAGGGTGTGCACTTCAGAAACAATCCACCCCAAGAGGGATACCTAATCAAATATAAGTTCAGTTTGCTTGAAGGCATTTAGAACATACTGTATGTTAAATATTAATGGACCATTCCTGTTCAAGAAAAGATGGTAAATTCTAAGGCATAATGTATTCTGTGAGGAGGGAATTACAGGGAAAAGAGAATGAAATAATCATAATTAGTGTAGTAGGAAACACTGCTGTGTGTGTGTTTCTGTGTAGGTGTGTGTATTGGAATGGCTAAAGGTCAGCACTGTTAGAATTCAGCTAGTGTTCAGTAATACAACATGACCTCCTTCTAACTAAGTGCATTTACTTGCACTTTAATAACATTGGTTATTCACAGAAACCCAGTTTCTAAAATGTAAACCATCATTCTGGTCAGAGAAACTCAGTTATTGGTCTTTATTGGTCAGTTATTGGTAAAAACAGATTAACACATGTAGATTTCTCTGTAAGAAACCTGAATATGTGACCATGTAAACCCTTAACCATGTTACAGTTAAGAACACTGTATTCTATGCATGTCTGTTGCTCTCTGCAAGCCTGTGCAAGGAGAGCTTGCAGGCGATCACATTTTTGCTTATTCTAATTTATCTAATTTGTCTCAATATTTCAGAAGTTGCCACATTTATGTTGATGAGCCGAATGTACTGGATATTGCTAAACTCGGTACACAATCTCCACAGAAACTGGCACCATGCTTGTTTTTGGATTCACGGCAACCAATGATAACATTAATTTTTTTTTCTACAATTTAATGTTGTTGGAGCATTTTGGCAAGAGAGAACTCCATAGGTGGACTAGCACATGCACACACGTTTTTAAGAAACCATGTTTCTGCTTTTACCAGGTTACTCACCTTATCCAGGTTTTGTGTGTACATGTGATGATTTCTTTCATTCCAGCAATACAGAGTGTGATTATAATAACAGAATAACTATTAACTGTAAATCCAATGCATTTAATAGAGCGAGTTTATATCACAAAAACACCAAATAGTCTCTGTACTAATTATCAGGATACAACTTAGTGTCTAGAATCCAAGAAATATACTGTGACACTGGGTACCCCACAGGTGGCATTAGTGTTGGTGGTGTAGAAGAAAAATTAGGGGTCACATAGTCATTTAGGATAAAGTGTTTTAATATGCTTTCCTTATTAAAATATAGTGTTCATCTTAAAGAAGTAGCATGAAGAGTTAAATCAGGCATATCAGGAAACCAGATCAAATTCAAGTGAGCAGCAAGACAAAGATGTAACACACAAAGTGTACTGAAAGATGACTAAGAAATGACTAAGCAGATATCCTGTAAGCAACCAGAATGCACAGCTGTTACATACGCAGAAATTTCACAGAATTGGTGTGAGGGACAGTTGTACGTTACTTTGCTGATTATACACTTGCTGGCCTAATTCTTTGGCTAGAAAGAACCACAGCTACACCAGAGAGTAGATAACACCATTTTCTATCTTGCTTCAAGTACTTTAATAGATGTGTACACATACGTGTATGTGTGGTATCTAAACAAAAATAAATGAATACAATAAGTGCACAAATACAAATGGAATACATATATGCACATAACCTAATTAAGTGTCAAACATTGATTATTCAACTTTACGTATTGTTTAATCAAACCAGTAGGTGGCACTATTAACCAGAATAAAAGGTACAGCGTAATGCCCAAGTTGGCATTCGTTTACAAAAAAAAAAAAAAAAACCTTTACGTTTAATACTGTAAGAATCAACACATTTTAACGTCCTGGAGCGAAGTAAAGTACAGCACATCTCTCCCCAAAGGTCAACAGTGCACAGACTTAAGAAGATGTTCATTTGCAAACATAGCCATAAGAGCGCTTTTGTATACTTGCACTGACTGTCAATATAAGTTGCCACAATAACTAAGATATTAAGTTACAGTGAACACTGAAAAAAAAGAAACAATTTACTTTGTCAGTAATGCAGAACACATAGGTACAAAAGGTGACAGCAAACTATAACTTGGAAAAACGCAAACAAGCAGGTAGAGACTGTGAGCATGTTACAATTCAGGAACAAAATTTTGTGCATGCGCAATCGTCTTGTGGAGCATGTCTTGCCTAGGTTCAGCATAAAGCAAGGAATTTTGTACAACTGGAGAATAATAAGAATATAACAAAAGACTTTTATTTTATATAATTCATTTGGGTGTAAACCAACAAACCTATCAGAATAAAATGTGTACATTGATTGACACTCTATGTAAATTCAATATTTTACAAAATGAACAAGTATCCTTTGTTTCACTATTCTGATCATGCTGTAGAAGAATGCTCCCTGTACAAGCATTAGCTGAAGAGTAATAAATGACTCAAATGGACAACATTTACTCCTGCCTGATTACTGACTCAAGGGTTTTATCAAACTTGTCCTGGTTGATGATAAGTTTCTTTCTTTAATTACGATGGTGATTGCTATCACAATGCGGAGAGTGGGAGTTACATCTGCTGACATCATGCAGTGGACTATGCTTCAGCTTGAAGCCATGTTGATGAAGAAAGCTGGAGACTTAAAATGGAGGTTTAGGAATTTAGACACAGTCTTGAGCTGAGATGATTTAATGTAAAGATAATGATTATTGTGTTTGAGTGTTAATATTGATGATGTTAAAGGTGAGATAGATCCACCATGTGGAATTAGGGCAAGAATAGTATATGGTGATATTCTGTATATTGTAGGCATTGTTTTAAATTGTTGTTTTTGTAGTGTTTCAGTGGCCCTGACATCTGAAAACGATCTGGGAAACCTCTTGTGTTGCTAAGGTATCCAGCACAGCTTACATCCTTTAGCTGTGGACAGCGATATGGCCGAGATCAGGTATGTTCCCGGTTTCTTTAAACACTGTTTCTTGACAGAGTCAGGGAATGCTATCAGCAAAAATGGTTGCTGTGAACCAATCATTAACACTAGAATTACCAAAGCATACAAAAAAACTCGTAATTCTGGCCCACCTTAAATCCCTTCTCACCTCTCTGTCAGCATCTTTTGTCTTGTAAATGTGCCAATCAACACAAGCAGCAAGCTTGTCTCTGTTTACTATCTACATGTGACAGAAAGCCTCTATGCAGATCCTACTGGATGAATGCTTCGATGTGGTGAAGCAAAATGCCGACATACAGATGCATTCGTGGTGCTTTTATATTCAAGCGTCACATATTCCCGATCATAACGGCACGATACATTTTAAAAGCCTCACATACCATCTTGTGTGCCGTCTTTTTTTTTCTGCAACTTCACAACAGCAGCATAATGTATAGCGCTTTATTTGAGCCACTGAGAAAAAATAAAGGACACGGTGAAAACGTGTATTTTGTGATTAAACTGGAAATTTCAGCTTTAATCTCGTAATGTCCACTTTAACCTCGTAGTTTACTTTATCATTAAAGCAGACCATCGTAAACGTCATCCCAGTTTTTAATAGGTACAAGCTTTTTGGACCTGACAGCAGCATCAAGCAACGATAGATCACCACACAGAACAAATTAAATGTATGATATTCCAACTCTCTGCAAATTTAGAATCCTTCGATTTATACTTGATATCACTTTCATGATGAAATGCATTAAAGTGTGTATGTTACATTTTACATATAATTTTGTTTAAATAATGAATACTGTTAATAATTACACACATGGGGGGAATAATTAAACACATGGGGGTGACACGGTGGCGGAGCAGTAGCACTGCTGTTTCGCAGGGAGTTATGTTGCTGGTATTTCCTGCTTGTATTCCACACTGTGCTCCAGTTTCCTTCCAAAGATATGCAATTTTGGGGATTTGGTGCCGCTAAAATGACGCTAGTGTATATGTGTACTTGTATTCACCTTGCGATGAGCTGAGGCCTCCTTCAGGGATTGTTTCTCACTTGTGCCCAATGCTTGCTGGAATGGACAAATCCCTGGATTGATGGATTTAATCAATAAACATCCTTTTCAGAGATATTCCAGTAAGGTGTCAACGGAATTTAATAGGTGTTCTAGGCAATTCACAACACAGAGAAGCCGAACCTGTTCTCTCTGTGATAATATCTCGCACTGCCACCTGGTGGATTCCTCCAGATTTCCGTAAAGTACGCGCGCAAGTATAAATATTACAGCGCTTGCATAGCAGGAGCGTCCGCTGCAGCATGCGTCGCGTGAAGTATAACTCCGGCCTTATTCTTACTATTATAGAATAAAAACATACATTTGATTCGAGCTGGTGTAAATTTATGGTACTTGTAAAGGTTAGCGTTTTTTTGTTTTATTCAGTTTTATTCTCCCAGTCACTTTCACAATCCCCCCAACTGACACTGCTGTTTTCACATAAAGACGTGCTATAACAGAGGTAGACTCAGATGATGATGAGTGTTCTAAATCGGAGAAAGAATGCATGTCACACTTTTGTTGTCGCTGTACTTTGTACATAAAAGCCATATCGAGTGTTATTTACCTGTTTACCTTGATTAATTTACTTATGTCCTACAGTGTCAAGTCATAAGTAGACTACAGATCTTCCTGTGTTTGATCGACACGGGCATGCTCAAAAAATACATGTGTAATGCCACAAATAGTAAGAGAATGCAGTCAGACTTATTTTTTGAGCACATACACCGCTCAGATCTAAACACTAGCATGGAAGAGACGCTCACGTACTGAAGAGCATATTGCTGCAGGTGGAAGCTGCTGTCACACTTTTGCCATTGCAGTACTTTGTATATAAAAGCCAGATCAAATGCTATTTACCTATTTTCCTGTGTTCTGCAGTCTACTTGTGACTTTATGCTGTAGGAAATAAGTAAATAACTACTTGTGATATCGCGACAGAAAACAGGCCTCAGCGGCCTGACCCTCAAGCGGGTCAGTGTCTAGGTCATAGTTCCCCCATCTGAGACGCCATTTTTCTGGAGCCCCCAGATTTATACTGTACCTACCAGAAGAGGTGTAATTTAATTGGGGTTGGGGGGGAGGGGGAGAAAAGAGATGATATGGTTAGCTTTAGTGACCCCCACTTGTTCCAGTGGGTATTGCATACCTTATCAGAGCCTGGAAAGCATTAAACATTTGAGTTGAGTTTATTTGAGATAATTAAGGGTAAACTCTTAAGGCAATAAAATTATCTTGGACTTTCTACCCATATTTGAAAAATTAAAACTCTTTCTGACTTTTTCAACAGTCAGCTGCGTTCATGTGGTACACAGTACCATAAATCAATTGACAAAAAATTTTGAAAATTAATGCATTTCTACCATCAAGATGGTCTGTATCCAGTTTTTTCACTGATAGTATTTGGAAGGTATTAACTGAAATACGATTGTTGTTTAGGATGTTAAACAAAACCTGGGCTGTTTGTCTCCTTCAGACTATCCACGGACATTCACAGATTTTTTTCATTCTAACTTTACAATTGACATTGGAAGAAGAAGGCACACAAAAAGACACTCTCGACTCAAGAATGTATGTTTTGTAAGTAGGTTTTTACAGAAGTAGTTATTTATAATGTTTTCTTAATATCAGATGTTATGATGATAACACTTTCATTGTCTTAATTTCAGCACACTGTCTAGACTGATTTGGAATCAATCTGAATAACACAGCAGAATGTATGTAATAGAATGAATCTTGTGAGACAGAGGAGATAGCTTTCTTTGCAAAATTCTCAGAATAAAACAGGCTAGTAACAATTCTTAAAAGGGCAATATATTAAAAGCACAAATACTAAAATAACATGTGCACCAAGTATTAAATTAAGTAATGCTAACCAATCAGGGGGCGACACGGTGGCGCAGTGGTAAGGAGACCTGGGTTCGCTTCCCGGGTCCTCCCTGCGTGGAGTTTGCATATTCTCACCGTGTCTGCGTGTGTTTCCTCTGGGTGCTCCAGTTTCCTCTCACAGTCCAAAGACATGCAGGTTAGGTGCCTTGGCGATCCTAAATTGTCCCTAATGTGTGCTTGGTGTGTGTGTGTGCGCTGAGATGGGCTGGCGCCCTGCCCGGGCTTTGTTCCTGCCTTGCTCCCTGTGTTGGCTGGGATTGGCTCCAGCAGACCCCCGTGACCCTGTGTTAGGATATAGTGCGTTGGATAATGACTGACTGACTGACTAACCAATCTGGTTCTAAAAAACAATAACACTAACATATCACCACCCCACCTCGTGATTGACTCTTCCTCTTAGTGTCTTAACCTTTCTCTTTCATGCTATGGCTCTTACGGAAGTTTTTTCCTTTCTCTCCTGATGGTTTACTAGAGTTCATATACTTTACTACAGCAGATTATTTGTATATGTTAAATCTTTATATGCTACAGAAAATGAAAAGAAGAATCTTTTAAAGGAAAGAGAAAGTAAACTCACTGCACTGAACAATGTAATTCCTAGTTCTTTAGATTTTTCTGAAGATGAATTCCCAGGATACAGCACAGTGGACAGCTCATGCTGCATTCTTCAAAATGATTTTTACTTTGCGGTTTGTCGACTGCTCTTGTTAAAAAATAGAAACAGAAATCAAGTGGGCTGAATGTGATGTTTTTGGTAAAGCAAACAAAGGGTTGTGTTTCATTCAATAAAGCCATATTGAATATCAACAGCTCTGTTGGGGGATGACGAGGGTCAGTGATAATTTTTCTTTAATTAATTTTCTTTATAAAGAAGGTACCACTCTATAATAATGTACGCACTGAAGTTATCAGCAGACATTATATAGTCCTTCTTCACATCTTTACACATCTTTGCATTAGCTGGAGATCTTTTAGTAGTCATAAAGTAAATATGAAAGTATTCATAAATAGTAAAGCTCTGCAAAGGCTTTTTAATAAAAGTAATGGAAGTTATAAAGTGTTACGTAAAGATATTCATCAGTTCAGATGTGTTCCTAAGCACTGGGCACAAATGCAGAATTCTCTTCACATCTACCAGTGAGAAAATAAAGTTGGATCTTTATGTATAATTAATATATACAGTACATTTAATGATTATCATGGATAGTAGTTTTTTAAGTTTAATTTTTTATTGTACATTGAATATACACTATTAAAGTTTAAATGCTAACAGTATACAGGATAGAAGACTGAACGTCACCTTTCTTACACTTGCTAATTTTTTACATATTTATTACGAGTATGCAGTTTTATACTGGAGGATCATGAATGTGACCTGTCAGTACTTTGTAACAAATTGTATATGGTAATAGACTAGTGCATGTACATTTATACTTTATCTGTATTGTTCTCAAAGGAAGAATTAGGAACAATCACTCTATTTAAAGAACCCACATTTCTGCAGATGGTGCTGAAAAATCTAGCTGCATCTCTATTTCAGTATTATTGGTAAATATATAATGAATACTCTGTCTAAAAGATGTTGAGTCCCTCAAGGCTCCTTTTTTGGGCTTACTTTATTTTCTGTTTACTACTTACCACTAAAACACATAATTTATTGACCCACTCTATTATTCCACTTTCCTACTGGTAATAATCAGCTGGATTTTTCAAAAAACTCTAATGAAGGTATGAGTCTCAGTAACCTAATGAGCTCTCTTTCTCTCTCTATTATGAAACTCGGGTTGACAAGTTATTTTCACAAAAGAAATAGTGATAAGAATCTGGTACTTATTCATTCAGGTCCCAAGGCAGCCAAAGATAAGGTCTGAGTAAATTGTTCTTTGTACATTTGCATACTCCCACTTTTCTGAATGATTTTGATGAGGCATCTCATTTATATGCTGTGCTATAATCTTAAAAAATGTAGATCAATGATACATTTTTACCTTCATGCATTTATTTATTAGTTCATGCATTTATTTGTAGTAGGATTGACTACTGCAAAGCCTTATTTACTGACTGTTTAAATCATTCTATATGTAGTTTTCAGTTAACAAAAATGTCACTGCAAAAATCATTACAAGAACTAGAAATTATGACTACATAACTCCTGTCCTTAATTTGTTATTCTGGCTTCCAGTTAAATTTAGATTTGAACATTTTCCTTAAATAGTCAAGACTTTGCTTACATACTATATCTGAACTCACAAACCAGAGCGTGCAATAAGATGTCAGGATGTAGGCTTACTAATCATTGCATTGCATTGAGCTTTCAGGTACAGGGCCCCAAAGCTGTGGAACAATCTGCCTGCTTATATTAGAGATGCCCATTCAATCTCGGCTATTAAATCCAGGCTAAAGACTCACTGCTCACTGCCTAGCATACTCTGACTAGAACTACTGATTAGTTACAAATAGCTGCATCTCTGTTTATTAGTTATCTGTATAAAAATATAAATAAAACCATAAGTATGAACAGATACTAATACTCCTCTGTTTTCTTTCTTGGTATCCTGCTGTGGGAAAATGGCAGAAGATGAGGCCTTCGTGCCTGTCCAGGCCTCAAAATGGAGAACATGCCTTTTAAGTTCAAAATGCAAAAGACAAATCTCTCAAATATCTCAAAATATGTCATTAAGAAGAATAACATGAAACTCTGGCTTACATAAAGACAATTCCCACCAGAATCTTTATAAAAGATGATTTATTAGCAAAAATTGAAAAAAAAACCCAAAATGCTCAGAAAATATCAAAACAAGAGGCAAAACAGATTTGCCTGAAAGGCTAACCACAACAAATAAGTCCTAAATCATAATTCAACAGAGTAAGCTAATTGGTGGAGATTGCTTAAAATACGGTTTTCAGCATAGAATTATAAACAAAACACTATTTCTGATAATATACTGTACATTTTTCATAACACAGTAACCATGAAATAACCCATAAAATACATTACACAAAATAAATTGGTAACATACAAAACATTTTTTCTCTCTAGTCACTCCCTAGAATTCTGTGACCTATTGTACTGACATTTCAATAAAAATAAAACATTTTGTCGTTGCTGTAGGAAGATGCTGAAACTGGCGAGGTCTCAACATTACCTCCAACACTCTGCACTTCACAGCTGGTGGATGCTGTTAGAGACTGTGAAGAGATGCACCGGTTTGAAATAATCTGGATTGTGTGCCGCATGAGATCCTTAAGAGTCTCAGGATATGGGAACATAGCAGAGGTGAACTGACATTTTACGATTTATTAAAATTTGTTTGTCATTCTCCATTTTAAGCCCATTTGGGAGTACACCAAACAAAGCTGTCAGTGGGTTAGGAGGGACTATAACTGTATCTTTTAGGCAATCAAAGATATTTGTCCAAAACAATGTTAATTTGGTTCACCCTGTGAAGCTGGAGCTAGACTGCAAAGTTCACAGATTGAATCTTGCCCTGGAAACATTTTGGATAGTTTTAATTGAAATGAATGCAAGAAAAGGCAGACATTATACAGCTAAATGATTACTTGCATAAAAATTTTATTCTTGACAAGTTTCAGTCAGGTTTTTAGAACAAATCACAGTCTGGAAACTCCTTAAAGTAGTAAATGACTTGTGATGTAATGCGGACAGAGGCCATATATCTGCTCTTGTTCTCTTAGACTTGAGGGCAACATTGGACACCATTGATCACAGTATTCTTATAATTCACTTAAATCAATGGGTGGGCCTCTCCGGCAACGTCTTAAATTGACTTCAGTGTTACTTAACAGGGAGAAAACTCTTTGCTAGTTCTGGGGATTATACTTAAGAGACCCAAGATATTTTATATGGTGTACCACAAGGATCAATTCTGGGTCCATTGCTCTTGCAATGCTTCCATTACGTCAGATTATCTCAAAGCACAAGGTTAGCCACCACAGGTATGCAGTTGACACACAGCTTTATTTATAGATAGTGCCTGATGACCCTGGCATTCTTGGCTGTCTGATCCTTTGCCTTGCTTGCATTTCTGACTGGATGAGCAGTAACTTTCTCAGACTAGATATGGAGAAAACATAAATCTTAGTTATTGGCAAAAAAGAACATAGTGAGGTTATCCCCTTTAATAAAACCCCTGTGTGCGTCCAGGTGTCCGTGTGTGTGTCTTCTGGTGAAGTGCGCATGCGCGGGGCTGCACGTGTTCAGTCTCTCCCTGTGCATTCCCTGTGTAGAGAGAGAAAGAGAGACAGACACACACAGGCACGTGCGCGAGAGAGACACACACACAGGCGCGCGAGAGAGAGACACACAGGCGCATAAGAGAGACACACACAGGCACGCGAGAGACAGAGAGACACACACACACAGGCGCACGAGAGAGGCACACAGGTGCGAGAGAGAGACAGACAGACACACATACACACACGCACACAGGCACGTGAGAGAGACACACACACAGGCGCGCGCGTGCATTGTTGCAATGTTAAAAATATATTTACATACAGTTCGTACGGTCTGTAACAGATTAATTGTATTTACATACAGTCCTATAGGGGAAATTACTTCGGTTTCGACCAGGGTTTTGGAACTAATTATGGTCGTGAACCGAGGTTCCACTGTATTACTGTGAGAGAAAATTAAAGGCACACAATACAGGGATGCATATTACAGCCACATACAAGGTCCCTTGCCATATAATATAGACTGTTCCTACTAATGTTTATGCACTACTGTTCTAGCACCCGTTATTGTAACGGGCTTAATGTCTAGTTAGAAATAAACGTGATCCCTTAGGCATGAAAGTCAAGTAGGAGGTAAATAATTTAGGGTTGATTATTGACTCTGACCTAAATTTAAGTCATATATTCATCAGATTACTAGGACTGCATTTTTTAAATTAAAGAAATTGGGTAAAGTTAAACCTTTTATAACTTTACAATATGCTGAAAAATTAGTTTGCACTTTTGTTTTCAGTTGGCTAGATACAGAAGCTAGTTATAGAACTACATAAGAAAGACATTAACTGGTTACAGTTAATGTAGAATGCAGCACCAAGAATCTTAACTAGAAAAAGAAAAGATGAGCATATTTTCACCATTTTTAGTGTTGTTACATTGGATACACATTTCATTAAGAACTGATTTTAAAATGATACTAATGGTTTACAAAGCCTTAAATTATATAGCCTGTGGCAGACGCCCAGGAGGACCAGAGGAGGGCTTGTACCTCCTTAAGACCGCGAGGGGGCGTCCGTCCTGGTTACGCTGGTGGCCTCGGGTAGAGGGCATGGAAGCCCAACCCTGTAGGGGCCCGTGGTCACCGCCAGGAGGACCGGAGGAGGGCTTGTACCTCCTCCAGACCGTGAGGGGGCGTCCGTCCTGGTTACGCTGGTGGCCTCGGGTAGAGGGCATGGAAGCCCAGCCCTGTAGGGGCCCGTGGTCACCGCCAGGCGGCGCGCCACTTCCAGACCATCATCTGCCACATCCAGCCGAGGCAGGAGCCTGGCTGGGATGCCCAGGAGTACCGGAGGAGGGCCTGTACCTCCACCAGACCATGAGGGGGTGTCCGTCCTGGTTATGTTGGTGGCCTCGGGTAGGGGGCATGGAAGCCCAGCCCTGTAGGGGCCCGTGGCCACCGCCAGGCGGCACCCCGCTGCCTGAACAGCCCTGGAGCCCAGCACTTCCGCCACACAAGGGCGTGTCTGCGGAGGAGTGCCGGGAAGGAGCTGGAGCCCATCCGGGTTCCCATAAAAGGGGCCACCTCCCAGCAGTCGGGAGGAAGAAAGACAAAGCTGGCGAGAGGACAGGAGGCGGCCAGAAAAGGACTGTGTGGCCTGGACTTTGGGGGATCGGTGCTGGAGGCACTGGGGGTGATTGCACGATAGACATTTGTAAATATTAGTGTAAATAAACGGTGTGGTGAGAACAAAGATGTCCGTCTGTCTGTGTCCGGGCCAGCGTTCACAAGCCTCATACTATATTTTGGAATGTTTGTTCCCTTATACTCTACCTCGTAACCTCAGATCTTCAGATGAATGTCTGCTTATAATTCCAAGAGCCAACCTGAAAAGCCAACCTTAGGCAGCCCAACAGAAATTATCCAGGCTAATACTGTAGAACAAAAAAAATTGCTAAAAAGTCATTATTTTACAATGGCTTTTCCATGACTACATTTTAGTTGTATTGCTATTAGTCTATATGGACATTGAATTATCATTTTACTCTAGGTTCTGCAATTCCATACTAATCTGTAATATTCTCTCCTGTCTTTTCCAATTCTTCCATGTGATCATGGTACCATGCTGCCCCTGCGTTTATGGATTTAATGGCGAGTGTCCCAGATGTCCACATGACCATCATCATCAAATTCCTTTATATGAAGCCTGTAGTACTAGGGTGTTGTACCGTGTTAGCCATTATGAATGTAGAGAAAAGTCAAGCAAAATGACACTTTTTATTGGCTAACTAAAAAGATTACAATATGCAAGCTTTTGAGGCAACTCAGGCCAATCAAAGATTATAAGATAAGTGTCTGTCATTAATAAATCCGGTTATGGTGAAATTGCAGAAGGAAACACTTTCTCAATCCTTCCAGCTGGAACTTCGGAGAGTATCTTAATGTCACTATTCAGGAGTGAGATTGGTCTGTATGATGCACATTGCAGTCCTTATTTTTGTTAGGAAAGAAGCAAATTAATTTTTGACGAAAATTTTAAGGTAGAATTTTGTTGTCTTTAGCTTCTGTAAATGTTGCTAATAATAGTGGAGCTAACTTATTTGAATTTTTTTAATAAAATTCACTGGGTAGCCATTAGAGCTGACTGCTTTCCCACTTTGAAGTGAGTTTATAGCATCTAGTAACTCTTAAAGTGTCAGAGGCTTATCCATTTCCACAGCACTAAGAGTATCTAGCTGTGGTATATGTAATGAAGAACTCATTAGATTGTGTCTTTATCTTCTTTAGACTGAGTGGAATATAAGAACTTTCAGTACTCTCTAAATGCGTCCATTATATTTTTATGGTCTATGATTTTATCTCTGGATATGTTGGTAATTGCTATTATTGCATTGGAGACTGCTTGTGGATTTGTTGAGCTAAAATCTTATTGGCTTTCTTTCTGTGTTCATATTTAAAGATAAGCTGTTACATTTCTTTAGTAGTCGAGAAGTTATATTCCAATTACAAAACCTGTCTTTTTCTATAAAGTGCCTCATTTGGAAACATGGTGCATTCTAGATCTATTCTGGTAATTTTGCTGAATAACTTAGATGATTTCTTAGTTTCCAATTTATTTTTTTTAGAAATGCCTTCAGAATATACAGTACCTGCAAAGACCTCTAGGGATGTATTTATCTCCAGAAAATAATCAATTTGCTTGGATGTGAATTTTGTACAGTGCTCATCACCTTATGACTGGGGGTTAAGGTGACAGCTATGAGATGAGTGTGTAGGACACAGTAGGATAAGCAGCATGATCAGAGGGGTTATGGTCAGAGATAACGATAGTGTTGTACTTACATGATTTGATAATAGGCAAAAATTATTGTCTATAAAGAATTAATCAATTGTTGTTAACGATGATGAAGTTGTGAGAAGGAGTATTTTCTAATGGTGTGATTTAAAAACCTCCTTGGATCTGATAAGTTTTGATCCATTGCAAACTGTGTAATTATTTTTGCCTTATTAGATGTTATTACTGCTGTAGCTGAAGAACTGTCCAGGTGTGGATTTAAAACACAATTAAGGTCTCTGGCCATTATAATTTCATGAGTGTTCACTTTAGGAATAGATTCCAGTACATTTTGAATGAAATCTCTGTCATCCACTTTAGGTGCATAAATATTTATCAGAATCACTTTAGTATTAAATAAATTGCCCCTCACCATGACATATCGCCCTTCTGGATGAGATATTACATCTGACGCTACAAACAGGATAGTTCTGTGTATCAAAGCAACATAAAATGTTTTTGTTTTTTTCTTTTGTTTAATTATACAGGAAATACCAGCTGGTGCTGCAAACCTTAATCTGTGATCTGCCATTTCTTTTACACTATATACTGTAAATCTGTTCTAAAAACTGTTTTACTCTTAGTGTAATTATTATTAAGAACAAAATAAATATATACAATAAATAAACAATGAAATGAAAATGAAAATTATTGTCATATTTCTTCATAATAATCACTACATTACTGTATAATACGTGCCACATTTAGGTTCCCCCAAGGCTAAGTCAGTTGTAACTTCTTCTGCTGTGGCTGAGAAAGGCACCCGGATTGGAGAAAAAGGCAGATTGAATGATTGAAACATCCTGCTGCTGTTATACCAGGAGTGGCATTTAGGATGCTAGTTTAGTCACATCTACCAATAAAATGAAGAAAGTGTTCTAGAGCAGTATGTTTTATATGTATTTACAAGTACAGTTGCAGTCTCACCACAGATGCTATGTTTTATTTGTGGTGAATTGCTACCGAACAGTACAATGAGGCCAACCCACCTACAATGTCACCTGAGTACCTATCACACCTACATTGTTGGTGGCAGAAATATTTTTCCAACAAAAATTGTCTGAATTCATGTCAAGTCAAAATAATCTGAGGAAAGCCACAAGAATCTTTGCCAAAGTTTTTTAGGCATCTTAACGCTGTATTATTACATGTGGCAAGTCAAGGAAGCCTCATTCTATAGCTGAGAGACCCATTCTCTCTGTCTCTGTAATTAAGGTAGAAATGATGATTAATAAAAAGCAACCAAAGCACTTAAGATGGTTCTATCAAATAATACTGTCAGCCTTCGGATCACTAACATGGCCTTAAATATTGTTGGCTTTGTGGTAGATAAACTGAAACAAGCAGGTCAGTTTGCAGCCGACAAATATTAGTGCCGAAGAATTAATTGCAAGCTTATACAGACATGTGAAAAAGTAAATATATTTTATGATATATATATATATATATATATATATATACAGTGGAACCTCGGTTCACGACCATAATTCGTTCCAAAACTCTGGTCGTAAACCGAGTTGGTCGTGAACTGAAGCAATTTCCCCCATAGGACTGTATGTAAATACAATTAATCCGTTCCAGACCATACGAACTGTATGTAAATATATTTTTTTTAAAGATTAAGCACAAATATAGTTATTTACACCATAGAATGCACAGTGTAATAGTAAACTACAGTAATCCCTCGCTATATCGCGCTTTGACTTTCGCGGCTTCACTCTATCGCGGATTTTATATGAAAGCATAACTAAATATATAACGCGGATTTTTGCTGCTTCGCGGGTTCTGCGGACAATGTGTCTTTTTACTTCCTGTATATGCTTCCTCAGTTGGTTTGCCCAGTTGATTTCATACAAGGGACGCTATTGGCGGATGGCTGAGAAGCTAACCAAGCAGAGCACGCAGTTAAGTTCTCCTGACTGAGAAGCTAACCAATCAGAGCACGCAGTTGAGCTCCTGCGTGCTGAATGCAGTGTTAACTAGGAAGTTCCATCTCGCTCATTCAGCATCAACGTGTTTCGCTGTGTAACGAGTTGTGCTCTTTAGTGTTTATCTTTGTGCATAGTCAAGCCCTTCATTATGGCTCCAAAACAATCTGCTACTGCTTCAGGGGCCGTGCCCAAGCGCAAGAAGAAGATGTAAACGATTGCCGAAAAGGTAAACATTTTGGATTTGTTGTAGGCTACGATTCTTTTTATTTAAAAAGTAGGAAAGGAATATAAGATCTACGGCTGCAGCGTCCTTTTAACCAGGGTGCAAAACGAGTTGTAAGTGGATGTAATAAGGCAGTAGTCTGGATGGAATCTGCTTTAGGGATTTGGATTGAAGACTGCCAGAAGAAGAACAACGGCCGTGCTACACAATCGCCTGAAGTGGCTCCTTTAAAGGGCTGTAACGCTCTCCTTTGTTGTGCAGTAAAATTAAACTCATTGTTATCGGACAAGTCATCGTGTCATTGTTGGTGAGTAACCATAATTAATTTTCTTCTTACAGTGCTTAGTACATGTACGTACGTTTAGTGTCACTGTACACACATTTACTGTATACTATTTTTCTTGCATTGTACGTATTTATTGCTGGTGGCCTGTCTATCGTAATGGCTGTAACATATGTGATATCAGAGACACTCAATATCTTTAAAATAATATTTAGGTTTTACTGTATATAAACAGTGTGTTTATATACATAATTTCAATGAATCTTACCTAATATCTAAGAGAATACAAAGGGATTATGCTGTATAACTCTGCGGGAAATATTTATAAACAGTGCGGGAGAGTTTATAAGGGCTTAAAATATATAAAAATAACCATACAAACATATGGTTTCTACTTCGCGGATTTTCACCTATCGCGGGGGGGTCTGGAACGCAACCCCCCCGATCGAGGAGGGATTACTGTAATGTAAAAACATTGAATAATACTGACACAAAACACCCAGGCTCCCTGCTCAGCTCCAGGAGCAGGCTCGCTCTCTCTCTCTCTCAGCAGCATGCACCCTCCCCCTTTCTCTCAGCAGCACGTACCCTCCCCCTCTCTCTCTCAGCAGCACGTACCCTCCCTCTCTCTCTCAACAGCACGCGCTCGCTCTCTCTCTTTCTCTCAGCAGCACGCATGCGCTCTCTCTCTCTCTCTCTCTCTCACGTGCAGGCAGGCAGGCACGTCTGACCGAGAACAATGCAACACGTGCGTAAATCATCGGCGCGCACAAACCGAAAGGGAAACTGGCTTCTTCGTATACCGAGTGTGTGGTCGTGAACCGAGGCAAAAGTTTGGCGAACTTTTTGGTCGTGAACCGAGTTGTACATGTACCCAGACGTTCGTAAACCGAGGTCCCACTGTATATATATATATATATATATATATA
>JANRMT010062833.1:36763087-36783330 GCA_026402145.1 Polypterus bichir lapradei
AGATCCTTAACAAATAATTATTGGCATATTTTCCCTCAGTTTAAAAAAGTTAAATTTTCTTCTTAATAAAAATTTTAATGCAGTACTTCGCCGCTGCGAAGCGCGGGTATTTTGCTAGTATATATATATATACACAGTATATATAAAATATATTTTAAAATGTGGATATATTTGTAAGTGCCATCAACTCAAACACTTTTACCCATGTAATTTTCCGCACTGCTCTCATCTCATTATGTAGCTAGTTGGATACTGATGTAACACAGGGTTTGCTACAGGTTTAGATGGAGATGATGAGAAAACCCCAGATCTGGCTTATACTATATAACAAGCTTTCACTTCTGATCTCACTTTCAAACTAACTAAGGGCCAGGCTAGATTCCCCACCAGATGCCAACCTCAAGCTCCCTGTAATAGAGGAGCCTAGCTGATCACGGCATACTTCTGTCTCTTTGTCCTCAAATGGGGGCAGAGTGGAACATGGTGCAAACATTAATTTAGACTTCAGCAGCTCTTTATAAATACAGTATTGTCCCTTTCTTTCAAGTTCAAGTTCAAGCACTTTATTCTCATTGCATAACACAACAAAATTACTTTTTGTGGCAGCCCCAAGGTGCATTTAAAGAAAAGTCAAATAATTCCAAATATGTCGTATACAGTGTTAAGTGATTAAGTAACCAGAGCAAATTATTATTGCTCAAAATACAGCAGCATAAATTGTTATTGCATCTGTTAATGAATAGTACATTACATATTATATATTGTATTACATTAGTATATTGCACATTACAAATATAGCTTATTGCAAATGTTCATTTAAAAATGATCTCAGACTGAGGAGATTCAGAGTTCAGAAAGTTTATGGCAGATGGGAAAAAGCTATTTTTTAGTCTGTTTGTGCGTACACGGATTGACCTAAAGTATCTTCCTGATGGGAGGAGCTCACACAAAGAATTTCTAGGATGAGTTTTGTCCTTGAGAATGTTTTTGGCCCTTCTCACACAACGAGTCTTAGGCCGGAGTTATACTTCACGCGATGCGACGCATGCTGCAGAGGACGCTCCTGCTACGCAAGCGTTGTAGTGTTTATACTTGCGCGCGTACTTTACGTAATTCTGGAGGAATCCACCAGGTGGCAGTGCGAGATATTATCACGGTGAGAACATGTTCGGCTTCTCAATGTAGTGAATTGCCTAGAACACTCATTAAATTCCGATAAAACCTTACCGCAATATCTCTGAAAAGGATGTTTATTGATTAAATTCATAAATCCAGGGATGTGTCCATTCCAGCAAGCATTGGGCACGACTGAGAAACAATCCCTGGACGAGGTCTCAGCTCATCGCAAGGTGAATACAAGCACACACATAGACTAGCGTCATTTTAGCGGCACCAAATCCCCAAATCTGCATATCTTTGGAAGGAAACCTAGGCACAGTGTGGAATACAAGCAGGATATACCAGCAACATAACTCCCTGCGAGACAGCAGTGCTATTGCTCCGCCACCGTGTCACCCCCATGTGTGTAATTATTCCCCCCATGTGTGTAATTATTAACAGTATTCATTATTTAAACTAAATTATATGTAAAGTGTAACATACACAGTTTAATGCATTCCATCATGAAAGTGATATCAAGTATAAATCTAAAGATTCTAAATGTGCAGAGAGTTGGAATATCATACATTTAATTTGTTCTGTGTAGTGATCTATTGCTGCTTGCCGCAGCTGTCAGGTCCAAGAAGTTCATAGCGATTAAAAACTGGGATGACGTTTACGACCGTCTGCTTTAATGATAAAGTAAACTACGAGTTTAAAGTGGACAATTCGAGATTAAAGCCGAAATTTCTACTTTGATCACAAAATACACGTTTTCACTGTGTCCTTTATTTTTTTCTCAGTGGCTCAAATACAGCACTATACATTATGTTACTGTTGTGAAGTTGCAAAAAAAAAAAAAAAAAAAAAAGACGACACAAAGATGTTATGTGAGACTTTTAAAATGCATCGTGTCATTATGATCGGGAATATGTGACGCTTGAATATAAAAGCACCACGAATGCATCTGTATATCGGCATTTTGCTTCACCACATCGAACCTTTCATCAAACAGCGAAACACACACATCGATCCCCGTAGGATCTGCATAGAGGCTTTCTGTCACATGTAGATAGTAAACAGAGACTCTGACGTCACATTCCGACTTTTAGCAGACTGCGCCCCCCGACTTTTTGCTGGTACTGCAACTCGTGCACGCGTCACATTAATTTCTGAGGACCTGCTCTGAGGACACGTGAAATGAACGCTGGGAACGCGTGGCAGCCATGATGCGGGCACGTACACGTTCTGAGCGTGAAGTATAAATCGGCCTTTATACAAGAGTTTCGAGTGATGGCAGTTCAGTCTCAATAATGGCCTCTGCTGTTTTTACGACCCGCTGCAGGGCTTCTTTAGCAGCCTTGGTGCAGTTAGTTAAGATGCTCTCTATAGTGCATCTATAGAAATTAACCAGCAGCCTCTGGGGGAGGTCAGCTCTCCTTAGCTTCCTGAGAAAATAGAGGCGTTGTTGTGCTTTGCCTATTATAGCCAAGTTGTTATCAGCCCAGGTCAGGTCCTCTGAGATGTTTACTCCTAGAAACTTAAAGCTGGAAACTCTCTCCACAGCATCTGCATTGATTGTTATCGGACTGTGATTGGTCTTTTTGGTGGTCCTAAAATCCAGAATAACTTTTTTGGTCTTTTTGGTATTTAAGACCAGGATGTTGGTGTTGCACCATGCTGTCAGATTCTGAACCTCTTCCCTATATGCAGCTTGATGGTTGTCTGTTACAAGCCCAATGACAGTCGTATCATCTGCATATTTAACAATAATGTTTGATTGGTGGATAGGTTGACAGTCATGGGTGAAGAGTGCATAGAGAATGGGACTTAGTACACATCCTTGCGGCACACCAGTGCTCAGGGTAAGGGTGGAGGAAGTGTGTTTGCCCATCCTGACAGACTGGGGATGGTTGGTGAGAAAATCCAATAACCAGTTTCATATGGACGGAGCAAGTCCTAGTGCATAGTTTTTTGATCAGCTGGTTAGGTATGATGGTATTACATGCAGAACTATAGTCAATGAAGAGCATCCTAACATAGGTGTTGGGCTTTTCCAGGTGGGAGTGGGCAGCATGTAGAGCCACACAGATGGCATCCTCAGTTGATCTGTTTGACCGATAGGCAAACTGGTGTTGGTCTAGACCAGCTGGGATGGAGGCTTTGATGTGGCTGATTAACAGTCATTCAAATCACTTTGCGATGACAGGGGTGAGAGCGACTGGTCAATAGTCATTAAGACAGGTTATCCTCGGTATTTTGGGAACAGGTACAATGGTTGTGGATTTTAGGCACAAGGGGACTACACCTGAGGAGAGAGAGTGATTGAATATGTGTGTAAATACCTCCGCTAATTGGTCAGTGCAGGCCTGGAGTACACGTCCTTGCACATTATCAGGACCTGCTGCCTTCCAGGTATTGATGTTTTCGAGTGCCCACCGCACATCATGTACAGTGTGTGTACGACCAAAGGCTGTGAGTCTCTGGTCAGCTTGAAGCTGACTTGAGTCTGGTTATTGTCCTTGACAAACCATGCAAAGAAACTGTTAAGTTCCTCTGCTAGGTTGGCATTGTTATTGGCCAGTGTGTATTGTACATCATTTTTTTTTTTGTAATCCGTGATTAATCGGATGCCTTGCCACATCCGCTGTGAGTTTGAGTTACTGTCAAAGTCCTCCTCAATCCATTTGTACATTAGTTTAGCAGACTTGATGCACTTCTTGAGGTTAGCTCTGGCAGCTCTATAGGCTGAAGTGTCTCCTAATTTAAAGGCTTTGTCACTTTTAAGGTCTTTCCCTCCCTGTTCTTGACATGGTTCTCTATACTTTCAGATTTTCAGATGCTCCACTCGGATTATTAAAATATTTTGAACTAGCCGACGCCCACTATAGCATACGGTGGTGTACGAATAGGAACGGAAAACAGTGAGAATGGAATTCAGAAATCAAGAAAAAAGAAATACTTCTTGAAAGACGTAGTTATGAATAGGTGTTTTGCTTGAGACGACAGATAATGAGTCAAAAGATCTAATCTCGGAAAGAGCTTGACTTTCAGCTTCACCACCATAAACTCCAGATGTTGCCATGTATTGATAGTACTCCTGACTTGTTGTGATAACTCGACTTGCATTGGAAAGAACAACAGGAAGAACGTCTCCAAATCTGTACCAATGTGATGCAATGAAATCTACTGCCCTATGTCGTAGTGAGAGTGCATTGCCTTTCGTCGACCGTTTGTATCAAGAAATAACCCACTGATAGGAACAGGCAGTTGCCGGATCCCGGAATACAGATGACTTTGTACAAAAACCCATCGATAGAGAAGATACTGTCATTCATTTTATAACAAAGGCTTAGGAAACAACTGTCGCAGTATATCGAAAATAGCAAGGAGCAAAACCAATGCCAATGGTCGAGAGAGTACCTTCCTGTAGCAGGCTATGGAAAAGACTCCCAGGTGCACACATGGTCGAAGTGAAAGGTCACGTGGTCAGGTTAGATATGGGACGGTGACGTGACACCAATGGGGTCATGAGCATAGACATATATAGATAGACGCCACATTCACTGTGTTGCATAGTTGACAAGATACATCAGTGCGTCTGCCCTATTGTGAGTGGCAAAACTGCCATTTAAACTAATACAGGTAGACGTGTTTTTTAATGTTTAAAACAGTATCGTTTACATACAATTATTTATATCCATTTATACACTAATAATGGCAATTATTAAATAATAATTATTATTATTATTAAATAATTCCACTCATATAAGTAGCATTTCTCGGACTGCCTTCTTCCATTTCCGAATCATTTCTAGACGTCCTGTTCTTACGCAACACAGTACTGAAGTATTGGTTAATGCCCTAGTCACCTCGCGTATAGATTACTGTAATGCTATTCTATCTGGCATCCCACAAAAACGTATCCATCACTTACAACTTCTTCAAAATTTTGCTCCGAGGATAATAACCTGTTCTAAATCCACTGAACATATTACACCTATTCTCTCTCAACTTCACTGGCTCCCTCTTAACTACAGAATACAATACTAAATATTGCTCTTAACATTTAACGCTCTTCCACAACCTCACTGATCTCCTCCAGACTGACACTCCTCTCGCTCACTCAGATCCTCATTTGCAGCTCAAGTTTCTGTACCACACGTCAGACTCAGGGCTCTGGGAGCTCGAGCATCTCTCCTAGTGCTCCTCAACTCGGGAATTCTCTTCCCTCTCATATACATCAGCGCGATTCAATAACACATTTTAAAACTGCCCTCAAAACTTATCTTTTCAAACTGGCATACCAATTGTGATGTTTGTACTGTTACTGCCAGTTATCTTTGTTTGTTTGCTAATTATTGCTTTTTGATTTATCATTCTCTTGTTTTAATTTTACTAATGTTGTTTAATTTTATTATAAGGTGACTTTGAGTGCTAAGATTATAAAACAGGATTTTCTAATGGCCAAATATAACCAAAACAATTGTTCTGCCTTACCTATGAAATGTAATCCCCCGGGATCTGGTTTGGAGCGCACAGCGGTTTGTAAAATCCCCAGCAGCACATTATTCATTACTTCACTCTGCAGCAGTGCCACTCGCAATGTGGCGGTGACGTTGACGTACGATTCTGCTGGTCATGCGGCTTCTAGTAATTCTATGTCTATGGTCATGAGAGAGGAGCGGGGAACGTGGTAGTCCGAAGGAGGAATCGAGAAAAGCGGTGTGGGGGTGTATGGGAGGCTGCAGGCAGTGTGGGGAAGGGTTTAGAAGAGGACGAATAGGAAATTGAGAAATGTCGTGTGGGTGGAACCGGGTTTGAAGAGGAAGCAGGATGAACCAGAAGAGAAATATATATAAGAGATGTTAATAAAAGAAATGCAAAAAAGAAACAAAGCTGCCAGAGCAGCACTGTTTATCCCAAACAGTGCATAAAGCTGAAAATATTTCTAATTTTCATTTTGTACACTGAGTCTCCCTTCTCTTGCTTATCACCAAAATAATGGCACCATTCTTAATAATAAGAAACTTATTATTAAAACTTCAGTTAATAAGCTGACTATTTCATATTTCCATTGATTTATATTTATTGTACAGTAATCCCTCGCTACTTCACGGTTCACTTTTCACGGATTCACGACTTCGCGGGTTTTTAAATATAGTAGTAGTATTTCCTAGTCTAAGAACAACAAAACAAGTTCGGTGACTAAGTGCGTTGTAACACGGGCTGTGATTGGTACATGGAGGGAGACGACAAATCACAGCTTCCCGCTTTCTAATCGGGCCCGTGATTGGTGCTTTGACTGATGCCCAGATCCCACAGCATCTCCCCTTGTCTCTCTGTTGCGACCATTTCGCTTCAAGCTTTCTCACCGAGTGGTGTACTTTACACTGTACTGTGTGTGATTTTTTTGTGGTTTCTTTGTGTTGAACTTCGCTGAATTTTCACCCCCTGCAATGGCTCCTTCTTCTAAGGCTGGTGCTGAGCCTAAACGGCAACGAAGAATGATGACGATCGCTGAGAAGGTGAAACTTCTGGATATGTTGAAGGAACGTCCAAATACATGTTAAATAATTAAATAAATATGGTGTCCCTACTTCGTGGAAATTCAGTTATTGTGGCCGGCCTTGGAACCTATCTACCGCGATAAACGAGGGATTACTGTATTCACTAGGGTGCCATAGTGATACAGTCATTACTGGTGCTCTCCAATTGCTCCGGGTTCTTAGTCCAGTTACATGTTCACATTCTGTGGTAAGTGTGAACATCTTTTCATGTCCAGGAAACTATGGATACTCTTGTTTTTCTTCTGAACAAGTGATTATATGAGATAAATTACTGCTTCAAAGCTGGAAGGGTATGGCTGTGTGCATCTGAGTTTGCCTCATGATGTTGTGGTGTGTTGCGGTCTTGCAAAACAGTGTTCAGAATAGCAAGATAATGTGTTTATTGCTTTATTTTAATAGCTTTTTAATGCTTTACTTTATTTATTTTATTTTAATGTTTTTTTATCCTCAAAATGTTTCTACTTATGTTTATTCTTTTGCCTTCGAATTTAGTTTTTCTCTTTTTTGTTCTATTAGGAAGTAAAGCACACTATAATGCATGAAGTGTACAGTTGGCATATAAATAAACTAGAGATTTGCATACAAGTAAGCTTTACCGAATGTCATTTAAAAAATATCTTAATACAGAAAGCAGGTCATAGGGAACCATAAATGGTCCATTGACCACAGAAAATTAACTGTAGGCCTTCTAAATCTAAATCCTTGAGTAACTTATTTAATCTCCTTACATTTTGACTATTGCCACTGTTCAAATTATAATTTCATTCAAAATTCTGAGGTTTCTAACTTTTGATGATATATACAGTATTTTACAAATGCAAAGTCATGTTAATATCATTAGAGTTTTGAAACATATTTCTAGAAATGCCTGTTAGTGTGCAGTGTGTACGTTAAAATTTAAGCACTGCGTAGACTTTGTTCATATTGTAATTATGAATGAATGCAGAGGCATGTTTGTGATTCAAATTCACCAAGCTGACCCATGTTATTGTTAAATAAATTTTTGACCAGTGACACAAACACCCTCATTCCTTCATCAAAGCAGGGTGCACTGCCATTATCACTGTAATCTGATAATAAAATAATCACTTTGCACTTTAAAAATAATAAAAAAAAATATTGTGAATGTTAATCATGCCCTGAGGTGGAGGAGACGGCCCCATAGTTTAAATGAGTATGGTAGAATGATGTGAGTGAAGATTATGATGCCTAATTAGACATTTACATTTTGACAAAGAAAAAGATGAATGAATATTTAAAGAGGATATGATTCTTGAAATGTTTAGTTGCCACAGTCAGACAAAAGGGAATTTAAAATGAGAATATCATCTTTAGTGGAAGTATTCAGTAATGGTTGCAGATATAGCACATATGTTTTGTTTAAGTCTGAAACCAAAAGAATAAGCCAAAATGAAAAACTCAATGTAAAATGTGATTGCCAGAAAAGAAAATGCAACCTAAGGATATAAAGGATAAACTGAGCTTTAAAATATGCAGAATACAGTTTTAGTTACCCTTTTTCTGATTTTTCTTTTTTTCCAATACAGTGCTTCATGCAGATAGAGGTCATCTTGGCAGGTGCCAGGCAGGAACTAAACATGGATGCAGTGTGAAGTTCAGTGCAAGGACACTCGCACACAGCCAGTTTAGAATCTGCCGGTAACCAGTCTTATACATCTTAGGGTTACGGGTGGAAAACAGCGAACCCACATGAACCTGTTGAGAATGTGCAAGCTCAACAGAGACAGTGAATAAATCAAGGTCCTGTGAGCTACAAGGTAACAGTGCTAACTGCCACACCACCCCGGCACACTAAAGTGACAATACTGATCAAAATGTTTGATGGAATTGTACCCCAGAAACCAATCTCCATATCGGATTTGTTTTCGAACAAAGTGAAATTTCCAGGTATGGCGATATATTAAGAGTGACATGTAAATACGAGAGTGTTATCTGTTAAAAATAATTAAATACATTGCAATTAATCAGTTATACTGCTATATGCTGCACATGTACATTCATTTAAATCAAAGGGTATAAAAAAAGATAAAAAGTCATTTTGCATCTCCCTAATTGAAAAAATATCACTCTTCAAAAATGACATTTCAATCTGAGAATATTAATGACTTTTTCATTATAACATTCGTCTTTCCTAGCTGAAAAAAAAATCAGTGGAGATAATTAAATGAAACCTTATTGCACTCTTTGGGCAAAACAAGGTGACCAAATTGCAATTTTTATTCTCATGCCTGCATACAAAAAATGGTTTTGTTTCATTTGCATTTATTAGATAAATAATGAAAATGCAATCTGTTTGTCCCAGCATTCAAAAGAAGTGCCAAGCTCATTTGTACTTTTGAGATAGCAAAAACAAAATCCTTCAATAATGAAAGAGTTGTGCTTACCACAATAGAGGTCCTGAAAAAGATAAATTGCTAAACATTAATCAAGAGAGTTTTGGAGTCCATACATCTATAAAACATAATGAAAATATAAGTAAATGCTGGCAGAATTAAAAAGCAGTCCACAATTTTACACATCAATAACATGACACAGGGAAGCTGAATATATGAATAAAAAAAATCTCCAAAAGATTAGAGCTAAATCAAAAACAAAAAAATAAATGTACTCATCCTTTCTCCATTTCAGGGTCATGAACTAAAAATTCTGGATGGGATACCAGTCCAGCATTGGGGTCACTCATACATAAACCCACTCTAACCCTCACCTGGTCCATTGAAAATGAAAAAAATTCACAAATTAACCTAACGCATGCATTTGCAATGTGCAAGAAAAGCAAAGTATCCACAGAAAATTCACAAGAATGTGGACATCATGCAAATTTCACACAAACATTCAAAACTCATTTACTGTATTCAAACTCAGCTGCTGTAAGATGGCAGCACTAGCCGCTAAGACAAAGTGCTACTATGAAATAATATATTTTAAAAATAATCATTGCTATATGGCTGGCAAGAACACATCATTACCCACACATTAGACTCTAGCAGTTTGCAAGCATTAATTATGTTGTGAATGGGATCAATCAATTGCAACAGCATTTTTGTAGTATTTCACTTCCAGACATTTTCTAGTATTCCAGCATTTGATATACTGTAGTATACTCCTAGCATATTTGCCAGTTTTAGCCTAGCGTGAATAGGAGATGGAAAAATGATAAGTTAGCATGAACATTTGTTGCACATACATTTATTTGCTGTTCTGATTATTCAACATTAAGCTTTAAAAATTATGCCTTGCATTTTGAAAAGAAATGTGCATTTTTGCCTTACAGGCAGTGTAAATGTCAAAAGTTATAAATTGTTAACGAGTAGACAATATTGTTCATGCTGCTGTAACAACAAAATCAAGATCTGCATACTGTATATACTAATGCAGTTTTCATTTGGAATAATGCAAAAAAGAACAGAAATAGGGATCTCTCAAACTACAATTTTACAAATGAAAAGTGGTTGATTGAGGTTGTGTACTTCTGTATGATGAGCCTCTGATTATACACCAGCACCGAATTTCATTTAGAATTATGCAAAAAGAAATAGGGATGGTGGCAGCAGTCTGTTCATTTGCAGTATTTTAGAAATGAAAAGTGGCTGATGGAGATATGTACTTTTGTATGTTGAGCCTCAGATCTTATGCAATGGCCTGAATCCTTGAACTTTACAATGTCTGAATTTTGATACTCCAAGTTGCATATAAAGTGAGCAGACCCCTGATCCCAATTTTTCTTTTTTTCTTTCTTTTTTTTTACAGCACTGAGTTTTGCTACTTACATACTCAGAAAGCAAAAATAAGTGGCACTGCTAATTAGGCAACAAGGGACCACACAAGTGAATCTCATATTAAGAGCCCAGTTTTTGTTTTGCTTTTTTATTCTTCAGTTTCTGAACATCAGACTGTCAAGCTGCATGTCAGCACTTTTCCTCAAGGCGGCCAAGTATTCACCCCATATTCATTATATAAACACCAAGACACAGAACTAAATAGTGGATACAATTACATATCACTGAAAGGCTCCAGCCTCAGTAAATTACAGTTATAATGTATTGGCCATTATGGAAAGTGATTGTTTTAGAAAGTTAGAAACCTTTTTATCAGAATAATGAAAAAATTCTAACATTGTCATAGCAGGAAAGCATGATACTAAATATTTCTCATATATGAAAATAATTCTTTGCAGCTAAGATATGTCCCAGGCACTGTAAAAGTCAAGGGGATTGAGTCAGTCAGGTGCAAAACACCCTTTATGATAAATCCATTTGTATTAAAAACATCAAATATGACACACAGCTTCATGAAGTTTCCAAAAGACGCACCAAAACCACTTTTCAGGCAGCTAATACATTTTGTACTTGTTTAAAAATTATTGAATAAAGTGGGGTTTAAACTATTATGGTATGCTAGCTCTTTGAATACATTTTTAATTTTTATCAGAAAAACAGAAGTTGCTTCTTCAATCAACTTAACAAAGATGATTTTCCCTGAAAACTAACAATAACTCTTTATTTTGTAAATGAATTAGTGATCTAGCATTACTAGAAATTAAGAGATGACAACAATAGAACAACTTTTATATTAAGAGGCCATTCAGCCTAACAACACTTGCCAATTCTATTTCACTACTTTGTCAGAAATAATATTAAGTCGGGATTTAAATGTCTCTAAAGTCTTATTCCCTACTACACTACAGAGCAATGTATTCCTCGTGTCTATGGTTCACTGTGTGTGCAAAATTTGACCTCAATAATTTTTCATCTGTTTCCCCATGTTCTTATTGAAGACAACATTTTAAAATAACACTATACTAATGTCCTTCATTCATGTTCACCTCTTAAGTTCAATTTGCATTACTTTTTCAAGGCTGAATATTTTTTAAAATGTTAAATGCTGAAGTGTGAAAAGTTTCTGTACCTTGGAGGTTACGGTACAGAACCTCGGTTACGGTTAAGGTTACGGTTAGAGGAATAAAATAAAATAACTGAAAGTAACAGTTTTAGTGTAGAATATGATGAGAGATCAGAGTGAGTCAAAGCAGGGGGAGCTAATTTTCAATGCTGTGGTTTACTTGGTTGGTAACATCAGTTCAAGAGAAGCCCACCGAATCAACAAGCTAATTAAAAGTTGTGGGATGCACTCTGGACCTCCTAGAGGTTGTAGTAAGGGAGGGAATGAAGACAAAACTGAGTGCCATTATGAACAATTTTGCAGTTATGAGTAAGTGGAGAAAGTTTGGCGAACTTTTTGGTCGTAAACCGATTTGTACGTGTTCTGAGACGTTCGTGAACTGAGGTTCCACTGTACTTTCAGCCAATTACTTATTCAGTAAAAGTGTTTGAAGAAATGCTACTGGGGCTCCTTTATACCAACAGCAAAATGCCTCACTGTGACTGTGACAACCAAGTCAGAAGTTTTCTTTCTTTTGAATTTTCTAGCGTTTTAGTCATTCTGTTGTGTGTTTAGACCATAGTGTGGGTGTATATATATTTAGTTATCTATTTATTTATATATTTATTTTTTAAAGAGCTTCTGTAAATAGCCAAATAAAATTCTATCTGCTTAAACCCCCTGTCTCTAATGTCTGAGTAAAGTGAAAGTGGTGGTGGTCTGTGTTGCACAGCTCCTCTTCATATTGAAACCTTTACTAGTAGTGAGGCTAAGATTATATTTGGTGTGTCCGAAGTTGGCAGAAGAAGTAGATACCTTGTAGGGAATGTGAGATGATGAGACTTTTGGGGTATTAAAATGGATTGTCAATATTCTTAACAGAATATAGAAACCAAGAAAATCAATATGAGTTAATGAGAAAACCAAAACAAATACCAAAACTCTAATTAAATAAATACAGTGAAAAAGGTCCAGTCTATAACTAGAAAGCCTTTCCCAAACTACAGCAATTATGCAGTGATTCATTGGTTTGTTATTTTTATCCAAAACTCTGTTACATGTTGCACACTGCCATCCAGTAATACACAGTAATTGTGATGATGTGGCATATTACTGCAATTTTTTCAGAGGCATCAAGGTTCTACTAACAACATAGTAACAGAGTATAGTATAGCAGTATAGTTATACTATATCATATAATATACAAATTATACTGTGCTTTAGAATAGTAGTAACTGAGAGCATTACTATAGCGTAGAATAACCATAACAATTAGGAAATTAAGAAAAATAAGTAAAGCTAAAGAAATTAGTTTGAGAAATGAATATGTTGCCCTTCTTTTATCAAAACCAATAGATCTGACACACCTATCCTGGTAGATTTGTGGAGGATTGTTGAAGAAATTGCTTTGTGATAAAGGATTAAAATTACTGCAATAAAGTAGTGTCAGGACAATTGGGAATTAAGATGTAAAAGAGGATTGTAAGAAATTAGCTGGAGTGTAACCAAAAAAAAAAATGAATGCGTTTGGATCCCAGAAAATTCAAGGAAAAATTTCAAAACATCTAACCAGAAATGGTAGACAAACATAATTAATAACAGAACAGTCAGAAATGATTACCGTATATATTTGCGGATAAGTTGGGACTTGATTTTACAGTATAATTTCTGGTATTTTATAATGTTGGTCGTATAAGTCGAATGTGGAAAACTCACGCTGGTGGTACAAGGGATTATGATATGCTAACGCCGACCTGAGAGAGTAACACTGCCTTTTTTTTCTATGTGGGTGCGGCAATGTGCTGTATCAGCGCATGCTCCTAACCACTCTCTCTCTATTGTGTCTACGTGAGCACACAGTAATGCGTAACGTTTTCACTGATTTGTGTTTTTTGTATCTCACACCCTCATACACATTTATCGTAAGAGCATCCCTTATCTACAATGGAGCGTTCGATCAAAAGAAAATATGAAGCTGGTTTTAGATTAAATGTCTTTGAAGTAGTGAAAGAAATTGGTAACTATGCTGCTGCAACAAAATTCGAGGCGTCTGAGAAACTGGTGTGAGATTGGAGGAGGCAAGAAAATGTAAAAAAAAAAAAAATTAAGTGTCACATTTTTGAACGGGAGTATAAGTCAGGGTTTGATTTTATGACTGATTTTTCAGGTTTTAAGACCCGACTTATAAATGAGTATTTATGGTACTCTGAGTTCAGTTTCTTTCCCCTAAGTAACACTACCATGAAGATTATTTTTAAAAACTTGATACAACGCTAGCATATCCAGTGCTGATTACCTCCATCTTTTATAATCAGAATGAGATGACCAAATATAGCACAAAAATGTGGATTTCGTGACCAAAAATGAAGGTCGCAACCAGTAAACAAAATGACTTGTGCAATACAAAAATATCACAGAATGGTGTGATCATGTCAAGGAAGTTATTCAAAATGGTGCTGTGATAACATTACTGTCATAACATTAAAATACTAAGTAAAAAATAAAATGTACAAAAAATAGTGAATAGTCTCCAAGGAATCTACAACATAGATTTAAGATATAAAGATCAATAGTCAATGATAATTTTAATAATTTCCACATGTATCAGTTTATTCTTCATATAACTTGCTGTTTTCATTGCTTCATTGCACTGTACACACATCATGACCTCCTACACTTGCCGTGCACCAGTATACTGTACGAGTAATTTAATTTTATCTCTGTTTTCCTCATAACAAATCAGTTAATCAGTTGTTATGTTTAGAGCAAGAACAATTAAAACATACAAAAAGTATAACTTGCTCCTCTTCAAACCGAGGTAGATGTTGGTACTCTACACATATTTACAACATTGTAATGCTAGTGCCCCCTATGAAGAGAATACTGTCATTGTTCCACTTCTGTGTCATGAAATGCAACAAAATGACATTCACAGTAGAAGAACATTTGACCTTAAAAAGTTTTTGATCAGTACCCCTTTGAAAATGAGATACAGTTACGAGAGTTGCAAAGCAAGGAGGGGTACAGTCCATAGTGCTCCACTTGAGCCCCTATCTGCCAATTTGAAAGAGACAGTTGGTGGACTTGGCCAAACCACACATGGGGAAATATAGTTTATAATGTTTTAGACCTGATGCATTGTGAGGAGGCCAGTTTGGTTGTAGGAGACATGAAGGGGAGATAGTGAGTAAGAGACTTGAAGGTGACTGAATGAGGATTATGACTTTGAATATTGGGTGTATAATGGGAAAATCAGGCAAAGTGGTGGAAATGCTAAGCTGAAGGTGAGTTGATCTTTGTTGTCTACAGGAGATTAGGTGGAAAAGTAAGGTTAAAAGACACTTAGTGGGAAGACGGTACCAGCTTTTCTAGGAGGGGCAAAATGAAGGCAGTGCTGAAGATGGTGTACTTGTGTCTGAAAAAATGGTCAGAAGAAGTGGTGGAGGTGAAATGGATGAATAAGCAAGTTGTATTGTTATGATCATTATTGGCAAATGACTTTTGAATATATGACTAATGACAACTTCAATAAGAATATTTGGGCCAGTGGTGATGGTTATGGGGGAAAACATAGGAGTTTTAGTTTCAGTATAAGAAATGTTGAGGACAAGAGGATGTTGGTGTTTGGTAATGTGATGGAAAAGGTTGTGTGCGATATCATGTTTAAGGAGGTAAAGATGTTGGTAGTAAATATGGTGATGTATGAGCCCAGTAGATTTTTTATTGGTCACAAATATTGATTGTGACGTGATGAAAATGTGAAGGTCATCCCTATGGAAGTCTGTGTATCACAATATTGCTTGGCTGAGCCCTTTTAGTCAGAGGGATGAAGAAAAGTAAGAGAAAGTATATAGTAAAGCTAAAAGTCTGAATAACAAAGGATGAGTGTGTAAGAAATAAATTTGCTGAGACACTGGTAGCAAGAATCATCAGGTGTGAATGGCAATTTAGAAACATATAAGATGCTGTAAGGAGTGACAGAAAACAAAGGCAGAAGGTGACAGAGCTATTTATAAAGAAGAAAAGCTACAAACAGTTGGAAGGGAGCAAGAAGCTAACAGACAGAAGTTTGCAAATAAGCTGCAGAATGAGGAAGGAAAAAGAAAGGTGTTCAAGATAGGGAAACAGATGGCAAGGAAAAGAGAGGATGTAGTAGGTGTGAATTGCTTTAAAAATACCAAAGTGAACATCACGATTGATAGATACCTAGAAGAAATCGCTGAATGGAATAATGATGTTCAGTGTGATAAAATAGAAGGACTGAGCTGTGAATTTGTGACGGAGGTGGTTGAAAAAGCACTGAAAAAGATGAAGACAGCTAAAGCAGCAGACCCAGTGGCATTGGGAATGCTGAAGGCAGTGAAATGCCCCAGTATGCAAAGTAGTGGGCGATCCATTAGAGTATAGGTCATATTGAGGAATAAAGAGTTTGGACTAGGTAATGAAGGTGGTTGAAAGAGTACTGGAGAAGAAAATAGGGGATACTTGAGAAGGGAATAGCAGGTCTTTTTATTGCCAGGAAAATGCAGGAACAACATGTGTGACACTGCAGGTGGGCTCCAAGCTCCTCTTGCATCCCGGGAACCACTTGAACCCTCCACTGTCAATGACGTAACCAAGATTATGAGCCTGGTAATAAGTACTTTTATTAAAATCCAAAAACAAAACAGTGTTCAATAAGTACAGTGCAGAAGTTTATCAATAAATAAGTAATCCCATAAGAAACAGTGATCCAAAAGTCAACAAAATAAATAAATCCTTAAAATACTAAGGCAGGAAATTTTTCTAAAATCAAAGTCCCTGGTGTTTCCTTTTAAATACAACGTCTGCCGACTTACCATGCTTGGGTCTCACAGCATTGAGAGACATCTTCCAACAGGCCAAGCCAACCATCATCTACAGGCCCAGGTCCCTGTGATCCATGGCTATCCTCAGGGCTTCCAATCCCAGCCTCAACTTACTCCATCTTCCACTGCTTCTCCCAGGACTTATGCAGAAGTGAGTATCTGGTCACTCCAGCTCCTTGATCACTCAGCTGGTGTGGCCACCTTCAGCCCCTGAGCGTTGGCCGTACACCACCCCGAGGGGCTCTCCTCTCGACTGCCTGCCTTCTTTCTCTATCTCTTGCTGTTGCACCGACTCTCTCACTTTCCTTCCTTTTTTCTCCCTTCTTTAATCTCCTCTCTGTTCTTTTTCCCTTTTTTATCTGATGACCCCTCTCTTGTGCCTGCCCCCCCATATGCATCCGTGGGCGCCACACCTCAATTGTGAACCATGGAAAGCCAATGGAGCAATCAAGACAGACCACACCCTCATGTGCAGGTGCACTCCAGTTCAATCACTCCACCAACCTCCTGTAGCTGCGTGAGCACACAGACCCAAACCACTCAGATTAAGCCAGTTATTAAATTATTTATTTATTTAAAAAATGACCACTTGCTGCTTAGGTGTTAACCCACTATTCCACACATTTACCCCCTTAACACTAGAATTACCAAAGCCTACAAATAAACTCATAAACCTGGTCCACCTTAAATCCTTTCGCACCTCTCCGTCGGCATCTTTTGTCTTGTAAATGTGCCGATCAAGACAAACAACAAGCGTACTATTCCATCCACCCACTGCTGCAGAACGGGCACAACATTCTCCCAGTTCAAGCCGTGATTATCTGGGAGTCAGGTACCTAGAGTTGTATAGGGAAATAATAGATCATTATTTGGAACACATGCATTTCATGTATGTTCCATTTCTACAATAATCTGTGTAAACACATGTTAAAACAGAAATGTTTTTTCATATTTTAGTAGTAAATGACAAATATAGACATAAACTATATAATGTGTGAAGCCTGAAGTCCAAATATCAAATAAACACTTTCACAAAAGGTTCAAGGATGATACAACAGTTTCCGAGGCTCAGCGCTAAGAATTGCTGACTTGTAATCAAGAGGCCACGGGATCGATCCTGGGTGCCGCACAAATTTACCTTTTGGAGTAGTAAGCTGCTCTTATTGTTAATATTATACAATAAAAACATATATTTGGTTTACGTCTGTAACAGCCGGTGTAAATTTATAGTACTTGTAAAAGCGTGTTTTTTTTTCACTTTTATTCTCTCAGTCACGATCACCATACATACTACCGCATTCCCGGGAATGAAACTGCTGTAATTCCTGGGAAACCAGGAACGGCCAAGCTCGCATATACAGCGTGTAAAAGTGTAAAAATCTATCAAGAAATAACAGAGTTATAGTTGAAAATAATTAAATGGCACGTTTTTTTGGCCACGGTGTAGTGTGCTGCCGATTAATTCAGTCAACAACAGACCAGCAGCAGTCAGTCTCCCGGCTCCCACTAAGACTGAGCACAGTGGACTGGGAGGAATCTTCACTCTGCAGCTCACGAATGCCGGGACGGAGCAGACTTCATTGACGTCTGTCAGACAACAAACTGCTTTGAACAGCAACTTGAAATTGCAATGCATCAGTCTGTTGCATCCGCATTATCTGTGCCAAGAAACTTGCCATCACAGAATGATGACAAGAAACTGGATGCATCAGTAAAAGCTGAAATGGCGGTGTTTCAGAGCAACAGCAAGCGGGGGCATTGTTTAGAACAAGTTTAGCCGCATCTGATGACTGTGCCGCCTACTTCAGTGGAGGCAGAACGTGCTTTCTCAGTGGCTGGCATACTCTGCACGAATGTGCGCTCTCACCTGGACGACCGCACGCTGGACACGTTGTGCTTTCTATGCTCTTATTACTGCAACTAACTAGATACATGTACTTATATGACAGCATGAACTGCTTGTAGATAAGGTTAGTCTTTTATTGGTGTCAACATATTGAAGTAGTTTTATTAAAAAATGAGTGTTGGTCGTTCTAAAACCGTTCACATGTGAGATGCCCTTGCACTGTGTCATCCCCAGGTGCCCGGGATTCCCGGGAATGGATAAACCCCTCCGGGAATGGATTCCCTAGTTGGAAGTGTACTGTCTCAAGGTGAATGTATGTATAAATAAGGTGATGGCCGGAGGCAAAGAGGAAGAATGCATGAAAGAGGTGGGTGTAAGGTGTGAGTGTAGTAAAGGTGTTGGGAGACTTTACAGAAATGCACTAAAGTGTGTGATTAAAAGACTGGTGGTATGAAAGGTGAAAGACAGCAAGTGCAGCCTTTGGTTTTAAATAGTGAGTGAAGGAGTGCAGAATGCTGATGCAGAGTCAATTTAGATATCTACAGTAAAGTTGTTTAGAAGAAAGTAGGGAAACTGTGTTACTTAGTTGTTAAGTGCAGATAGAGGTGCAGGCACAGCAGTGATACCCTGGATGAGAGGTGTATGAAAAAATTGGAGTCCTCCATTCTCACTTCTGAAGTAGATTCACTGGTACTAGAATTCCTGAAGCCTATGAAAAAACTTGTAATCCCGGCCCATCTTAAATCCTTTCATGTCTTTTGTGTTGTAAATGTATCGATCAATTCAAGCAGCAAGCAGCCTGCTATCCCATCCCCCCACCGCCACAGAAAGGGCGAAAAACTCTCCCAGCTCAAACCTTGTTTATCTGGTGGTGAGGTACCTGGAGCTGTATAGCTTCCACCTGCGGCTAAAGTCACTTCAGTACACATGTACTTTGTGAGCATGCCCGTGTTGATCAAAGAGAGGAAGCTCTTCAGTTTGCTTGTGACTTTACACTGTAGGAAGGTAAGTGAATAAATATAGGTAAATAACATTCTATCTGGCTTTTATATAAGTAACATATACATGGTTTTCATATAAAGACCATCAGAAACAGAACTTTGCATGATACCTTGGCAAGCTCTGTAAGCCATGCTGCTTCATTGAAGGACAGGTGTGGGGCAGACTGAATGGCAGGATGACGCCCAACCTGTTGCTGCATCCAAATGGTGCCATCTTTTGCATTTACACCTGGTGCAGCTGTGTTGTTCTTATATGTGAGTGGACTTTCCTTGTGGGGAGGGCTTCTGTTCTCTTTCTCCAATGTAGAATCCTCATCCTCATCCGTTATAGCATGTCTTTATTTGAAAAAAAGCAGTTTCAGATCGGGGTGAGCATGAATGCAACTGAGAGAATAAAACTGAATTTAAAAAAAAACACTAACCTTTACAAGCATCATATACATTTACACCGACTGTTAAAGACACAAGTCAAATGTATGTTTTTATTGTATAATAGTAACAATAAGAGCAGCTCACTTCTCAAAATGTTTATTTTGGGAAGTGGTCAGGATTGAACCGACAACCTGTTAATTATGAGTCAGTAGTTCTTACCACTGTACTACCAAAGCAGTTGTGTCAACAAGATACACTAATCCAATTTCTTTTTCTTCGGTTATACTCTTCAATAAAAGCACACTTGTTTTGTTATACTTGTGCCTTTTGTGAAAGTGCTTACTTGATATGTAGACTTCAGTCTTCACACATTATAAATTTCAAAAGACAGTGAATGGAGAGGTGCAAATGGTTTTAACCCTCAATGGGTCCTTGTTAGAAAGTAACGTTCCAGGTCCTTGGGGTTCAAATTGCACCCCTATTCGTTGGTATATATAATTCAATGGTACCAAGCTCAAATTCAATGAACTAAAGTTAAGATGCGTTTATTAGGTAAGTGCATGATGCATACACAGCTTATGCAGTGAAATAGTGCAGTTAATGGGGT
>JANRMT010062833.1:36783430-36812137 GCA_026402145.1 Polypterus bichir lapradei
CAGCGGAGGGGACTGGTCATATAATGCACATTCTGTCTAGCCGACCCCTTCACTGCCGCGATGTAAGTGCCATTTTAATTCCAATGTTCTAATAAGATTGTAAAATATATATTATCACACCTTTTAGATGCAAACGTTTAAGATTTCTGCAAATGACATGTCTAAAGTTATATGCATTTGTCACAAAGTACATTTGATTTATTGACAGAATGTGCTGGACAAGCAGGCCTAGAGCACTTATCACAGAATTTGCGTGTCTTCCTGTCAAACTCACGCGGGCACAGGTGACAACGTCCCTGTGTCTTCTTCATTTTAGCTGGTCTCTCAGTTCCTGCTTCTAGTTCTCCAGAGTCCAGCTCTAGAAGTTGGATTGCATCCATGATCGGTCTTCTGAGCTGGGCTGCATTGTCCAAACGTCTTTTAATCAGTGGCTCGACAAGAGACTCCCCGAGACTCACGATGAACTGGCGACGACGTATCGCTTTGGATGACTTGTTCCAATCAGGGTTATTGCACATCCAGATCACGAAACTGGCAATGGCAGCTGTGTCAAGCATGTTGAAGAACAGGACCATTGGCCACCTGTTGATTTTTCGTTTGCAATAGTAGATGCAGGCCAAATGATCCATGTTATCTACGCTGCTCTTAGTAGCATTATAATGAAGGATGATCTCTGGTTTTTGTTTCAGACCATCAACAGCCTTGTCGTGATGCATTGTCGACAAAAGGATGACCGACTTTCCTTTTTTGGGGACATATGATACCAAAGTTTTGTTGCCATCAAATGCAAAGATCGAAGAAAATTCGTCTCTGTTTTTTGCTATCATGCTCAGAGGAATGTCTCGTTTATTCTGTGGAACCGTCTGGGCAAAGTTGAAAGAACTGCATTGTAGGTGGGTGATAGATTATGTCTAAGGTCACCTCCTCTGTTCAACAACGGTCGTTTATTTGAACCAGTCATCCTCCCAGCGTGAACGACTGTGGAACCGTCTGGGTAAAGTTGAAAGAACTGCATTGTAGGTCAGTGATAGATTATGTATAAGGCCACCGCCTCTGTTCAACGACGGTCGTTCATTTGAATCAGTTGTCCTCCCAATCCACCTACAATGCAGTTCTTTTAACTTTGCCAACCAATCAGTTAGAATTGAGAAAGCACTCTGGATGGAAACAAAGTCCAGCATATCTCTTTTTTAGGATAACCATGACCTGGATAGCTGAGAATCTCCACAGACTTCTGTCAAAAATTAAGTTTTTTTGGGGGTGCATATTGCACCCCCGATGAAAATATGCCAGCGATAATTGACGTTAACACTTTTTCTATCATTTTATGCATGACCGTATGAAAAACTAGTGCACTTACAATGTCCTAGAGGATAACTGCTGAAATTTTAATAATAACATGGTAGTAGCCATAGAAATGGCCAGGGGGTGCAGAACGCACCCCAAGGAACCATTGAGGGTTAAGGTGGGCTAGGATTACAAGTTTTATTGTAGGCTTCAGGAAATCTAGTGTTAAAAAGTACAGTTAATTTAAGTTCTGTGAATACAAAAGAAGTAATATGCTCTAAGGAAGTTAGACAATGCCAATGAAAGTGAAACTTAAAACAAAGCTGGAAAACACAAATGATGAGAATGATCTGATGGATGTGTAGAGTATCACAGAATAAGAGGAAGATGAATGTCAAGTTAAGAGAAAGACTTGGGGCCTCATGTATAAACTGTGCGTACGCATAAAAATGTTGCGTACTCCCATTTCCACTCTGAAATCATGATATATAAAACCTAAACTTGCCGTAAAGCCACACACATTTTCATGGTAGCTCAAATCCTGGTGTACGCAAGTTCTCTGCTTGGTTTTGCAAACTGGCGGCACCCAGCATCAAAGCAGTGCTTTTGTTCCAGTGTGGTTTCCCTTTCTTTTTTAGATCCACATCCCTGACTTGGCTTTATAAATACACCGAAATTAACCGCATATTGTTGATTAGTTTAAGGCATTTCATTGTAATTAACCTGTAACAATATAATGATCCACGAAATGGTCAAACTATTCCAAATACCATAGCTGCTTTAGCGCTGTTACTCTCACTGCACCTTCTTCTTCTTCTTTCAGCTGTTCACATTAGGGGTTGCCACAGCAGATCATCTTTTTCCATATTATTCTCACTACACCACTCAGAGTATTTATGTCACTGTATCTGAGTGTGGAATCACATCTCTGCAGCAGCTGATTGGAAAGAGAATTATCGGTATACAACATCAAGCACACGCTGCCTCAGCCATGCTGTCTATTGAACTGCTCTCATACGAAAACGCTTCAGAGCCTTTCCTGTATGGACATCGCGGTTCAAAAACAGTTTCATCCCAAGAACTATAAACACACTCAATCAGTCCATCAAGTGCTCATTGTAGAACTGTGTGTACTTATTAGTACAACCACCTCACTGTAAACTTGCGATACAGTTATAGTATTGCACAACCTGAGCCACTTTATAAAGCGCATATTTACATATGATGACAATATCATTTTTAAGGTGAAATGCAACAAAATATGTTTATCACATTATACAGATAAAATGTTAACGTAATTTAAATAATCTATATTGTTAATAATTAAACATGTGAGGACTCGGTGGCGTAGAATTAGCGAGTTCAGGGATTGTTCCTGCCTCACGCTGTATTCTTCCTGGGGCTGGCGCAACACTGGAAGGACAGATGGATAGAAACATGTACTATGAAGATATTTCAATGTTCCTTAAAAGTTTTGAAGAATTGGTGTTCTACCAGAGCTGATTGTGTGGCAATTTGTTACTTGGAGAAAGAAAAAGAAGGACAATTGGGGGTATGTTTGAAAGAGACAGTACTGCTGCAATAAATTATTTCATCGAAGGTCACACACGGCACAGCAAGCATCTGGCGGGATGCATGAACAATCTATGGACAGGGTGCCAGCTCGTCACTATCACTGTGCCACCGTGTTCCCATGTTTAATAACATGCTTTAACTCCTATCATCATGAAAATGATATCAGGTATACATCTCAGTATTTTAATTATTCAGAGAGCTGTAATATCACAAATGTAATGAATTCTGTGTCTTGTCAGAGGAAGAGAAAGCCCGTTTAAGAAGCACATAGTGATTCACACACATAGAGCACATGACGAACATATACTAAACAAAGCATTTAACGTGCTACTTTAGTTACAATCGTATTTGAGAAACTAGTAAATTAAACAACTTAAAGATGAAGTTTATGATGTTCTACTTTAATGACAAAATAAACTGTGTGATTAAAGTGGAAATTTCAAGATTAAAGTTGACATTTCAAGCTTTTTTCTCACTGTGTCCCTATTTTTTTTTCTTTTCTCTGTACTCTAATAAGCTTTCATATGACACTCAGACAGTGGGATACTACTCACCTTTTCACATGGACTTTGATATCTGACAACTTCTTTTTTATTTCGGGCACTGTGCGACTTTGTAAACTTGAGCTTTCGAGTTTCTCTAACACTCTATGTCACTCGATCAACTTCCTTTTGTTGTTTATACCACTGTTTAAACCAACAAATACTATATTTTTCCTTCCCCCATGCTTTTGCCATTGCTTTTTCATAGAATGCTGAGCTTAAGGGCTATTTATATTGATTTGCATATTCAAAGAGGCATAATTCTGGGAGGAGTTGGGGTGGGGCAGCAGGCGCATGCATGTGTGTTACTTTTCACACTGACCGGGATTTATAGAGCAGAAGAACGTGGAAGTTGGCGTTCGCACAGATTTATGCATCTAGATTTTTTTGTGCGTACTCACATTTCCGCTTTTGTTCTTACACCATGTTTTAGTGTGAATTCTACGCCCTTGGTGTGGAGGTAATTGATGTTGTGTGAAGAGGAACAGACTGAGGTGGTTTAGGCATGTAGAGCAAAAGTAGAAGGTGATTGGATGACGATGTGCATCAAGATAAAGATGGAAGGTATAAACTCAAGATGGAGACCAAAGAAATCTTGTTTGGAGGGCGTGTTAGATTATATGAAAAGAATACTTAGAAACCCAAGTGAGGCCCACAATCATGGAAAGTGGAGGATAACAATTTGGTGGGAACCAGTTAAATTGATTAAACCCTGCAAATGGTCATTAAAGGGGTCATTATGATAATGGTTATGAAGAGTAATGCTAGTGTAAAAGAGGTTAAGCATAAATTACAGTAATCCCTCCTCAATCGCGGGGGTTGCGTTCCAGAACCAACCGCGACAGGTGAAAATCCGCGAAGTAGAAACCATATGTTTGTATGGTTATTTTTATATATTTTAAGCCCTTCTAAACTCTCCCACACTGTTTATAAATATAATCCCTGCACAGTTATACAGCATAAACCCTTTATATTCTGTTAGTTATTAGGTAAGATTCGTTGAAATTATGTATGTAAACACACTGTTTATATACTACTCACAAACATACGTATCGTATATCATTGAGGAGTTTTATTTAATACGTAATACAGTTTTAAACATATTGTAATTGATTAGGAAATATAAAAATACTAAGTGAAAAATCAATAACATGTAAATGCTGTACATAAAACCAAAATGTTATTTTAAAGATACTGTGGAGTGTCTCCAATATAACAGATGTTACAGCCATTACGATAGACACGTCACCGGTAAAAAATACCTGCAATGCAAGAAAAATTGTATAAAAATGTGTGTACAGTTACAATAAACGTACATACATGTACTAAGTATGTAGAAAATTAGTTATAGGGTACTCACCAACAATGACATTTACTGCACTGTCACAGCTCTTCTAAAGGAGCCTCGTCAGGCGACTGTGTAGCACCGCCACCGTCATCTGGACTTTCTTCTTCCACTGAAGGCGTACTAGGCAGTGTTTTGCCGGTGAGGAACATCGTGATGGGCAGTTGCTGGCGCTGCTTTTTCATTTGTGTAAAGAGGTTCTTATACACTTCCGTGGCACTGTCAATAGCATTTTTAAATTGCAAAGAACGAATCATTTGTGGGTCCCATTCTTCGACTGATGTCTGTAGATCTTTTGCCATTCATAGAATGGTCACGAGACGCTCGAGAGTTAGGCCGGGGTCGTCTTCTTCCTGTGCTGGGTCTTCTTCCTCGCTCGCTGACTTGGTCATCTCGGCCAAATCTTCATCGCTCAGCGGCTCGGAGTGGGCATCGAGCAGCTCGTTGATATCATCACAGGTCATGTCGTTGAATCCTTCTCCTCCTAGCAGTTTTGCCAGCCTGACTGCCTTGTCAACCGCTGAGTGCTGAATTTCTTCTGCAGAAGAGCCCTTATTGTCGTGCACAACTTCTGGCCACAATTTCTTCCAGCAGGCATTAACCGTCCCTTTCTTTATATCGTTAAGGGCCTTCTGCATGTTCACCATACACGATGTGATAACGTACTTATACCAGTACTCCTTCAGAGAAAAGTCATCATCCATGTCCATTGCCTCGACCATGTGTTGCAGGCTGTTCCTGGTGTACAATGCCTTGAATGCGCGGATAACTCCTTGATCCATTGGCTGAATCAGTGACGTCGTATTCGGCGGCAAAAACTCTAGTTTTACGCCTTGGTAGGATAGATCCAAGGGATGACCTCCAGCATTGTCCAGAAGTAAAAGGACTTTTAACTCCAGCAATTTCTCTGCCAGGTAGATCTTTACCTCCGGGATGAAACATTGGTGAAACCAATCCGATGTTAGGCGTTTCGTAATCCAGGCCTTCGGGTTGTGCATCCAGTACACAGGCAGCAGGTTTTTGTTCTTATGTTTCAGGGCCTGGAGTTTTTTGGACTTATAAATGAGCCCAGGCTTTATCATAAAGCCCGCAGCATTGGCGCACATGACCAGCGTGATGCGATCTTTGTGAGCCTTAAACCCTGGGGCTTTTGCCTCCTCCTTCATGATAAAAGTACGAGACAGCATCCGCTTCCAAGTTAGGGCTGTTTTATCCATATTAAATACGGTTTCAGGCCGATATCCGCCTTCCTCAATGATCGCCTTGAACGTGTCCGTGATATATTTCTCGGCTGCAGCTTTGTTTGCGGAGGCAGCCTCTCCTTGCAGGTTCACACTGGCCAAGTTGAACCTTTTTTTGAATTTTTCAATCCAGCCCTTGCTGGCAGTAAATTCACAGCTCTCGCTGGGGGATTCAGCAGAAGTACCAGGTTGAGGATCGTCGTCTAGAGCATCTTCTGGCATCCGCAAACCTATCATGAAGTTGCTTGGCCTTTTCTCGGATGATATTGGTGTCCACGGGGATGTTCTTCTTCCGGCAGTCTTCGATCCAAGTCCCTAAAGCAGATTCCATCCGGACTACCGCCTTATTACGTCCACTTACAATTCGTTTTGCGCCCTGGTTAAAGGACACTGCGGCCGTAGATCGTATGCTCTTTTCATCCTTGTTAATATAACGAACCGTGGACTCGTTGATGCTGTAGTGGCGTCCTACAGCAGCGTAGCTTTTCCCTTCCTTCAAAATGTCCAACAATTTTACCTTTTCAGCAATTGTTATCATCTTCCATTGGCACTTGGGCACGGCCCCAGTAGCAGGAGCAGATCGTTTTGTAGACATAACGAAGGGCTTGACTACAGTATGCACAAAGAAACACGTTGATGCTGCTTGAGCGAGACGAGATGCCGACATCACAAAGAAACACGTTGATGCTGAATGAGCGAGACGAGATGCCGAGGTCACAAAGAAACACGTTGATACTGAATGAGCGAGACAAGATGCCGGCTTTAAGCAAAATCAAATTCTGCGCTCCCCGTCGCAGAGCCAATCAGCACTCAGGAGCTTAACCGCGTGCTCTGATTGGGTAGCTTCTTAGCCATCCGCCAATAGTGTCCCTTGTTTCAAATCAAACCAACAATAGAGGAAGCATATACAGTACATGTACCAGAAATAAAAAGACCGCAGACATCCACGAAGTAGTGAAAAATCTCCGATATATATTTACATATGCTTAAATATAAAATCCGCGATAGAGTGAAGCCACGAAAGTCGAAGCACGATATAGCGAGGGATTACTGTATACATTTAGTGTGATCATTTCACAATTGTATTTCAGTTGGTTTTGTACTTTACAAGTTAAATTTATATTAAGGCACTTCAGTGTAGCACAGTTTATTCTCACCAACTAACCCCAAAAATACCACCAGTCCATCATGGAGCATAACCACAAACAGCTACACTCATTCATAAAAGGACAATTGACCATCTAATAGATATTAAAAACAGTCTTTTAAAACCAAATAAAAAAAAATTTACTCTACATGGATGGTTTCACAAAACAGACTTCTATTTAGGATAGTATGCTATTTCTTAATATTTTATTTGAAAGTAGTGTTTTAATACTTTCCTTGAAGTTGTAAATCAACGTAAATTGTAAGAGTGCTGGGGTTTATTTTTCCTTTGGACTTTATTACAGTTACAGAGAATTACAGATAGTGGCCAAATGCAGCCGGCACTGAGTAAGAAAAACAGGCATCCAGTCAAGACAGATTGGTTGTGTTCCATTCTGTTTAGCACATCTCAACAAGACAAATGCTTGTCTGGGATATTTTTTGCTTTAAGTGTGTTTTCTCATATTACAGAGACACATGAGTAAGTGAAAATGCAGTTAGGGGAAATTATTATATATAAGTTCCCCACAGCAATCTTACCTCATTAAATGACTTCTTGGGAAAATACAGAATAGATGACAAAAAAGAGAGCATGGAAACAAGCAATTCAGTTTGGATGTGATTTTGAGCACAGTTGGAACAACTTTCTATACTGAGCAACAACTGTAGAAATATGAACCTATCCTTGCTGTATTGCATAAAAGGTATCAACCAACTCCCAAAAAAACACCAGTCCATAAAGGGGCATACTCACAAAGTTCATTCATAAAAGGAAAATTCAGACATAGCAACCAATCCAAAATGCATGCCTTCGAGGTGTATGGAAAAAAAAATTGCACCCAGAAAAAAAATGGTTAAAATAAGAAAAATAGAGTCAGTGTGTAGAGATTTGGATCCAGATACCATGGATGTATAAAGGAGCAGATCCATTCTAAATAAGTAGAATAATAAAATATGCATATGCTTACATTTCCAAACCCTTTTTATTGAAAGACCATAGAAGACCTGAAATGTATATTGGAAAAAATTTTGTGCAAACTTAAATGTTTTACCAGTCCATCACAAAGCATATTGGTATGCGTCAAACCAATTAAAAGTGGACCATATATTGCTAAATATAGCTGTAAACACACAGACTCCTTATTTATATTAAAAATAGCACTGTTCATTCTCGCTATGTCCAGTCTTGTCATTTGTTTAGTATTGATTTATGCAATTATTTTCTTTATAACTAAAAGATTTTATTCAAATTCACCTTACATTAAAGAAACAAAGTCCTTGTTTTATGATAACCAGCAGAGACTTTTACTGATCTTTACTTATTCTTAGATTTGCTTGCATTCTACCTCTACATGTTTCAATAAACTGTTAAATGGAAGTTTAATATTTCCTAAACAGACCCTCATTCTTGGACAAATCCCAGGTTCTATCATCCTTCCGGCATCAGCCATGGTACATTATTGGATATGTGTCAGCATCTTCATGTAGCAAAAAAAAAGTTGACTGTTTATCCTTGTATTTGTATACACTGCCGGGTCAGCTATGTATGTGAAAATGTTCTGAGTGAGTCGCCTTCCTATGCTCTCCATTTGCAGTGTCTCGCATGTTCTTCTTTCCTCACCTCAGACTGATGCTGGCTATGTATTTTGCATTCTACATTGTGTGAAAAGCATTGGGATGCCATTTTAGGTGAACGTATAGTCATTTTGTACCCAGAAGAAATAATTGAAGTGCTGATTCTTCTCAGATTTGTCCTTTATTTTCTTTGCCACACATAGTGAAAAACTGTGAGTGATTATAAGCATATTTTTTCAGTGCTTATTTTATGGTTGTCTGTAGATGAAAACAACTTGGGCAGAAATGTTCAATAATGTCACTAACTGTGGCAAACAACAGTTTGTTGAGGTAAAAGGATATTCAAATCTGGTCAAATATGAGCAGGAGAAGATAGACAGTGATTCACATCTGGGCACCAGTATTCAGTGGAGTTACTTGTGTTGGATATAGGGGGTCTTTCATGTAAAAAAAAAAAAGAAAAATAGCACCAATTACATTTTCTGAATAGAAGTTTGAGTTAAATCAACTTGGACACTTAGCTATTTAAGAGAAGTTAAGGAAGGACAAGAGCACGATATGACTAAATATGAAATAATTAAACATTTCAAAAGGAAACACCCAATGGGGTAACCAGTGGAGCTTCTTGTGTTAACATTATGCATGCCATTTTTGTTTATAAGCACATTGTTTATATCCTTTTACTTTCCTGAAAAACACACTGTGATAATGAAAAATTGAGAATGATTGCAGTAAAAATCAGTGTTAGAAAAGGAAACATTTAAAGAACTGAAGATATAAAAAGAAATATAAAAACATAGTAAAAAAGGATTGGGGTTTCAAACTAGGTATGCTTTTTGGTTACATGTTAGCTTCTTACTTTTGTGTGATGATTTGGTTACAAAAATTGGAATAACTCCGAGTTCAGCTGTCAGGACATTAATCTCTGTAATCCTGTTAATTAAAAAAAGAATATCTAAAGTTAAAACATGTCTCTATCATTTTGATTGCATCTACTAGCAATCATCCACTCTTCTCCCAACCTTATTTTGTAGAGTTGATAAATTCATATATTCACTTTAAAATTCATATTCACACTCTAATAACGTCATTTAACTTTCTAACCTGCTTAATCCAGACCAGCGCCGCGCTGGGGGCCCTTCCACACACATTTAACATCACCAATTGAGCTAAACAGCAAGTCTTTGAGCAGTAGGAGGAAACTGGGGCACCTGCAGGAAACCCACAGAAACGCGAGGAGAACATGCAAGCTCCACACAGGAAGGGCCCAGGACAAACTCTGTTTATTTAATTAATGATAAAAATGGCATTGTACAATTTACAGACTGCTTAACAAAATGAACTTTTTAATAATAATAAACACTTATGCTAGTAAGATTTCTGATGCTGCCTGCAGGGAATTAAATCTTATTGTCAGGAGAAAGGGGAGTTATGGCCCAATGAAGTTGTAATTATAGATCACTGTCAGTGAGACGTATTCTGAAAACATGATTTAATTCACTACACAGCTACTTCTGAATTAATAAACAATGAAACAAGCCAATAAATGGTTGGTATACTTTCCATCTGGGTAGAAAATATATTTTCTTTTTTGCATTCAATATCCCAAAAGTGGAAGATTGTGAAGGATCATTCTTAGAGTTGGATAAAGTTTTGTTTGCAATTCCAGTCCTTTTGGAGAAAATTTCACTGTGTTTTAAAACCATAAAAAACACTAGCAAAGTAAATTAACAGACAGAAATTGGGGACAGGATGAGATAGCACCTTGCAAACAGTTGAGCAACTGTTGCGTACTCTACATAAGTAAAAAGTTTCAATTAAGCTTGATTTGAAATTTTATTTATTTATTTTTTGTTCTTTATTTCGCCTTATACAATCTATACTAATAAAAGGCAAAGCCCTCACTCACTCACTCACTCACTCACTCACTCACTGACTGACTCATCACTAATTCTCCAACTTCCCGTGTAGGTAGAAGGCTGAAATTTGGCAGGCTCATTCCTTACAGCTTCCTTACAAAACTTGGGCAGGTTTCATTTCGAAATTCTACACGTAATGGTCATAACTGGAAGGTATTTTTCTCCATTTACTGTAATGGAGTTGAGCTTGACCGCCGTGGGGATGGAGTTTCGTGTGACATCATCACACCGCCCACGTAATCACGTGAACTGACTGTCAACGCACTATGTAGAAAACCAGGAAGAGCTCCAAAATACGCTGAAGAAAACATGCATTATATAATTGAGAAGGCAGCGAAACAATAAGAAGCGAGCGAGTGACATATACTACCATACTCATCATTGCAGCTACTTCGGAAACAAAGCAAGGTATAAACCTAAACTTTAAATTAAGTTAATAGACAGGCTGCCGCTGGCGTTTTCCATGCCCACGGGTAATGCGGGATACAAGTTTAATGAGAGAACGCAGGATATAAACGAGAGTTTTGATCACTTTATAACTGAGTTAAAATTGCAGGTGAAGGGGTGTGCTTATGCAAATTCTGAGAGACTGTGTTTGTGGGGGATTGACAGTTAAGGCGGGTGGAGGAGTCACGTCATCATATCCCCTCCCATTTACCTCATTTCGCTCTGAGCTGAGCTCCGCGGCTAACGCCGTCTTCCGAAACAACTTCGTCACACTGCCACCATATATTCACAGAAAAATCCACAAGTTAATACACACGCTGCCTCTAGACTTTCTCCACACTGAATCCTCCAGGCACTACTTACAAAAGGTTACATTGACAATCGTGTTACGTTATTTTTAAAATGTTTAATTTTCTTAGCACAAGCACAGCTGAGAAGCTTCGATGCATGTGCTCCATAACGCGTTAAAAAATAATGCATTTAATCACACTTTGCATTACAATCAAAGGGGAACTTTTGTCAATGCATGATTTCCTGGTACACCGATTACATTGATCAGCGCATCCCAATTCATTTTAGCCTCGCACCACCTTGGTTTGAGAAGAAGTATGAAAAAATATGAGGTTAACACACAAAAACAGATCACCAATTCAAGCTTTATGAATAATCGATTCGCCATCAATAATTGTTTTGGTAAAGCCATACTCAGTGTAATCCTCCTTCCATTTTATAATTTTTCCGCCACTAGCCATGATTAAATGAACGGTAAAAAAGTAAGAGCGAAGCGAGGGTGACTTATTTAGGCAGGCATATATATGACAGCAACACTCATGACAATGTCAATCATGTTACGTTATTATTAAAATGTTTCCTTTTCTTTTTCATTACTTCTTTAACACACTACTTCTCCGCTGCGAGGCGCGGGTATTTTGTATATGAATAACCTCCAAAGAGCAAGGAGACTTTTGATCATGTGAACGTGTCTGCAAAAACTGGCGTCTCCTGCCCAGCAAAAGTCGAGCAGCCGGCGCGCGCGCATAGCTGTGCCGGCCTTTGAGACGCTGACTGCGCATCTGCCTTAATTCAAAGAGAGCACTTTTAATTTTTTTCATCCTCCCCCTGAACTATAGCCCAGACAAGTGCAAACACGGGACCCCTTTTCTACACCGCGGCAAAATAATATTAAAGCGCTTCACATTTTATTTTGCACGTATACGATTATGAGGTCGTCAGCTCGGATTATGAAGACACGCACAGGAGTGAAGGACTGACAGTGCCATCACAGCCGATTAATAGCTGGGACGTCTCACCAGTCTGCACAAGACCCACCGCGACTGTCCCCAAAAGGCGCTCATATCGTCAGCGAACACATCTCTCTATACTATATAAAAGAAAAGAAAAAGGCAACTTTCCTTTCTTTACACCTTTTTTCCGTTTATCCCAAACCAAAGCCTTTCTCTCTTAACACTGCAGAGGACACAAAACTAATTTTCTTTAATTGCTGGTAAGGCACATTATTAGAGGCAGAAATTTGGACTTTCACATAGAAAATGTAATTTCTATACCACAGCCGTCGTGTAGCGCCTTTCAAAAGGGATCTACTACCGAGAGATGATCCATATACATTTTAGCTGCTGTTAGTACTACTTACCTCTTCTGTTATACCGTCTTTAAAATGTAGTTTACCCGCAACCACTCCAGTAGTGCTCAATGTAACTTTACTTCTTAAAACGTTAATGTTTTACTGTTTAATAACTTATAGACTACATTTTATTATTTTTCCCTTGCACTCAGTGATCAAAGCTATACACACACATATAGACACATACATATATATATACACATATATATATATATACCTGTGTGTATGTTTGTATGTATGTGTATACACACACACACACACATACATACATACATACACACACAAAAATTATATATATGTGTGTGTCTGTGTATGTATGTATGTATATGTGTGTGTATATATGATGTAGATAGGTATGCATATATATATATATGTGTATATGTAGATATGTATATAGATATGTATATATGTATATAGATATGAAGATATGTATGTGTATATGTATATATGTATGTATATATATATGTAGACTCAAACCCATTATGACAGCAGCGATCCAAGCTGTGAGAAAACAGTAAAAAGGAGGCGTGTCAGACGTTGTGGTACATTTTCTGATGCAGCAAGACGAAAACAACTTTGTGACGCTGCCGCCAAATACACAAAACAATTACTTTGACAATCATGTTACGTTATTTTTACGTGGCAGTGACGGGGATTTGAATTGGCAACCTTCAGGAAACCAGCGCAGATCCACTCCGCCCCTTTGGTACCTGCAACATTTGAAATTTTTGATCTATGCAAACCACTTATTCGGCATCATAAAATGTTCTGATAAACCGATTTAACAGACACAGACTTCAAGAGGATTACACACCCTTACATGGATAAACTGGATAAACTAATAAACTATATGCACTTAATTTTAGTGTATGTAAAGCCGCGTCAGGGATGTGGATCTAAAAAAGAAAGGGTAACCACACAGGAGCAGTAGCACTGCTTTGACGCTGGGTGCCGCCAGTCTGCAAAACCGAGCACAGAACTTGCGTACGCCAATGAAAGAGCTACCAGGGAAATGTGTGTGGCTTTACGGCAAGTTTAGGTTTTAAACATAGCGATTTGAACGTGGCAACAGGCTTATGCAACATTTTTTGCGTAAGCACCATTTATACATGAGGCTCCTGGTGAGCTAGCAAGCTAACAATAACTTTAAAACTTAAAGTAAATATTCTTATTCAACACAACACTAAAATGAACTGAAACAACAGAATTTTTAACAATAAATATTCTTCTCTAAATAAAAGGAGCCCAAAATGCTCTGCTAAATGAGTTTGGAGGGTCAAGACAGCACTGTTATTTATTCTGTTCAGTCTGCAAATCAGAAATTAGGAAATTGGGACAAGAACAGAGGAAATAAACTTGATTGGCATTTTCAGTGGTGCAGAGTATAGTTGACCAATTGGGTGGGCAGAGCATAAATTTGGGTGGGCATTGGCCATCCCTGCCCCTGTCTAGATGTGGCTGTGAGAGAAACCTGAGAGTGTTGTGAAACTGAAAAGGAGTGCAGTGTATTCTAGAAAAGCTAAAATGTAAAACTGGGTTCATAGTAATTTGCATAGTTAGAAGTCTATGGTTTCCCAGTGGAAAAATAACCTTGACTTTGTGCTAATGATTCAATAACATTTTCTGTCTTATTAGAAACTGAAAAGAGTCTGGTTCTTAATAAAATGAAAAGAAGTAAACCAGGTGGTTTTGTGGATGAAAGGGAGTGGCTGCATTTTTTTATTTTTTAAAAAAGAGCTTACTTTCTTGGCTTCTGTTTGAAAACTGACACTTTTAGTGTCAGTTAGTTGTTCCCTTTCTGGCTCAGTTGTTGCTATGAACACTTCCATGGAGCTTTTCTTTATATCTGCTGGACACATTCCAAAGAGTTCACTCGCCATCAAGGAATCTTTTTCTTTAATTTTTCAGCTGAAGATATATACTTTGTAAGTAAGGAACTGGCCCATCTGTGAAATTGTCATCTGCGTCCTTAATGTTGCATTGGACTGAAAGACTGTATGAATACACCCAGGTTGTATAATTCTGAGTACATTTACTGCTATTGGTTTTGATGTAAATAAATATAATTTTATGTGAAAGCTTAAATGCTAGTATATTTGTTGTATTTTTGTTATTAGCCTAGCTGAGAAGCTGGATTGTTCATTCCTAGTCTAACCGCGTTCCCTTAAGGGTATGAGAAGACAGTTTTGTGAAGCCCTCAATTAGTGGTAAACTGTGTTGAAGTAAAGGTTTGAAAATAAAGACATTTTATGAAACAGCCTGATGATAGATTCTACTAGGCTTGACTATGCAAGGTATGATACAGGCAGTAAGACAAGCAAGAGGTTACAAGTAATAGTTCTATAGATGCTTTTGACATTTCTTTTCATCTCCCTTTAAGAAAAGAACCTTAGAAGTTAGTTGGTGCCTTTTTATATTAGTTCATGCCACAGGTAATCTGAACATTACAATTAATTAAGGACCATATATGCTTATTGTAATATATTGCCTAATATTAATTCATGTCAATAGATGGTGCTATTTGTTTTGATGTATAATTCCTCTATGTTTATCTGCTGACTTATGTTGTTATTGTTTTATGTATTTTGGCGCATTGTGATGCACAGAGTTCAGAAAATAAATCAGTCTCTTTTTCAGGATATTTGTCTGTGTGACAACTTACATACATAATAGTGGTGATGAGAAGGGCACCTCAGTGAGTAATCCAGCATGCTGCTTCAAAAAATCATAACTTAAATTTCCAGATTAAATCTAATATTAAATCCAGTCTTTTGGGATTTGTATGCAGAGGGACTTAACTTCTTTCTAGAAACTAACAAAGTAACAGGCAGTGACCAGAGGTGTTCAGTGTTGCTGAAAGTGATGGGGAAGTAAAATATTTGAGATTGTTAGGTCACTCATCTCCTCTGCAAAACCCAGTGACAGGTCTTATCAGGAAATTGTAACATGGTTAAAATTCATTTTGTACCCACCCCTTCAGAGACATTTAAGCAATTTCATTTTAGCAGGAGGAATCAAAAGCAGGATGAAAGCATTGCAGCTTACATAGCAGAACTTCAGAGGCTGTCTGAAAATTGCAATTTTGGTAAAAGTTTGGATTCCTTGCTGAGAGACAGACTCGTATGTGGGGTCAGAAATGAGTCTCTTCAGAGGCGGCTCTTAGTGAGATCAAATTTAATTTCTCAAAAGTAATACAGGAATCATCTATTAAACTGTGCACATCAGACACCCAGTAGCTGCAAAATCGAGACCCAAAGGCAAAATCTTATTCCCTAAACTCAGACAATTTGGACCTCACTCAAGGAAATTGCAAAAGTTGTGGGGGGAATCACATACATGATGTTTGTCATTTTAGAGAAACTGTGTATCATAAACGTAAGCACTGTGGATATCTACAGAAAGTATGTTGCCAGAGGGCGTATCCAATGAAAGGAATGCCAGCAAGGATAAGTGTGTCTCAAAACAACAACAACATTTATTTATATAGCACATTTTCATACAAAAAATGTAGCTCAAAGTGCTTTACATAATGAAGAATAGTAAAATAAAAGACACAGTAAGAAAATAAAATAGGTCAACATTAATTAACATAGAATAAGAGTAAGGTCCAATGGCCAGGGTGGACAGAAAAAACAAAAAAAAACTCCAGACGGCCGGAGAAAAAAAATAAAATCTGCAGGGATTCCAGACCATGAGACCGCCCAGTCCCCTCTGGGCAATCTACCTAACATAAATGAACCAGTCCTCTTTGTATTTAGGTGTCTCACGGAAGGACTTGATGATGATGGTCACATGGACTTCTGGCTTTTAGTCCATCAATGTTGGAGCATCATGATGCCTTGAGTAGGTGGTGGTGGCGCAGGCCGCCACCACAAAGAAACCGGAAAAAGAAAAAGAGAAAGTAGGGGTCACAAAGTTGAACAAAAAGGAAGTGCAGCTCCAGAGTGGTTTGAAGATGAACCTAATACAAGTGTCTATTTTGCAAAAATCATCAACAATTTGGGAGTTTGTACAACAAAACACAAGGCATATACTGTTGTCACGTTACAAGGAGTTCTATGTAGGATGGAAGTGGACTCAGGACGTGAGTATTCATTAATCTCAGAGGAGGCATACTATGCCCAGTGAATGCTCCTCCTATTGTATCCTGTAAAATTCATCTTGTTGATTATTACAAACACAATATTACCATGCTGGGTGCCTGCTCTGTCAAGGTACATTATAGACAGGACAGAGGTTATTTACACCTTATTATTGTTAACGATTTAAACCCCTAGGTATTAAGTTAACAGGAATGCACAAACTTGTCACAGACCCAATATATACAGTACATTACTTAAGGAATTTAGTTTTGTGTTTGAAGAAGGTTTGGGGAAATTTAAGGGTGCACCAGTGTCCTTTCTGTTGAATCCCAATGTAGCACCGATACTTTTAAAACCAAGACATGTTGCTTTTGCTCTCCGTCCAAAAATGGAAACAGAGCTTGATCATGTGGTGAGTCAGGGTGCACTAGTTTTGGTAACTCATCTCATTTGGGTCACCTCTGTTGTTCCTGTATTAAAACCAAATGGTGATGTTTGAATATGTGCTGACTACAAATGCAAAATTAATAAGGAATTACCGGAGCACCCATACCAGATTCCATCCATCAATCAGATACTTGCTACATTAGCAAGAGAAAGACTTTTTGCAAAACCAGACCTGGCACAAGTATATCAACAATTGCCAGTGGATGATACAGCTGGAGATGCAGAGACCATAATTACACACAAAGGTGTTTTCAGAGCTACTTGCCTGCATTATGGGGTTGGTATTGCTCCTGTAATTTTTCAGAAATTGATTGATGACCTCCTCTCAGGCCTCATGAGACTTGCTCCTTATTTCTGTGATTTTTTAATGGAGCAGACACCATGCAAGCCTTTTGAGGCTAAAAAAAGACAAATGTGTGTTTGGCTTGCCAAGTGTAGAGTTCCAAGGTTAAGAGTTGATGCTGAAGGAATTCATCTAACCTCCACAATGGTTAAAGGGATCCATGAAGCTCCAACACCAACTGATAAACCGAGCCTGCAAGCATTTCTGGGTAAACTGTTAAACTTTGATCATTTCTAAAAAATAAAGCCTCTGTGGAAGACCCACTTCATGGACTGCTGGATAAAAATGTCATTTGGAAATGCTCAGATACCCATGAGAGAGCTTTTAATGAAGTTAAAAAAGCTTCTATCATTAGATATTATTTTAGTGCATTATGACTTGGAGAAACCACTTAATGTCACCTATGATGATTTTCTCAATGGAATAATAGCTATTCTGAGTGATGAAGCTCCGATTGCATATTACTCAAGGACTATGACCAACACAGAGAGAAATTATGCACAAATGAATACAGAAGCATTGGCTATCACTGCAAGAGTAAAAAACAAATATTCAATACCTGTATGGTAGGAGTTTCACAGTCATCACAGACCACAAACCATTACTGGGGCAGTTTAAAGGAAATGGGATTAAATTAAGTGTTTGGAGCCCTTTTCATAGAAGTCCTGATGGATCACTTTATTAAACGAAGTGGGAGTCAGTACAAACGTTTTTCTAAAAGGATGTCAGTCATAGCCAAGATCAAAAGACAATTCATCAAGATAATTCATTAAGTTTTAAGATGTTTTTAAAATTTGTAGTCAAGAAACAATCCTAAAGTTGTAACAGGAAACTTGAAGCATGCTTAGATCATTGCCACCTGGATCTAGCATCAAATTTTCAAAAAAACCCAGAAGTCTCAGTTCTATAAAGTAATATGCAGTCCAATAAGACAGTTTAAAGTATTGGGTAAGGCGTATGCCAGAAATTATGGAACAGGGCCACAATGGATGCCAGCAACGGTTGTGAGAGATATGGGGCCAGTACAGTATCTTATGAGGTTAAAATTAATGATGGTTTCAGGGGTGGGGGATTGATTTGTTTCAAACCTTTTTTTTTCTTTTTTTAAAACTTGAGTTATGTGCATGGAATGTTATTTGATTTTAATAAATTCTATAAAATTAAAAAAAAAAAAAAAAAACTAATGATGGCCGAATCATTATGAGACACACTGACCACCTTAGAGCGCGAGTAACTAATTCTCAATGCATCAGGAGACTGACTGCAACCTGGAAAATCATGAGGAGCTCTATAACAAAATGCCAGCTATACTCCAACAATCAACTGAGGATAATCCCATGACGCCTGAGGGGTATTTTCCGTACGTCGCTTAAATCCTCCAAGATCAGATGCCTCATCTTGGATGAGTTAATGCCGGTGAAGCTCATCCGGGATAAGTCAGTTTTTCAAACGCAGCCGTGTAGTAGATTAGTATAGCCGACCTAATCGTCCGAGATGAATGCGCGCGCCCGTGCTGATTGAAAAGCCCACATATATTGAGTCTAGAAAACATGATCAGCAAGTCTTTGATAGGCTGTAACAAAATGACGAAAGAACGGGCGCATTTTTTTTTCCACACAAGCGGAGCAGGACCTTTTATTCGAAGGATATGAAGAATTTCAGGATTTAATATGCACAAGGGGTAACACTGCAAAAGCAGCCCAAACCAGAAAAGACGGCTGGCAAAAAGTGGCAGACAAATTAAACACTTAGTGTGCATTGTACTTACTGAATGCAGCAATTCATTTCCTATGTGTCAGATTAATTATTATTTAATATGTCATAATTCCAGATTAAACGTGAGCACAAGGAAAACATGGGAAAAGGTTAAAGTGAAGTACAAGAATATACTTCAAACTGGTAAATATTGGTATATAACTATTTAAAAAATTGTTGACATAAAGAATCATATATAATATAAAAAAACAAAAACATCAATTTTAAAGCTAACAAGAAGGCAGAGAAGCAAAAAACAGGTGGAGGTCCATGCGGTCCAGACCTAACCCCTGCAGAAGATTTGGCTCTCCAGCAAAATGCCGATCGCCCTGTTTCTGAGGGCATTTTTTTTTTTTTTGGGTCAGTTCCCTAGAACTTGTGTCTGACCAACGAGATATTGACAAAGGTCAAATATTTGATGTAGACACTGTATCTGATTATTCTTCAGGAGGAGAGGTACATTTTCCAAATAATGTTTGATCAAACTCCACTCTGATCAGTCCCATGTGCCCCAATCACATTTGGAAATCCTGGGTAATGAGAATGTTAGGCTGATTGTGAGATTCTTTATGGAACTGTGGATGTTTTTGTCTGTGTATCTGCAATGGCATGAAACGCTTCTTTTATTGTCTGCACACGCAGGTGTCCAGGAAACACTATAAAAACCCGAAGGAAATATTTCAGAGCCAAACAGACTTTATGAATTGCCTGGCAAACTGCACTTTTAGACAGATTTTCCGCATCGCGCATCGTATATAAAAAAGTGCCGCTTGCAAAAAAACTCAAAGCAATGCATACTCTGTGTGGTTGTGAGAGCCCGACTTCACCTAGTTTGACTTCGAATATAAGGTGCTAATAAATCTTTGAGGTACAATATTCCCCCTCGGCTAAAGCGGTAAATTTTGAAAAGACTTTCCTCCGGGAGCAATAAAGGATCTTGCCGATTGCGCAAAACCCTCTCTATATGAAATTCTCTTCTTATAATTTGCACACCGATATCAATTAGTAGCTCATTCATGAACGGCAAAGCCATGACTGAATGAATTCCATGCATGGAAACCAATGTGAGCTAATCCTTGTTTACATAGAACAAACCTGCTCCGAGCAGGTTTGAGGATTTGGATCTGCTGCTATGACAACACATCCAGCAAGAGTTTCGAAAAACCGACAGATCCAGGATCATGCCAAATCGTTAACAATTACATCTGGCTAAACGAGTAATCCACGTACGAAAAATACCCCCCTGATCAGATTCAAGAGGATCCCATTAAGGTTACTGCTATTGATGGCCTGTCAGAGGTTGAACTGGAGCATCCTAAAAGAATAACTCACCAGCCGGCCTTTTTAAAGGATTATATTATTTGGGGGGGAGGAATGTAATATATTGCCTAGTATTAGTTCATGCCAGTAGATGGTGCTGTTTGTTTTCATGTATAATTCCAATTGGTTTTTCTCTTTTCTTATGTTCTCGTTGTTTTATGTATCCTTTGGCGCAATGATACACAGAGTTCAGAAAATAAACCAGTCTTTTTCAGGATATTCAACCTAGGTGAAAGCTTAATACATTATACGAGGGGGAGTCAAGCTAAAGTTAGAAAATGGAACAAAACTAATGTCATTTCTCAATGTAGTCTCCACCCTTCTCAATGCACTTGCACCACCTGCCTGAAAGTGAGTGGATTCCAGCAGAATAAAATGTTTTTTCTTGTTCTTGCAGTCATGTCATATGGCAACTAAATTTTGGGATGATCTGGTCTCTTATTGTTTTCAGTATCCCTATGCAGCTCCTCAAGCATTATTTTCCAGATGTTCATAAAATTTGCATTACTGAAATAACTGCAGTGTGGTATATGTTCTGTGCCACAGCTCTGTGAACTGTATTATATTTTGATGATTATATTCTAATGGTTCAGTTATCTCTACACTTTTAATTCTTTATTCATTACGACATAATTTAAAACATAGACATATTTTTCTCCTTATGAAATAGTGGTATTAAACCAATATTAAGTGTATCTTTAAATTCATTTTATAGTGGCTACTTTCTTTCATAATTTTATGATAATTATATTGACATTGCTATATGCTAAGGAGGATTTTTTAACATAATCAATTTCACACCTCCATCCTTGTAGCTTTCTTTTCAAACCCAAATATCCTCTTTAAGATGTGACTCATATCCCGTTTGCAGGAGCATTATATTTAAATTTTGTATTCTTTAAATAATCATTTCCTCACCTCTTTAATAGATAGATAGATAGATAATACTTTGTTTTCCTTCAAGAAGTAATTGAAATCATTCCTGTTGTTCTAAGTGTCCATTCATATTCTATTTGTCCCTTTCTGTTGGACTCAGCTTGGTTGATGGTATACCATCAAATTTTTGTACAGATAACTCTGTTTTTTTTACTTTTAACATTTTTTTTATTGTTTCCATGTCTGCTTTTTTAATTTTGGCTAGTAATTTTAGCGATAAAATGTATATTTTTATAACAGCTATCATAAACCTTAAAACCGGCCTACTCTTAAACTCCTTAGATGCCTCCCAATCTCAAATTTAAATAATACGTGACTAACTTGCACAAAAACTTTCCAATAGATAGCATAGATTCAGTATGTTCCACCAGAACCCGAATGTCCTATAAACCGGTGTGCCTCTAGCCTACACCAGTGAGCCAGAGGCGTAGCTAAGGTTTTCAGCGCCCGGGGACAACTGATGATTTTGCGCCCCCTCCTGTTTGCCAAAATGCAATGGGGAAGGGAAAGAAAATTTTTAAAAATGTATTTAAAATAATAGTATTTTAAGAAAAAAATGTAATAGTTTAATAGTTTTAAATTTTTAAATATTTAATTTTTTAAAGCACTTTTATGCATACATTTTCAAGGTTTCGCTAAATTTATAAAGACTGAATGAAGTAAAATAATTCGAACAATGGTAGTTCGAAAATATAATTATTCTAAAATATTATTCAACTATAACATTTCAAAAACTTAAACAATACATTACATATTAATTTCAAAGAGAAATTTTCCTAGCCTTTGCTGCTGCAAATTTATCGATTAGTTCATCAAAATGTATGCTGTCGGTAACCTCCCGCTCCACACTCAGCAAAGCCGAGGCTGACAATCTTTCCTGTGCCATGGATGATCTCAGGCAGGACAAGGTAAGTTTTAATTTACTGAAAGATCTTTCACAACTGGCGATGGAGATTCCAACAGTCAGTAAAATCTGAAGACCAACTCTCAGATTTGGAAATACATCTTCTCCATACTGTACAATAAATCGAAGCAGGTCCTCTAGTGTCGAAAGCTTAACATCAGCTCTTGTCTTGAGTAGCATTCAGCAGTCCATTATTTCAGTATACATCTCCAAGCCATCCAAGTCTGAATTGTAAAAATTTCCCATGAAAATGCAACTCTGTTTCAAGCTATTTTCGTTGCTTGTAGACATTAGCCCATTTATATCTAAAAGAAAGCCAAAACTAGAGTCCAGTTTCTTCAAGCTGATGAATCTGTCTCCCATTTCTGTGTGTATTTTGTCCATCATACTTTTCATCAGTCGTAGCATTTAATTTTCTGCTGTGAGCCCTACATCCTTTGCAATTTCTCCAGACATTTTCTTCTTCTTTCTCTGTCGTCTCTCAACTTGGACATCACAAGCTCGTATTACACAGTTCCTTTGCTTCTTCAAGAGATTTCATGCATATGGGATCATTGTTTTGTAGGAAATACTCTTGTAAAGCCTGAATATCTTAAGCAGCATTGTGGAAATTCATGATGTGGTCCTGAAGTCTTTTCTGAACCCGGACAATCTTGGCAAATACAGTATTCCAGAACTGAAGAAGAACAAAAAACTCAAATGTTAAGATGCGATGCAACAACTGAATTGCATCACTTCTTGTATCTGCGTTTTCATCATGATCCGCTGCAATATTTTCAAATAGTTCTACTAAGTTTTCGAGTTGATCATCTACCGGTTTAACAGCTTCTGACTCCGACTTCACTGATACACCTAAAGCAGTTTTCAGTCTTTCCCATCAAAGAGTTGACCTTGAAAAATAAACATAGATAGTTTGTACAGTACTAAAAAACATCACAGATGCTACCTCATGACTAGCAGCATGATCCCCAACTAAATTAAGTGTATCGTTATCACAGTTAACAAATATAGCTTTTGAGTTAAGTCTTTATTCAGAATTTTGCTTGACTTCACACATTCTTCATTCTGAGCCTTCCTTCGTTTTCTTCCTTCTGCCCCACTTAATTTTTTCTGTTGTGCTCGTTTCATTTTATTGAATGTCTGTAAAAAAAGAAATATATAATTTATAGCTGGTGTTGCTATACATGTACCTATCTAAGTACAAAAACAAAATAAAATAAAATGTAAAATATTGTTAAAAAATTAAATATATACTATATATATATACTGTATATATATAGTCACACACGTGTGCTTAGGAGGCACTCAACAGGTCCTCAGGTGAGTGAAGAATGGACAGATGGGGGGTTGTACTGTGGTAATGATGCCTCTCTCTCTGACCTTGCAGAAATAAAGAAGATAAATAACACTACAATACCTGCACCAGTTGGGAATTATGAAAATGGCGACTCATCCACTTCCTCGAAAATGTCACTTCCGGCTCTTCAAGATGACGTTACTTCCAGTCACCTACAGATGACGTCACTTCTGGTCCTTCATTATGACGTCACTTCCGGTCCGATGACGTAATTTCCGTGCTGATTCATTTCCTGCCACCATTTTCTCATGATATAAAAGCCATTGAAAAACACCAGTGAATTGTCGAATGTTGAATGAATTTTCTTATTTGACCAATGAAAGTGCATCAATAATATACGGGGCATATTCCCCAACTCTATAATGTTGTTCTGAGACGTATGTATATCACAATTGGCGTAGCCGGCAGGATTTATTCATTGTTCCAGGATGTCAGAGGGACAAGACCTGAACGCCGTGTTGAACACGATGATGGCCGAATTGCAACAGGTGAAGATCTAATTAGGAGATTGGCAGAATTGGAAGCTGGAGCGGCAGCAGCAAGAGCGGAGACATCGCGGTCTGTACCACCTTTATTAACATATCTAACTGAAGATGATGATGTAGAGACTTACTTTCTAGTATTTGAACGCAATGCTAAGCGTAATGCATGGCCACAGACGGAATGGGCTTACGTTCTGGCGCCTTATCTGAAAGGGGAGGCGCAGAGGGCTTATTATGAGCTCTCTGAGGAGCAGGCTGCCGATTACGAGCTCCTAAAACAAGAAATACTTAAACGCTATGGTGTATCTGTGGCACAGCAGGCGAGTGAGTGGCGAGCATTGAGGTTTGACCCCGAGAGAACCATTCATACCCAAGTTTACGAAGTATGGGGCAAAGTGGGCTGATGGCTAAGGCCAGATGTTAATAGTGTCCAACGTATGGCCGAGTTGCTAACCATAGAGACCTTCATTGATGCTCTGCCTGAAAAACTCGCCCAGCAGGTCCGCAAACAGGAGGTTACCTCAATGGACAACCTCATAGAGGTAGTGGAGCGACATTGGGTGGTCTGTAAATCGGAGGGTTCAGAGCGGTCCTCGCGTTCAACCCGACAGGTTCGTGTACCGTATTCAGAGCCCTCCTGATCTACTTCTGATGTCTCCTCAAGAAGAAAAGAAAGACCGAGCAATCCTCCGCTGTTTCAAGTGTGGAGGGTTGGATCATTTATTTACTTCTTGCCCGTCAACCGGAGCCGATGGATTGTTCCTTAGGAAAGGGAGAGAGGTATTGTGCTATTGTCACCCCTTTATCTTTTCCGTATACAGGAGCAGTAGTTATTAATGATTATAAGGTCACCGCGATGTTTGATTCTGGGAGCAACATTTCTATTGTTGCTCGCCGTTATGTTTTACCGTGACAATGGGTGAATCATAAAATCAGTTTAAAATGTATATATGGAGACACCAGATATTATAGAGCCACTGCTTGTATAATAACGGTAGATAATGTCATGAAGACAACAGTACTGTAGTGGCAGTTATGACCGATCCACCCTTTCCCGTTATATTCGGACGTGATTGGTCGTATAATAAAAGTGGTATAAACAATGCTGTTCCTGTTGTAAAAGAGGGCTTGGTAGTGGATAGAAAGGACGAAAATCCGACTGCCTACACGCCGTGTACGAGCTCCCTTCATTCCCCAGTAGATAGTATAGCAGATGGAGGCGAAGGAACTTCAGGCACTATGAGAGGCATCCCACCTCTTATAGGACCCGTTGCGCCTGACACTTCTCCCATGGAGATAGCACAGGATCCCATTAGTGATTTAGTATCACAATTTAAAGTCACTCCCTCATCTTTTAAATGGGAGCAATGGAATGATGATTCCTTGCAATTCGCTAGAAATGCAGTAGTTTCAGTAAACGGACACCTGTCTGTAAATCCCTTACCACGAATGCCCTACTTTTTTATGAAAAATGATCTGTTGTATCGCGTGGCTGAACATGATGGGGAAATTAGAACTTTATTATTAATTACCCGCACTTTTCATCGTTACATATGTGAGTAAGCTCATGCTCACTTACTCGGAGCCCATTTGGGGACAGAAAAAACCTTAGAACGTATTAAGTTCAGATTCTATTGACCGGGAATAAATAAGGAGGTCCGATGTTTCTGCGCTTCGTGTCCGGAGTGTCAGATTCGACAAATTTCTAAAAGGGACTGTGCTCCTCTTATTCCTCTTCCTTTAATTGACATTCCTTTTGAAAGAGTGGGCATTGACCTCGTAGGACCTATTGAACCTTTGCTACGCGCCCATAAATATATTTTGGTTTTGGTGGATTATGCCACGCAATTTCCAGAAGCTGTTCCTTTATGATCAGCCACTTCAAATAATATCGCACGGGAACTAGTAGGGATATTCGCGCGTGTTGGGATTCCTAAAGAGGTTTTAACAGACCAAGGAACTCCTTTCACGTCGGAGACATTCAGGGAGGTGGCTAAGTTACTGCACATTTCACATCTGAAAACATCGGTCTATCACCCCCAGACAGACGGCTTGGTAGAACGATTTAATGAAACTCTTAAACAGATGTTACATCAGGTAGTTAGCGAGAGGAACTGGGATCAGTTGCTTCCCCTTGTACTCTTTGCTTATTGGGAAGTCCCACATACCTCTACAGGGTTTTCTCCATTTGAGCTCCTATATGGAAGACAACCGCGGGGTCTATTGGATATGTTAAAAGAACATTGGGAAGAAGAGGTATTGCCAACCTCTAATATTTTAGAATACATCGCGCAGTTACACGATAGATTAAATAAAATCAGACCCATGCTCAAAGAACATATGGAAAAAGCTCAAGCAGCTCAGTTGTGATATTATAATAGAAACACCACCCTTCGGGAATTTAGCCCGGGGGATTGTGTTATGGTGCTTGTACCTACTTCACACTCTAAACTATTGGCTCATTGGCAAGGGCCATATGAAATTAAGGAACGAAAAGGGCTTGTCGACTTTTTATTTAAACATCCTAATCGTCGGCCAAGCGAGCGTGTGTATCATATTCACTTGCTGAAACCACGGAAGGACCAAGACGCTGAGCCTCTCTCCGGTCAGCCGCGCTCCCTTTTTGTGGAATATCAAACCCTTAATTTCGGTTCAAATTTAACTTGGTAACAACGACAAGAGCTAGAATCAGCTATCTTGTCCATCCTGGAAGTAGTCAATGAGCTACCTGGTCGCACTGAGCTGATTGAACATGACATTATTACAGACCCCTCAGGAGTGGTTGTCAGAGAACGCCCATATAGGCTTCCTGAAGTAAAGAAAAATGAAGTAAAGTTGGAAATTAGACGAATGCTAGAGATAGACATTATTGAAGAAAGCTTTAGTCCGTGGTCTAGTTCAATCATCTTAATTCCCAAACCTGACGGGTCATGGAGGTTCTGTAACGACTTCCGTCAGCTTAATCAGGTCTCTAAGTTCGATGCGTATCCTATGCCTCGAGTGGATGATCGTATTGAAAGGCTGGGTAACGCCCACTTCTTAACTACACTTGACATGACGAAAGGGTACTGGCAAATTCCCTTAATGTCTTCCGCAAAAGAAAAAAACGTTTTTAGTACTCCTAGTGGACACTGGCATTATAAGGTCCTTATATTTGGTTTGCACGGGGCACCTGCAACTTTCCAGCGTCTGGTGGACACATTGCTACGTCCCCACAATTCATACAGTGCCGCCTATTTGGATGACATTGTCATTTATTCCGGCACTTGGAAGGATCATGTGAAACAGGTAGTGGCCGTGCTTACCACACTAGCTCAAGCGGGGCTTCGGATTAACTAAATTTACAAAGAGGCAAGTACAAGCTTTCTTGGGATTGGCAAGTTATTACCGTCATTTTGTACCTCGTTTTTCTGAGAGGGCTACGCCTCTTACAGATTTAACAAAGAAAAGGGCTCCTAATAAAGTGATATGGGATGAGAATACTGAAGCTGCATTTCGTGACCTTAAGTCGGTCCTTAGGTCAGCACCTGTTTTGAAATCTCCTGACTTTTCTTGTCCTTTTATTCTCCAGGCCAATGCATTGGACACAGGATTAGGTGCTGTGTTGAGCCAATGCATCGACGGTGCTGAACACCCTGTCTTATTCCTCAGCCGGAAACTGTTGGATCGGGAGACTCGGTATGCTGCGGTTGAGAGGAAGGCCCTGGCGATTAAGTGGGTGGTGACACAACTTCGTTACTACTTGTTGGGACGGGAGTTTACTCTGGTGACAGACCATGCCGCTTTACAGTGGATGGCGCTGAATTGAGAGTCTAACCTTCGTGTCACCAGGTGGTTTTTGGATTTACAGCCTTACAGATTCAACATCACTTATCGTCGTGGTTCCCTTCAGGCCAAAGCTGACGGACTCTCTCATACCTTCAACCTCTTGGTGCAGGACGCCCGACCCGATGGGTCTGGGCTGAAGGGGGGGCCATGTCACACGCATCAACAAGTCCTCAGGTGAGTGAAGAATGGACAGATGGGGGGTTGTACTGTGGTAATGATGCCTCTGTCTCTGACCTTGCAGAAATAAAGACGATAAATAACATTACAATACCTGCACCAGTTCAGAATAATGAAAATGGCGACTCATCCACTTCCTCAACAATGTCACTTCCAGCTCTTCAAGATGACGTCACTTCCGGTCCCCCCACAGATGACGTCACTTCCGGCTCCTTATGATGATGTAATTTCCGGTCCCTCATGATGGCGTCACTTCTGGCTCTGGCCCCATCCCGATGACGTCATTTCCGTGCTGATTCATTTCCTGCTGCCATTTTCTCATGATATAAAAGCCATTGAAAAACACCAGTGAATTGT
>JANRMT010062833.1:36817137-36842564 GCA_026402145.1 Polypterus bichir lapradei
AGGGGGCAATTACTTTTTCACACAGGGCCATGTAGGTTTGGATTTTTTTTTCTCCCTAAATAATAAAAAACATCATTTAAAAACTGCATTTTGTGTTTACTTGTGTTATATTTGACTAATGGTTACATGTGTTTGATGATCAGAAACATTTTGTGTGACAAACATGCAAAAGAATAAGAAATCAGGAAGGGGGCAAATAGTTTTTCACACCACTGTAGCTGGGCAGTTGACTATAAATTTTAATTACAACACAAGCTACCCACCCCTAATTATTTAAGGAAAAATGTTTTCTAGCTTTTCTATCCATTAATACATTTCACTTTTTATTTATTTTGTAAGTGAATAGCTTCCAGTTTAACTTACAGAATTCATTAATGCTATTACAGTAGGGATGCTACCGTTGGAAGCAGAGTCATAAATTAGAGAACCTCTAAATGTAGAAATAACTATATTAAGGACAGACCTTGTTGGTTTTTGCTTTGGCTTTCTATTGATAGATGTTGACCTTGAATTTTTACAAATGAGTAGCAGGTGTCAAGCTGAACCTGTCTAATGGAAACTATGGTGAATAAGAAGAAAGTTAATTAATTTAATTTACATATGTTTAAACTGATAACAGGAATTAAAAGCAGAAGATGGAATGCCTTTTTAGCATAAAGTCTGAAACATCCAGTAATATGTACTTGATGCAATATCTGATATTTTCTACCAATGGGAAATAACTATTTTGAAAAAGTAATTTTGCATAGCCTTTCTTACCATATGACATATACAGATCTGAATAATGTAAACATAATTTCTTGTTTAATTGTTCTTTATATATTCAATATGGCAGAATCTAATATTACAAATGTTTTTTTTCAGAGACACGCCCTGAATGCAAACTATATTTGATTAACTGGCGAATCAATGAAACATTTTTTGATCAAATGGTATTGAACAATTCTATTTATAATTACCGTAGATCCCGGAATACAAGCCGACCCGGTATATTAGCCGATCCCCTTCTCTACCTACTAAATTACATGTATTTGCCGATGACCGTTATTTAAGCCGACCCCCTTCTCCAAGCAAAATTTTCTAAATTTCCTTAAAAGTGTCTATTCGGGTATATTTATAATGTTTACCGGCGAGAATTTGAGACTGCCGGCATTTTTGATGGAAACCAGGAAGTGATTGCGGAGAAGTTTGGTAAATTGGAACCTTTGTGTTGAAACTATATATGCAAATACGGTACATCGGCGGGTGGATTTCCGGAGACTTGTTATAAATTTGATTAACTTAAATATGCAAGTTAATACAGTGGACCCTTGACTTACGAACTTAATTCGTTCGCAAAGGCTAACCCATAATGCATTCCGAACCTCCCATTGCAACACTTACTTAACCTTTTCATAATAAAAAGCACCAATAATTTTTCTAATGTACTAACCAAAAAGTTATAAAAAGTGCCTAGCCTACTTCGATTAGGCTAGGAGCATGGCGGCGCGCATGGTCACAGCGGATCAAGGCTCTCCTTTTCAGTGCACTTTTTATGTTGTTTTTGTACTTTTCTTTTGTCCTTGTTTGTGCACGATTGGTTCGGCGAACATCCGCTACACCATTCAGAACCTTATAGACATCGGTGTCCAGAGCCAGACATCTGTTTTGAGTGTTTTTCATCACACGCACAACATCCCAGACAACATAGCGAGACCAGCGGGCTCTCCGTGGTTTGTTGTCGGGTCTAGGAGACGACACAGACGGAGGAGGGAAAGAAAGCAGAAGCGGGGCCGCAGATACGGCGTTATGCTAAGGCTAAAAAACAACCATACAAGCCCTATACAGAACTTTTTTCTGCACTGAAGGAGCTGCTTTTAATCTCATTGTAGATGCGTATAGTGACAGTAAAAGGCATTCTATTCTAGAAACAATTTCATACTGTACTCACCATTTAATTTGACATCTTTGGGCTGCAGGAAGGGAGGAGGAGAAGATATTTCCACACAATGTCCATCTTCGTTTCGAAATTATATCCACAAACACATGTATCTGGGCTCCGACTGACGCTACTAACGCTCTCGGTTGTTTGTTTACAATCGCGCAAGCGGATACACGTGACCGCATCCGTTTCGTAACACAAGATGTGGATCGTAAATCAAAATAAAAAATTTTATTTTAAACTTCCCGATAATTTATTATAAATTTTATTAATAAAATCAACAACTAAAACACTTTTTTGAATAAATTCTTTATTTAATTTAAAGTACCGGCATGCAAAGTTACTTCTTCATCTGAAAGATGGCTCTGTGGTTTCGTCATTATTTACTTCCATATTCATCGGCAAAACCGGCATTGCGCTGGAAATCTTGAATCTGAAATGATACTCGTTGTATAAACCGACCCCCAAACTCCAAGCCAAAAATCTAGGACGAAATTCTCGGCTTGTATTCCGGGATCTACAGTAACTAGAATTTGCAAAAAAGGACCATGCCACATTGAAACATCAATAAATCATACAAGTGTAGTATATCTATATCTATACTATCATTCTGAGTGCAAGAAATGAACAAGTATGTAGGAGAAAATATAGCTATTGGCAATCATAATAAACATATCTAATAACAGTATTATTATGTCCTGTAACAAAAAAAAAAATATTATCACCTGTAAATAATTCAATCTGTGTCAGCCTTATGGTGCTAAAAGGACAACATAAAGCTGAAACAGAAAACAAAACAGATGAAATAAGAAATGCATAAAGTAATTTATTCATATTTTAATTGGACCACATAATTTAAGAAAAACCTAGTGAAATGTATTAGTGAAACTTCTTTATGGACAGAGGAAAAGTGACAAAATCAGTTACTGGGTCGACAAAAAAAACACAATCACAGTATAATGATGCTAGGCTAGTAAAGCAAAAACATGGCTGAGTTGCTTGCTATAAGTCAAGGTACTTGGGTAAAGACTTCAACATACACTACAACATTTGAGTTAACTTTAAAAAGAAGCATAGAAAAGAAAGACAGAAGAAAATGAACATATAGTGAAAGACTCCTGAATGTGTGTCACAAAAGCAGTTTCTTGCTATAAGACATACACTAGAAGTCAAAACTCTGGACACACCCAGAAATTTTTTAATTTTTGATGGAAATTTATACCTTTTTATCAATACGTCATTGATTTAAAAATATAACCAAGACATTTTTAGCGTTTTTAATGGCAAGCACTGCTTGAAATGACTGATTTTTAATTTATTAATTGCATATGATTGCAAAGTTGCATATTCAGCAGCCATTCCTTCAGTGTCCTAATGGTAAACTCCCATAGCTTGTTCTTAATTAGTCCTAAATAAATTCTAATAGGTTGTTAGAGAAAGTGCTGTAATTGCATTAGCACAATTGAAACCTGTTATTCTTTTAACTTGTGTAGTCACAGTACTGGCATTCCTTAAATTCAATTCTGGCTTCTATAGTGGGCAAAATTAAGCAGCCTTCTCAAGAAACATGTCAGTCTATTGTTTTTTTTTTTTGTTTTTTTTTGCACAATAAAGGTTTTTCACACTACAGTTCGCTAAGAAACTAAATAGTTCATACAAAGTTCTCTATTACTTTAATGAGAGAAGAGCGCAAACTGGGTCTAACCAGGAAAGGATAAGAAGCAGAAGGCCCAGATGCAAAAACAAATGCCTTATGGGTAACATAAGTAGATGCTAAATATCAGTATCATTCGCAACAGAGATGATACTGGGCTGCTGGCCAAAAGATGAAGATTCAGGTTCTCAGTTGGTTGTTTATTAACATGCATCACTGGAAAATTAATAGAAGGAATTATTAAGGATAAGATTAAGCAACACGTGGCAAGGACAGGAGTTATTCTGAACAGTCAGCATGGGTTCAGAAGAGGGAGGTTGTGTTTTACTAACATGCTGGAATTCTATGAGGATGCAACAAAAGGATACAATCAAAGTGGAGCTTATGATATTATTTATCTGGACTTTCAGGAAGCATTTGATAAGGTGCCACATGAGAGGTTGGGCATCAAATTAAAAGAAGTGGGAGTTCAGGGTGATGTTTTTAGATGGATGCAGAATTGGCTCGGACACAGGAAGCAGAGGGTGATGGTGCGAGGAACCTCATCAGAACTGGCCGATGTTAAGAGTGGTGTTCCACAGGGGTCAGTGCTAGGGCCGCTGCTTTTTTTAATATATATAAATGATTTAGATAGGAATATAAGTAACAAGCTGGTTAAGTTTGCAGATGATACCAAGATAGGTGGATTAGCAGATAATTTGGAACCCATTATATCATTACAGAAGGACTTGGATAGCACACAAAATTGGGCAGATTTGTGGCAGATGAAATTTAAAGTCAGTAAATGTTAAGTATTACACATAGGAAGTAAAAATGTTAGGTTTGAATACACAATGGGTGGTCGGAAAATCGAGAGTACACCTTATGAGAAGGATTTAGGACTCATAGTGGACTCTAAGCTATCGACTTCCCAACAGTGTTCAGAAGCCATTAAGAAGGCTAACAGAATGTTAGGTTATATACCACGATGTGTGGAGTACAAGTCCAAGGAGGTTATGCTCAACCTTTATAATGCACTGGTGAGGCCTCATCTTGAGTACTGTGTGCAGTTTTGGTCCCCAGGACATAGCAGCACTAGAAAGGGTCCAGAGAAGAGTGACTAGGCTGATTCCAGGACTACAGGGGTTGAATTATGAGGAAACATTAAAAGAGCTGAGCCTATACAGTTTAAGCAAAAGAAGATTAAGAGGTGACATGATTGAAGTGTTTAAAATTATGAAGGGAATTAGTACAGTGGATCGAGACTGATATTTTAAAATGAGTTCATCAAGAATACGGGGACACAGTTGGAAACTTGTTAAGAGTAAATTTTGCACAAACATTAGGAAGTTTTTCTTTGCACAAAGAACTATAGACACTTTGAATAAGCTACCAAGTAGTGTGGTAGACAGTAAAACGTTAGAGACTTTCAAAACTCAACTTGATGTTTTCTTGGAAGAAATAAGTGAATAGGACTGGCGAGCTTTGTTGGGCTGAATGGCCTGTTCTCGTCTAGAGTGTTCTAATGTTCTAATGTTCTTTCCTTAAACACATATCAAATACCAGTGTCATCTGTATAATATGCTTTAATCTTTTGTCTAATGTCTGTGTTGTTTTGCCCATTTTAACCTTTTCCTTTTATTTGCCAGTTTCAGTCATGGCTTTTTCTTTGAAACTCTGCCTCTAAGGCCAGCATCCCAGAATGATCTTTTCTCTGTTATGAATGATATGGATATTTAGTGTGTATGTACCTGTAAGGCATTTATTTCTCAAACTAGGTACTCTGATGTCTTGGGAATATAAGGATTGTATGAGTTCTGTTTGCCGATAATGTTATCTTCTTGGCTTCATTTGACTGAAAATTCTGTCTCTCATGTCAGCAGGATAAGTATTAAACCCTTGGGATGAGAACTAGAATCTTCAAATCTGTGGTCATGGATCTTTTTAAGAAAAGAGCATCTTATAATCTCTAAATGGAGGAGATCAAATATCTTAAGGTCTTGATTACCATGAGAAATTAATGATTTTGACAGCGGCCAATACATCAGTGCAGCACTTTTAAAGCAGTTCTGCTAGGAGGTACAGCTGGAAGAAGTTTTTAATTTAATGTTCAGCCTACATCCCCATCTTACAATGATACAGACTCTGGAGAGTGACCAAAAGTCCTGCGAGTACAATCAACCAAAAGGAGGTTCATGTACATTGATATTAAGCTCGATCTCCTAGACACTGTAATGAAGTCAGTAATACAAGATGAACACAAATTAGAACTGCAGAAACTATGGCATGTACTTAGGATGCTCTCTGGGTCTCTCCCATTAATATTGTACCAGATATAATTTAGAGAAGACCCAGTGGCAGATCCAGAAAATGTTGAAGGGATTATATTTATCGATTTGCCTTGAAGCACCTGGAAATTCCCTAGAAGTAGGTAGAAAAAGTTGATACAAATATGGTACTGAAGTTTGTCGAGCTAAACATGTTGCCACTGTAACCCTAATCAGAAAAACTGACAGAATATCAGCAAGTGAATGAGGGTCACTTAAGTGGAAAAACTGGGAAAGCATTAGTGATTAGACAGCAAAATGTCAACACCTACATCAATTAGCTAGGGGAAAATAGTCCTCTCTTCAGGCACACCTGACAAGGTTTCCATACGTATTTGTCTGGAAATGGCATCATGAATAACTATTGAACCCTGATTTGAAAAAGACTGAACACTTTTACTGTGATGGACTGGCTCCCTGTTCAGGGATTGTTCCTGCTTTGCACCCTCTGCTGCCAGCACACCCGCAACCCTGTACAGAATAAAGCGGGTCAAAAAATGACTGGCTTACTGAACACTTTAATCTGAAGTACTGTATAGGCAGAATGGAAAGAAGTATCTGGAAAAACGACTCATTTCATGATTATGATTAAATATGTGGCCTTGAAATGGGCAGTTAGGTTGCTTTTGAATTATGTGTGTTTGCATCAGAATAATAATGTGGCAGAGAATGTTTTCATCAGTTGAAAAGGAAATGTAGCATCATTATTGTGTTATGTATATGGGGATGCAGGCAGGGAAATGGCCCCAGTAGTGGACAGATAATGGCAATGAACAAAACTATTCCACCAGTGTAAAGTAAAATTTCAGCCGTTTTTGTCACTCACCAGTTAGGTAAAGACACTTGAGGAAAATGTAACAGTACAACTGAACATAGCGTTAGTAGCAATGTGTATGTGAGAACTGGAGATGCCTACAAGATCCAGTACTGCAAGGTATATTTTAAAATTTCGTTTCTATGTGCTGCAAAGAATTTAGTGATTGCAGATGTGAGGATGGATGTCAAGAAACATGCAATAAAAGTCAAAAAACATTTTTACTGAACTTTTTCCACAGAACTAGCTTCTAGGCCCATAACCAGTCGTCTGTTTTCTCTGGAAACACACCTCTAAATATATAAACATAAAAGACATAATAACTGCCTTTAACAATAAAGTGCTTTGTACTTCTACAGTATATGTAGATGCCTAACTTAAGTATTTCCGCTGAATACATTGTTTGTAAGTAAAAGCTAAAAAGCAAATAATGCTAGTAGTTACTTTCAGTAGCCTAGGTGTAATTGTATTCCTTCTGAGCTTTCAGTGATTCACAAAGGTATGTTGCTGAGTTTAATCTTAAGCCTGATCACGATTTCTATTTATATTAATGATATCCCACAAGCTTTTCGTGATTCAAATGAGTATCTATATGCTGATGACATTATTCTGCTAGTAATTCTCTTACTAAGGTGTTATCTGTTCTACAATCAAGTTTTACATCTATAGAATAGGCCCTTTCTGATTTTTACCTTCATAACAATATGAAAAAAAACAACATATGTGACATTGGGCACGAAGGAATATTTTCTTAATAGCCAAAGAACATATTTATGCATCCCATAAATATAATTAACTGTGGATAAATTGCACCATGCCCCCTATTAGTTCCATGCCAATTAAAATTAAACCAATGCTTAATTGTCTTCAAGGCTTTAGTATGGCAGATCACCATGGAAAATATATAGGATGGCTTCTAATTCAGATTTAGTTTTTTTAATAGTTTATCATTCATCTCTTCATTTTGTGAGTAGGACACTTTTAAATTGCTTTTTGCAAGCATTTTCAAGCATAATGTTCATTTTTTAAGTTAATTGTCCCTAATTAAATGCTACATACACTGACTGTTTTTATTATGATGAAATATAAAGGAATGTTGCATGGTTTGATGGCCACATTGTTACAATTTCCATTTAGTAATAATAATTGGAAGCCAAAAAATGAGATAAAGAGTATTATTTCAAAGACATATTCTTCTTTTGGAAACAATTATCTAAAGTTTTCTGCTGCAATTGACTGGTAAGTATACAGTCTTTTAAAATTGCAAGTCAATATATATATCATAACTAATAATTTACCTCAGTAAAAAGCCATTACTGTGATGGTGAAATGTTTTATAAGCAGTTGTTTTTATCTTTTATAAACAAAGTAGGGAAAAAGTATCTCCGACTCCTAGTTTTCTGTGTTACTCTGTATTTTTGCTTTTGAAGGTGTCGTGCATGCAGATAGGGAAAAATTTAAGGACTCTGCACTAGTGCTTCTTCTGTTCCTCCCTCAGTAGACAGGAAGATCGATGTCCTTAACGTTAATGTTAATGATGTCACTTCTTGTCTCAGTACAACTGGACCCGCCTCATTCTGCAGGAAGTCCTTAAAGACGGACAGTCAAGATTTAGACATATTTTAACTAATTTTATTTAGTTAATGAACAAAATTAGTATTGGATTAGTCTTGGTTAATACCCCTTGATATTTATCATAATATTTTGAACTGTGTACTTTTTATCCTGGCTGTCTTTGTTAAACAGAGATTTTTTCTCAAGTGATATGCCTAGATAAATTAAGCTTAAAAAAGGAAAATATTAACAGTGGAGAACAATCGCTAATGCATACTTTAATGGAGTTGGTACCTTCATTTTGTATTCTAAATATTTTCATATTCTTCATTTTGAATATTTGAACAACTTTGACTAGAGCAGGCCCTTCAGCTCAATAACTTGTTCATCTCATTCATGTAGACTGCCTAAAATAACATCAAGTCGAGATCTGATGGTCCCTAAAGTCCTACTCTCCACCACACTACTTGGTAATCAGTTCCTTGTGTCTAATGTTATTTTGGGTGAAGGAAAACTATCTACAAATTAAGCGAAATTTGCCATGAACAAATTTCCAACTGTGTCCAATTGTTTCTTTTGAAGAATTTAATTTAAAGTATCAGTGGGATCCACAGTGCTAATTTGCATCATAGTTTTAAACACTTTGGTCGTGTCACCTCTTAATCTCTATTTGCTTAAACTAAATGGGTTCAGCTTCTTCAACCTCTCCTCATAGCTCATACCCCTTAGTGCCTGAATCAACCTGGTCTCACTTCTTTGGACTTCCTCTAATGCTGTTATGTACTTTTTGTAATATGGAAGCCAAAACATTACAGAGCACTCCAGGTAAGGTCTCACTAGTGTGCTAATGACCAAAGAATAACCTCCATTGATATAAATTATCTTGTTATTAGCTATCCTGGGCACTTCTGTACACTATTTTAATGTAGATAGTGACAAGTCCACTATGACCCCCTAGATTCTTCTTATAAAGGGTTTTCAGATTTAAACATTTTTGCATCCTATGTGTAGTACTTTACATTTACTTACATTTACTTCCATTAAATTTCATCTGCCTCAAATCCTGTATTCTATCCATGATCCTCTGTAACAATTCAGCTGATTGTACATTATCTGCCTTTCCACCTCGTTGTGTACCATCCTCAAACTTAACCAGCTTTTTGATTATATTCTTGTCCAGATCATTTATATATATTAAAAGAGCAGTGGCCCTAACACTAACTCTGAGGGGCAGTACTTTTAACGTCATCTAATTCTGAAAAAGTTCCCCTCAACATAACCCTTTGCTTCCTGTGTTTGAGCAAAGTTTAGATTTAATAACTATTTGTAAGTCACTTGTGGTAGCTAGCATCATACTTCACAAGCAGCCACTGTTAGCTATCGCCTCCCTTGTATAATCAAAATATTGTTGTCTGCTCTGTTAAATACATATTAGAAACTACTCTCATGTTGGTGATGATAGTCTTGTCTCCTTTATCTGTCACAGCCTCAAGAAACCGCCCCATGAGGGTAAGGAAGCCCCTCCCCTTCCAGTCCACCCAGTATAAAAGAAAGATGCTCCTGGAAGTTGGTGTCTCATTTCGGACATGACTGTGATAATGAGATTAAGAAACAACATGCAACTAGAGTGAGTACTAACTAAAGAGAATTGTCCCTGATAGAGAGAACAAGTACATTTTCCATCCATCCATTTTCAAACTACAGGGGTACGGAGGTCTGCTGGAGCCAGTCCCAGCCAACACAGGGCACAAGGCAGGAAACAAACCCCGGGCAGGGTGCCAGCCCACCGCAGGACACACACACACACACACACCAAGCACACACTAGGGACAATTTAGAATCGCCTAACCTGCACCTAACCTGCATGTCTTTGGACTGTGGGAGGAAACCTGAGTACCCGGAGGAAACCCACGCAGACACGGGGAGAACATGCAAACTCCACACAGGGAGGACCCGGGAAGCAAACCCAGGTTTCCTTACTATGAGGCAGCAGCGCTACCCACTGCGTCACTGTGCCGCCCACAAGCACATTTTTGCATTATTTTTTTTAAACTTTTTTTGGAATTAAATAGGGCTTTTTTGGAAACCCAAACATTTGGCTTTTGCTCTGCCTCATCATTCGCTTTGCTAAAACACAAATATATATATTTTTTTTTCCATATGCCATTACTTACTGCACATGCTTATCAACACCCATGTGTAATCCTGACATTTTTCAGGATGACCTCTGCTTCATAGAGGGTTCAGAATTGTCCTCTAGACTACCTATACTGTAGAACAGGGTAAACCCAATATCTGCAAAACACTGGGAAAATGCTTGAAAAATACCTGAAAATTAAAAAAAAAATGGTTGGAAAACATTAGCAAAAGGCCATTGAAAAGCTTGGAAAATGCCAAACAAACATTGGAAATTTACAACACTCAAATTTTAACAGGCCCTTTGAGTCCAACAGGCACTACATATGTAAGAAGTACCGTTTCCAGAATCAGGAGGGACTGAAATACCAGTTAACTACAGGAGGTTCATTGCAAGAGGCAATGCCAGAATGAGGAAAGCATTCACAGAGGGATGCTAAATTTGCTTTCAACTGTCTAACAACCAGGACGTACAACTCATGCAAGCTTTAGTTCAACCTTCTTATTGTAATTAATGTTAAAATTGCCATGAAATTATATTTAGCCACTCCACTTTATTGTGTCTCTTCTATGGTCCTAAATATTAAAATGACAGCAATTCTTTTGGGGATTCCCTGGCACAATGTGCAATTTACACTCATGATTCCAGGCTGGCAGACAAAGACCATAAAATCAGAGCCGAGTACTATATTGCCATGACATTAATTTTCAGGTTGTGCTACCCCAAGGTGGCTATAGCTTTGAATAGTTATTTTTCAACTGCTAACATTTCTTTTATTCTTTCAGAAACATAGCAGAACCTGCCTGAAACTCGATGAGCACTGGGTGGAGTGGGCTGGTAAAAGCTTTAAATCTGACACTATTATATAGTAAGAGTAAGCCCTGGATCCCCATAGCTAACTCACTGTCCTCTCACAGCAAATTATTATTTAATGACTGGGGAGACATATGGACATTGCCACAGGCACAAGTTAGATAGTGTCAGGGTTTTTACAGTGAATGCATTTTAGACTCCTGCATCATTGTTGTCAACCAGTATTTACACCCTTTGCCTATCTGCATATTCATTTATGCTTATCAATGTTTAAAAATACATGTTTCTGTAAAATTATGAAAAATTTCCCAAGTAGTCTAAATTAATTGTATATTTTCAGTTATTATGAACATCTGTCATGCTAAATGCCATCAACACTGCATTAACATGCATTTCTATATAACAGAATTACAAAAGAAAATCTTACTTATCGCATGGGTGAACCACCTTCTAATACACTTGCTCACACAATGCAATTAATTCTGGCTCTAGAAGCAGCACACACTGAAGACTTGTAATTATCAGAGGTAGGTCATAGTGGAAAACCCTTGTGGCAATAATTACTAACTCTGACATTTGTGTCCCCAGAGTTTCTTTGATAACTGTATGTAATTTTTTCTTCCATTTTCCGTGTTATAGTTAGAGAGATATTGATGAAGAAAGTTCATTTTATGAAAGAATGTTGTAATTGGGAGAGCCCTAAATAGCAAAAGGCATACTCCACCTGCCTTTGCAAGTAACAGGATTTTATTTATGTCACAGCTAAATACTAAATTGAAGTTTTCTGTAATATTGCTTTATCATTTTAAAATATACCCTTTAACTATATTTAAAAAAAGCTTAGCACTATTAGAGTAAGTGGTTTTACTAGTGTGCATACTGAATAGCTGCTGCTTATCTATAAATGGAATTCGTTTAAAGTCATTTATCATAACTCTACTTCTAAAGAAAAGAAGGAAGTGTGAAAATATAACTGTTGAATTTAGGGAAATGTATTATATTAAAAATCATACCGTGTTTCTTAAAATCTCTTTTAAATAAAGTAATTCTATAAATGAAAAAAACGGTATTTAGAATAGAGATTTTTATAAGATAATAAATTTTAAATTTCTTAATTTGGTCAGACAGTCTATTGTTTGAATTGCAAGGAACACATTTTCTATTTTCAAGAAATATTCACATTTTATTGTTATACAACATTGAATCATAGTGGATTTAATTTGGATTTCTTGACATTGACGAACAGTAAAACACTCTAGTGTCGAAGTGAAAAAAGGTCTCTGCAAAGTGTGCTAAATTAATTACAAATATAAAACACAAAAATAATTAATATCATAAGTATTCAAATTAGTTTTTGGTAGATAAACCTTTGGCAGCCATGACAGTGTTGAGTCTTTGAACACAACAGTGTTTTCAGATTCTTCTTTGCAAAACTTCTCAAGCTCTGTCCAGTTACATGTGAACTGTGAGTGATGTCCAGCCACAAACTCTCAATTGCATTGAGATCTGGAATCTGACTGCCACTCCAAGATATTAACAATGTTGTTAAGCCATTCCAGTGTAGCTTTGGGTTTAGTCTTGGCATCATTCTCTTGCTGAAAAAAAACGTATTAAGTGTTTAAAATTATGAAGGAATTGAGTACAGGGTTGCACAATGGTGCTGTGGGTAGCGCTGCCGGCTCACAGTTAGGAGACCTGGGTTCACTTCCTGGGTCTTCCCTGTGTGGAGTTTGCATGTTCTCCCCATGTCTGCGTGGGTTTCCTCCGGGTACTCCGGTTTCCTCCCACAGTCCAAAGACATGCAGGTTAGGTGCATTGGCAATTCTAAATTGTCCCTAGTGTGTGGGTGTGCCCTGCGGTGGGCTGGCACCCTGCCCGAGGTTTGTTTCCTGCCTTGTGCCCTGTGTAGGCTGGGATTGGCTTCAGCAGACCCCCATGACCCTGTAGTTACGATATAGCGGGTTGGATAATAGATGGATGGAATTTAGTACAGTGAATCGCGACTGTTATTTTAAAATGAGTTCAAAAAGAACATGTGGACACAGTTGGAAATTAACGTAAATTTTGCACAAATATTAGGAAGTTTTTCTTTACACAGAGAACCCTAGACATATGAAATAAGTTGCCAAGTAATTTGGTAGACTGTAGGATTTTAAGGACTTTCGAAACTAGAATTGAAGTTATTTTAGGAGAATTAAGTGTGTCGGACTGGTGAACTTTGTTGGGCTCAATGACCTGTTCTTGTCTAGATTGTTTTATAATGTTCTATATCTCTTCATAACTCCTCAAAGGCATTGATAAAGTAGATCCAGCAGAATTCAGCTCAAGGGTTAATCACACACTCGAAAAAAACTGTGGAAATTTAAGGGGAAGTGCATTTAGAACTTAGTCCTACAAAGCACTTCCTTACACAAAGAGTTATGGGAATTTGGAACTGAGCTGAAGTAGAAACCTTGACAATCTTTATGATGTATCTTAATGAGATATTGGGTCAGCTTGGTTATAATCTAAACAAATGAGCTTGATGCACTTAATGGTCTCCTCTCATTATCAAATTTCTTATGTTATGTTCCTAGTGCACAGGTTTGTTGTAGATGCTCAATAGGATTCCTCAGTGTTTTGTTGTATTCATTTTTATCCTTTAGCAACACAAGCCTCTCAGGGCCTGCTACAGAGAAACATCCCCACAGCATGATGTTGCTGCCACCACCATGCTTCAGGGTGGGGATGGTGTATTGTTGATAATGTGCAGCGTTTGGCTTACATTGAACATGGTGTTTATCCTAATGGTCAAAAACTGGATTTTAAGTCTCAGCAGATAATAAAACCTTCTTCCAGTTGATGTAAGAGTCTTCCATGTACCTTATGTGAACCACTAGCTGAAATATCACATACCTTTTTTTTAAAAAAGTGGCTTTCTCTTTGCCACTGTCCCATAAAGCTGTGACTCATGAAGCAGCTAGGCAACAGATGTATAAAGTGTCTCTGTAATCATAGTCATTATAGCTTGATATTCCTTCAGACTTTTCATAGGTCTCTTGGTGGTCTTCCTTACTAGCCTCCTTCTTGCACGACCGCTCAGCTTTTGTGAATGTCCAGTTCTAGTCAGAGTTACAGACCGAATTAACTGGACTCCAAGAGATATTCGGTGACTGCAATATGTTCTGGTCTCCATCACCTGACTTGTGGTTTTCAATCACTTTTTCATGGACTTACTTGCAGTGTTATTTTGTCTTCATTGTGTAGTTTAGGCCATGATACTGACTTACCACAGAGAACCATAGGCACATGGATTAAGTTACCAAGTAATTTGGTGCAGCTATGCTACAATCGATAGAAACATGTAATCCCCATTGAACTAACTAGGGGACTTCCAGATAGAGAGAGAGAACTTTATTTGTTAAAAGGGGGAAGTTTGGCTTGTTACAGCAGCACAATAAATAAATAACATTATTATATTATGACAACCAAAAAACTACTCTCAAATAACACTAGTGTAACTAAAAAGAAAGAAAACTTCTGACTTGACGGTTACATTTTCAGTGAGGCTATATACATACATATTTGTTATCATTTGTTTGAAAGAACTCCAGGGGTCTTTCCTGACTAATTGTAAAACTGATGAACGTTGGAGATCTGATTTCTCTGTGACATTAAAAAATCCTTTTCTGTTGATCAATGTCAAAAAATGGATAATTAAATCCACGGCGATTCAATGATGTAGAACAATAACATGTATAAACTTCCAAGGAGTGAATACATTTTATAGGCAATGTGCAAGTCTCCAGAAATGTTTAACACACTTTGAATATTGCTTATTAAAATTGCTTTTCAGAGTGTCCCACATACAAGGTTGGTTTTGTCTCTTCCAGGATCTGAAATGGCGATAACATGGAAGATGGTTTTGTGTGTTACAAATCTCGGCATCCTGAGCCTCCCTTTAGGAGATGAGGCTAATAATTTAACTGAAACTCTACTGTTAGAAGCTCATGGAAGACAGGAACTTTAAAGCCTATCGCTGAGATAGTGAACATAATCAAAAAAAGCAACGTGCATGTACAAATGTACATTGTATGGCAAGATAAATGAAACAATATTTTTGTAGGCAGATTAAGTGGCTGACTTGACCATTAGACTATTACTGACTTGCAACTGATAAGTTTGATTTTGATGTCTTCCTTCTTGACTTCTGCATTCTCCTCCTTACCACTTAGATCATTCCTTTTAATAAACTTTGTGCGGTAAAATTGTGTTTTGTTATTTCCCATTAGACTGACTCAAACAAACTGATAAAAATTAGAGTATGTTGTGTGACTTAATTGAAACAGAATTTAAGAAAACACACTATGGAGTGAACACTTAAGGAGAGAAGTATCAAATACAAGGACATAAGCACAATATGTAAAGACGAATACACCTGCATTTTACCTGTTCTTGTGTCAGTGTCATATGTTGCTCACCTCAACCCTGCTACAAATCCACCAGATGTTATTGTTGTGTATGAGACATTACATGGTCACATCTTGAGTTAACTGAACTTAATTAGATTTTGAAGGTTGGCAGCTCCATTATTTCAAGGGCTATCCAATTTCATTTCTGAAAGAAATCACCAATGGAAAATTTCTGTGATATGATCAAATAACTTTGCAATGATCATCTCACTAGCATCTCCATAAACATCATGGCACATGTGATATCTCTGTAATTTTTGCTGTAATTTCCCAATGTCATTTTGCATGCTTTATCTGGCAATTGTATGGCTCTGTTCACACATCTGGCAATGTGGGAAGCTCCTAAAAATTATTTCACATCTCAGCCTGGGAAACTGATGCATCATTTTCCTGGAATTGTTGACCCAACTTTGTTCAGAGATGCACTAAACCTGGAAATGATTCTGTAAATTCCCAATATACCTTGCATGTGTAAAAGGGATTCAGGACTTTGTGTGAGGCAATGCTATCTTATAAAATGATTATTCCTTGTATCAGCCTTCAAACCTGAACTGGAAAACATGAGAGGCCTGAATATTGTAACATTCACAAAGCAGAATTTTAATAAGTAGCAAAATAAACAAAGGACTGAATGTCATGAAAGACGTTTTCTTGTCTTAAAGATCCTGAAAATAACTTTAAAGCAGCAAAATCTAGAAACATTTTTTATCTATTCTTCCTTCTTCAGTTTCCACAAGCAAATGCAAGACAGCAAATTACTAGACTAACACCTCCTAACAATTTAAATTGAACTCTGCAGACAAATATACAGTCCCTCAGCTAAGGCAGAGATTAAAAATGCACAATTATAACTTCATATTCTAATTAGAAATAGTATCATTAGTGCAATGGCATCTTGCTCCTTTTTTTCATTTTTTTATTTCATGTTTAAATCAAAATATATATGTGTTTATTTTTAAGTGGTCCAGTAACACAAAACATTGAACTACATTATGTTAAATTAAAGTTTACTCAATCTAATATTTAACCACTTGTGTGAGGCAAAATGTACCTTATAAACCACAGAAGCTGCAATTTACCATTGCATCCAATCTTTTATTCAGGAACTAATCCCTCCTTTTAAGTAAATGTCTTGTGCAATTAAGAGGCCACTCACAATAGACACAATAGCAATGAAATCAGCATGGTGCAGGCGTCAACACCAGTCATGGCTATAATTTTTCCTTTTGTCTTTTTATTTAGTCAGATTTTAAAAGAACTTCTTAACTTTGGCATAATTATATGGACATATGCAAATTTGATTTCGTAAACCTCTTATGCTAAAACAAAAATTTAATACCACTTCTATAAATGTTGATTTCAAAAGTCAAATTTTTCTGTAATTTCATATATAAAAAATACAGTAAGAAAAGTTACACAGTGCTAGTTACTCTTTTTAAGTTGATAGACCCACCAGGACCTTTTATGCTGAAAATCTATTGTCACTAAGAGGCAGAACTACTCAAATTAATGCAAATGATGCTAAGATCTACAAAAACAGATGATTTTTTTGAAAACCACATACTAGGTAGAAGCACATTTAAACTAAATAAAAACTAAACAAAACACTTAACCTGGCCTATCTCTCATCTTCTCACCAGCTCTTGCCCCTGACCCACTTGCTCAATCTAAGCTTTAAACCCCATCCAAGGGTAAATTCTGGGATCAGGATAATTAGTCTAGAATCTAGTAGCCTGTCATTAATTGTATTTTCTGACTTCAATCCCTGCTTGTCCTTAAGGTACTGTTTCTGGTTTACAATTAGATAGATAGATAGATAGATTGGATTAGTTAAGCTTTGCCTATTAGGAAAAATATATAATTGCTTCTTTTCTAGCCTTATCTTTTTGTGATCTTTTTTTGTAATTCCTTTTCGTGAATAAGCATTTAAATATAAAATAACTTTATCTCTATTTGTCCTGGAATCAGAGGTTTTTCAGTGTTTTCCCTATCCTTCATTTTGGAGATTTTATAAAATTAATGTTTAAAAGTTTGAGCCCCATTTTTGGGGCCTGTGCAGGGCAGAAGCCTGTCAATTACGTTTCAGAGCGGGATGTATGTGGTGGTGAGCCCAGGGGCCTCATGCATAACACCATGTGTAGAATTTGCACTATAACATGACGTAAACACAAAAGCGGAAATGAGCTTACGCAGAAAAAAATCCAGATGCATAAATCTGTATGAACGCCAGCTTCCACATTCTTCTGCTACATAAATCCCGGTCAGCATGAAAATTAACTCACGTGCACGCGCATGCTGTCCCACCCCAACTCCTCCCAGAATTACGCCTCTTTGAATATGCAAATCAATATAAATAGCCCTTAAGCTCAGCATTCTGTGGAAAGGCAATGGCAAAAGCACGAAGGAAAATAGAATTTTCAGCAAATACCAAGTGGAGGCAAGGAAAGACATACTATTTGTTGGTTTAAACAGTGGTATAAACAACAAAAGGAAGTTGATCGAGTGACATAGCATGTCAGAGAAATTCGAAAACTCAAGTTCACAAAGTCGCACAGTGCCCGAAATAAAAAAGAAGATGTCAGATATCAAAGTCACTGTGAAAAGGTGAGTCGCAGCCCACCGTCTGAGTGTCATATGAAAGCTTATTAGGGTACAGAGAAAAAAAAAGGCACACAGTTGGAAAAAAGCACGAAATGTCAACTTTAATCTCAAAATTTCCACTTTAATCATATAGTTTATTTTGTCATTAAAGTAGAACATCATAAACTTCATCTTAAAATTGTTTAATTTACTAGTTTCTCAAATCCCATTGTAACTAAAGTAGCATGTTAAATGCTTTGTTTTGTATTTGATCTTTTATATGCTCTATGTGTGTGAATCACTACGTGCTTCCAGGCTTTCTCTTCCTCCAACAGGACAGAGAATCCATTACATTCGTGATATTACAGCTCTCTGAATAATTAAAATACTGAGATGTATACGTGATATCATTTTCATGATGATAGGAGTTAAAGCATGTTATTAAACATGGGAACACGGTGGCGCAGTGATTGTTCATGTCTCACACAAGATGCTTGCTGCACCATATGCGACCTTTGATGAAATACTTTATTGTAGCAGTACTGTCTCTTTCAAACCTACTAACCTCCAATTTCTGTCCTTACTTTTCTTTCTCCAAATACCCACTTGCCATACAATCAGCTCTGTAATAGACGTTACGCCATCTGTAAGCTTAGAACGCTGATTCTTCAGAACTTTTAAGGAACATTGAAATATCTTCGTAGTACATGTTTAATTATTCTATCCATCTATCCTTCCAGTGTTGCGCCAGCCCCAGCAAGAATACAGCTTGAGTCAGGAACAATCCCTGAAGTAGCTAACGCTACGCCACCGTGTCCTTACATGTTTAATTATTAACAATATAGATTATTTAAATGAAGTTAACATTTTATCTGTATAATATAATAAACATATTTTGCTGCATTTCATCTTAAAAATGATATCGTCTCATATGTAAATACGCGCTTTACAAAGTGGCTCAGGTTGTGCAATATTATAACTATTGCAAGTTTACAGTGAGGTAATTGTACTTATAAGTACAAACAGTTCTACAAGGAGCACTTGATGGACTGATTGAGTGATTGACTGATTAGATACAGTCTAGTTTTTTATTACTATGTAGATGGCAGGTTCACAGAGAGATTTTGCTTCTTTTGTTCACTTTTTCAGTTGTCCTTTATGAATGAACTCCCAGAAGACATGTTCATTCAGAAAATAATGACAGCATTGGTTTTTATTTGTTGTTTCTGCTTGTGTGAAATTTATAAAATACGTATGTTTGACTAATTACCATGAATAAAGGTTATCAAGTACATTATCAGGACAGATCGGGGATTTTAAATTATTCTTGAAATTCTTTATCAGAAAAAGAAATTACTGAATGCACTGTACAACCAATAGTAATGCATTATATAATAATAATAGTGCTATGACACAGTGTGCTTCAGTTCATAATCCCAGGAGGCCGCAGTCACGTTCACTCCATTCAATGTACTCTTCAGATATAACATTTTAAATGTTTCTAGATGGAAATTTTAAATGGGCGCTAGGCAATCTAACTGTCCTCAAGAACAATTTTATCCCATTTATAAGTGTCTTTAATAAACAGAAGTCAAAATGTAAAACAGCTCAAGGCAAATTGACTTAAGAATAAAAATCTCTGTCAGTTTAACAAAATATTCTTCACAATGCCTCATACTGTTTTGTGCACAGAGGTTTGTTATTCTTCACAAGTTCTATGTTTAAAACATAAAGCATACTGTATGAGCACTGAAGCAAGGCAAATTATTGCTTTTTCTTTAAAGTGTGAAAAATTGTGAAAATAGAAGTGCAAATTGAAAAAGTATATCTGTGACCAAAAAATAAAGCCCCTCAGTTCAGCACTGAAACAGCTTCAAAAGACATCCCTTCAGTATTTGTGCACTTCATACACTAATGACATGCTTACTTATCTAGAATGCAAAGTTCAAAAAGGATTAATTCAAAATAGGTACAATTTTTGAAAAATAATCTCTTAATGTTCATTTTTCCTCTCTTTGCCATACTAATACACCACACTAATTGTATCATTCAATGAGAACAATTATGATAGCTATATAATTTTTGAAACAGTGATTGTTATTTTAAAAGCCTTACAAATAAGAAACTGCCACTTGCAAACATGCTATCACAGAGTTATTTTAAGTAAAGTAATTGTAAACAAAAAAAATACTGCTAATTGCTTTGTAGCAAAGGTTTTTATTTAGTTGACCTACTACACAGCTCTAAATTTTTTTAATTATTTCATGAAAGCAACTAGAGCCTGAACAGTTTTAAGACATATGGAAAACACAGGCAGCTGTCATCTGATAAGCAAAAAATGTTAATTTGATCAACGCACATATTGTCATTTAATAAAACCATTACAAAACAGGTAAAGCTGAATACATTGAGCACAATTAGAGTGTCTGACCTTTGATCGTTTTAAATTAAGTAGAATCACTTTTGCCATGCCTGTGGCATTTGAAAGATAATAAAAGGTCAAATTATAGTTGCTATCAGACTGACCTTGTGTTGCTGCAGGTAATAAATCATGGCAGCTCATCATTTGATAAATACACTGGCATTACTCTGTCTAAGATATTAACTTTAAATTGAAGTCCCTCCAAAAGCAACAGTATTCTTACATAGAAAGAAATATCCTGGGATTAGAAATATACCCTTTTTATGAAAAAGAAAAATCACAGTAGTTTGGTTTTATTGTTGCTGAAATTAGGGAGAGATGCAAGATAAATAAATTGTTTTATTTTTTTGGTATTATTATTATTATAAAAATATATTTTGACTTCTTGTCATTAAAGTATCCTACCTTAATTATACCAGATGACAGAGCTAAGTTTAATAAGATAAACTGTTGAACACTAACAGTAACCATAGTAACTTAAGAATTTTAACTTTTACTGATTTATAACAGACTTGAAGAGTTAAAACATGGCATAAAGTGTTTACAAAAATTCAAGATGCATATTTAGTCAATTAATATACCAAGAAGAAAAACTATGTGTCTACTTAGACCTAATAAGTTTTTATTTAAACATACTGTATCTCAGTGACTTTCTGTTCTGAGTAATAATTATTTTTTCTTTCACTTGTCAAATGCTAAGTTTTTTTTATTTCTTTTGGATCTAATTTCATGTTGCTTTGTTATTTCAGCACATTGCACCACTAAAGCGATTCAAGTTTGGAACCGTGAGTTGGAAGATAAATTCAACATAGACTTTAAACTGTCAGAATAATTTCAAGAAAACCTATGAATGTTAAAACAGTTGAAATTATAATCTACCACTTATAAACTAAATTTTAAATATTGTTTTTCTACTCCTATATGTGGAAGTGTCATTGCTACACATCCACTTCCTGGACCTGCTTAATACTGATGTGGATCATGCTTAGCCAAAGTCTGTTTAGGTACCATCGGACACAACACAAGGCACACTCATTCATATACACCCTAACACTTATTCAAACCAGGCAAATTTAAAGTCTGCAGTTGCATGGAGAGGGACAAGTGTAGTCAAGACAGCCCTCACATTCAGAAGTCTGGTCGTTCTCTAGAGAGGGAGAATGTTTCCTGTAGCTCGACTGCACTCTAAATCCAGACATCTGAGTTTGTATGTAACAGTACCTAGTATAGATATGTGACAGCCAAGGGTCTGGGTCTGGGTGCGCGCTCAGGGACACATGATGACAAAGGACCTTTTTTCAACCTCCACCCACCCTTGATGAAACTGAGTATCTAAGGGGTATAGTCTTCCCTGCTTGATGAAAAAATTAAGTCTTATGACATAATCAAAAGTAAGAAATACTGCACTTTATTAAACAATTCAGTGTCCACATGCTGCTTTGCTAAAAGTATGATCAACTCTCTACTAAGGTTCTAAGTCACTCCAGGGCCTGAGGGGTGGTCTTAACCTGGCATTGGTGTTGGTGACACGAACAGAATATTTTATGGGATGTGGAAGGAAAACTGCCATTCTTGTAGAAAAATCCACACAGACACTGGAATAATGTGCAAACCACACACAGTCAGCGACCAAATTATGATACAAACTCACTTTTCTGGAGCTTGGAGGAATCTCTCTTGACCACTACACCACCACCTAAGGCATCAAGAACACGTAAATATAAACCAAAAATTTAAATAAATAAATACACAAAATAGTAAATATTGAAATAAGTCTGTTTTATTTTAAAAACCTTATGGCAACAAATGCATTCCAAATAATAATTTTAAGACAAAGTTCTTGTATGGTATGTAATTAAAATTCTTCCCAGTACTACTATGAACATAATCAATTGCTTACAAGTAACCTTCACCACAAAGCATTACTACTATATGTAAAGTTGTCCTTGGTAAAAGTGCCTTGTTTTGAATGAGTACAATTTACTAGCTTTGGCTGTTGTTACAGTTGCATACAGGTGTGACACTTATACTGGTGTTGCTAAATATTAACTTATTAGACCAGTCGCCTTCACACCCATAAAAATAAAAATTTGGAATTTAGGCAAAAACTTATAAAACCCTGGGACTTGACCCTTCATCCTCAAATGATAGCTTATGCCATGATATGAGTTAACATGACCCAAGAATTGGATAAGCAGGCTACCTCGACTATAAAATTGGGATTCGAATCCTTGTCAAATCAAGAAGACATGTGGTCGTGCAGTGTGGCAGAAAGTAAAAGCACGCCCATGTGCACTGCTGACAGGGAAAAGCACAGTTGACAGGCATGTGGCTATGCAAACTGGAAAAGCAACATGGTAAGCTCTGCTGACAGTAACAAACATTACATAGGCCAACTGATAATTTTCCTCACAAATACCAGTCATATACTCTGAGTGCAACAGAAAGTCATACACGGTCAAAGAATTAAAAATGCAGGGTTCCTTTACTATGTTGCAGTGAGGGACATTTCAGCAACCTTGTTGGAGTGCTGTGTTTCTTAAGAGGTGCATGCACCCCTTTTCTTTGAGGACTGGAGTTTCTAATGTTACTAGTTGTATATAAAGATGATGTTGCACATACAATCTTTAAAACAACAGCTTTACACAAATATACTGTAATTTCTAAAAATAAAAAATGAAACATATGCTAAGTACTACATTAACAAAATATTTTTTAATAAAAAAACCAAACACTGGTACCTCAAATAGGGAATCCATTCCCGGATGGGTTTATCCATTCTCAGGAATTCGGGAATCCCGCATGTCATTCCCGGAAATCCCAGGCACCCGGGGATGACACAGTGCACGGGCATCTCACATGTGAACGGTTTTAGAACAACCAACACTTTTTTTATTAATAAAACTACTGCAATATGTTGACACCAATAAAAGACTAACCTTATCTACAAGCAGTTCATGCTGTCATATAAGTACATGTATCTAGTTAGTTGCAGTAATAAGAGCGTAGAAAGCACAACGTGTCCAGCATGCAGTTGTCCAGGCGAGAGCGCACATTCGTGCAGAGTAAGCCAGCCACTGAGAAAGCACGCTCTGCCTCCAATGAAGTAGGCCACACAGTCATCAGATACTGATACACTTGTTCTAAACAACGCCCATGCTTGCCATTGCTCTGAAACACTGCCATTTCAGCTTTTACTGATGCATCCAGTTTCTTGTCATCATTCTGTGATGGTAAGTTTCTTGGCACAGATAATGCGGATGCAACAGACTAACGCATTGCAATTTCAAGTTGCTGTTCAAAGCTATTGTCTGACAGACGTCAATGAAGTTTGCCCCGTCCCAGCATTCGTGAGCTGCAGAGTGAAGACTCCTCCCAGTCCACTGTGCTCAGTCTTAGTGGGAGCCAGGAGACTGACTGCTGCTGGTCTGTTGTTGACTGAATTAATCGGCAACACACTACACTGTGAGCCAAAAAACCGTGCCACTTTATTTATTTTCAACTATAACTCTGTTATTTCTTGATCGATTTTTACACTTTTACACTCTATATATGTGAGCTTAGTCGTTCCCGGTTTCCCGGGAATTATAGCAGTTTAATTCCCTGGAATGAATGTCTGGGAATGGATTCCCTAACCTCAAATATACATGTGTCATAATTTCAGCATTTTAAGCCTTCTTAGTTTAATTTTTAGCATGTTTTATAGTTTGGGTTTTCTTTTATTGTGCTAATAGAATTTTTTATGTTCGTGGTATTTCCACACTACCATTTTAAATTTTGTTTTGAGTTGTAGTCGCCACTGTTTTGTGATTTTTTTTTTCCCAGAAGCTGTGGTATTTTGTTACTGGCAGCTATGGAGTATTCCAACCCCATGGTGACTTGACATGATGAAGCAAGATGTCATGGCTGGAGTGCTATTTAAGAAGTTGATGCACTGGAAACTTCATCAAGTTTCTGGATCAAAAACAAGTATTTGCAGTGCAGTTAGTGATTTTAAACTTTAAGGTACAGCGGCTGTTGCCTGTTATTTTAATTTCAAGATCTGATCCAAATTTCTGTTTTGTCACCTGGGTTTTGTTTGACTTCTGGCTTTTGCAGGTTATTACAACAAGATTTCTGATTTTATTCCCAAGTCCTTGGCTCGCCTAAACTCAGTCATGTTAATTTTTCCTAAGCAGAACAACAGAACAACATTACACTGGCTTAACCAGCCAACTGCTATTCTGCACATTGTGGCCTTATTTTTCTTAACATAAACCTTCATTTTACTTGAACTTTACAAAATGAATACAACTAATGCTTTCTTAAGCTTACAAATAAACATTAAATTCAATTAACCTGGAAAAACTTCAACATATACAAAAGATCACAAACAGCAGCCATATGGAATTTTCCGCTTAAACTACACATGAATGGAGATAAAGTCCTCAGTCAACTTGGGCTATAGAAAGATTGGCAGTTATAGTGGCCAGACCAAATAAGTATTAAACTTTGACAGTGTTAGAACATTCAGTTTAATTTACTTCAGTTCAGTTTGTTTTTGTATTGTTAATTACATAATACATTACTAAAAGATAAAAGATTTGTTTAAACACACAATAATACATGTATAAAGCAGTTCTGCTAAGCATAAATGGACCCTAACAGTAGCTATCTATTAACATTATCCTTGAACTATGGCCAGATAGATAGATAGATAGATAGATAGATAGATAGATAGATAGATAGTGTGGAAGTTGACCCGGACACAGACAGGCAGACACGTTCATGTCACC
>JANRMT010062833.1:36842574-36861358 GCA_026402145.1 Polypterus bichir lapradei
TCCCTCAAGGCGTCCCGGCCGGGTCATGGCCCCTGGCATCCCTGACAATAGATAGATAGATTGTTGATCAGTGGGCCTCTCTTGAAGTAATGTCACAACACAGCGTAGAAGATCGCACTGGCCATCACATTATAGAGTTATAGAAGTTGAGAAGAATCTGACTTCACACATTAAAATCTGATATAGTTCCTCTGTGTTCTGAAACCAGTCCAACCTGTCATTAATGTGGATCCCCAATTACTTTTAGGAGTGCACCACCTCTACATCCACTCTTTGACTAGTGAATGGACATAGAGACTTTTTGGTGCAACAAAACTCAATAACCAGTTTCTTGGTTTGGAATGTTAACATGTAGACAAAATAACAAAGTTCTCCACCCGACTCCTATACTCTGTCTCATCCCCTTTCTCAATACATCCCATAAGTTCAGAGTCATCTGTAAATTTCTGCAAATGATGTGACCTGTTATAATTGTAGTCAGAGGTGTACAGAGTGAAGAGAAAATGAGACAGGACTGTTCCTTGTGGAGCTCCAGTGTTGCTCACATCTGTAGTATAAGAGACACAGTCCTTGACTCTCACAAACTGCGGTCTGCCCAAAAGATAGTCCATTATCCAGGACACCATAGGATCATCCACATGCATATCTTTGAGCTTACCCCTTAACAAGGGTGGGTAGATGGTATTGAAGGTGCTGGAGAAATAAAAAAACAGAATCTTCACAGTGCTGTTTGCTTTGCCCAGATGAGAATAAGCCTTGTGGATCAGATTAATAATTGCATCATCCACTCCAATCTTTATTCAATAGGCAAACTGCAGTGGGTCCAGGTGGTCTACAGAAGAGAGTAATACAAAAACTCTAATCAGCAGCATCCCTGAAGAAAATAATTTTTGGGCTTAGTCATTTATAACATACAAAGTCAAAAGACAATGTCAAACATAGTCTAAATCCTGAAGCCCTCAGCCAACTGGCCATCTCACTAACTGATGGGCCTTCCACAGCAAAGTCTGTGCTGTGATGTCTAATAAGTTGACAGGCTCCTTCCAGCAGTTAATTACAAGATTCCCCGTATCTCAGCTCTCTTTCCTTAAGCAGAAAAACGGCTTTGATGTAGAGCAGTGGCACCAAGGGACACAGCAGGACATCAAGAAGGGAAATAGAATAGAGGAGAGTTAGTAATGGCTTATAATTATTTTATTAGTAACTAAAAGAGATGCAACATGCATCAGCAGCTCTAACTGAGGTATGTTAGACTAAAGTAACGAGTGTTCAGCTGGTATTTAAAAGATGATATAAGCAGGCAGATCATTCTACAGTTTGATCTCCTACTGTTATTCTGTTAATCCTTGGAATTTTTAGCAGGCTAGCATCCGGAGGTCTTAATGTGCTCTCTGGTTTGTAAGTAATGTTAAGTCAGATAGATAAGCACAACCTTGACCATTTAAAGGCTTTAAATGTAAGAAAGAGAATTTTTAAATCAGTCCAAAGCTTAACAGGACTTAAGAATTGGAGTAGTGTGGTCAAACTGTATATTTCTTATAATGATTCTTTCAGTAGCATTTTGAATTAACAGAACTGCATAACTGCATATAGAACAGTTTGAGCAGCCAGTCAATAAAGCATTGCATTAGTCAGTCCTACTAGAAATTAATCCATTAATTAATTTTTCAGTATTCTACATATGTAGAAACTGTCTTAATTTTCCAATATTTGTAAGCTGGAAAAACAGGTTTTAAATAATGTAACAATTATTAAAAAAAAAAATACTGGTATCAAAACTCTGAGGTAAAAAGTGTCAGAATATGCTTCCTGCATTATCTCCAATTCCCCTCCCCTCACAACCCCCAACAGTAAATTGCTTTTACCATGTTCAGGGACAAGTAGTTATCATCCATCTGACAAAGTTCAATAAGTACAGCTGGATATCTGCTGAATATGATTAAAACTTAATGTTATGTTTTCTGTTGATAGTTCCCAATGGAAGAATGTAAAGTATGTAAAGTAAAAACAATAAAGGTCCTGTACTGAGCCATGTAGGGCACCATACTTAACTCTGGAGTATAATGATGGAGTACTGTCAGCAACTTTCTGTGTAAACTGAAATCGATTTGATAAATGCAAACTAAACCAAACTAAGGACAGTGCCTGAGAGCCTGATGTCATTATACAGCCTATGTACAAGGCATATATTTTTCTCCCCAACTCTAAGTTAGCTATATATTTTAGCAGATGAAGCTGTTTGCACTGTAGAAAGCCTGATAATAATCTAAATTCTTTCTCCATAACATCGGAAATGGCATTCTTGCTATAGAGTTTGTCTAGTTTTACATTCCTGTTTTTCATTGCATTTTTCATGATTGCATGCTTTATAAGTACAGTAAGTCTCCTACATATGAACAAGCTCAATTCAGAGAAATCATTTGCAAGTTCACTTTGTTCGCGAGTCCAGCAGTTAGGCTAGGCACCTAAGAAACACGATACAACCCCCAACCCTCAGCTTCTGTAGAAAACATGTACATGTACAGCTATTTATACATAAGAAAATGTTTTTAAAAGTTAATATTGGTATTTAGATACAGATTTCTTGTGTATTTTAACAATAGAAAGTTAATATTTTTTTCCTTTGTTTCCGTCAGCTGATATTGCTGTTTATACTATCAGCTAGCCTTCGTATACAGACCTAACCTAATTCTAATCCTCCTAAAGAAAATATATTTGTACTATCCAGTTCAAAAGAAAGTGCTTTAAAAAGTTAACATTTATATGTTTTGTTATAGATTTCTAGTGTATTTTAACAACAAACAACTGAAAGTTATTTTTTATTCCCATTATTTTACATCAACTGATCTCGGTACAGAGAACGAGCCTACGTGATTGTCTTCAAATCCACTTCCGGCCTCTACACACAAAAAGTGAGAAATCAGATGGAATTATCACTCAACACCTACTGCCCATCACTTAATATTGATGCCCAGTAAGTGTTTGCGGTGAAAATTCATGGAAGGTTTTAAAGTGAAGACAAAATAAAAAAAGCATCACAAAAAAGTACTTCCGGTGTTTGAATGTATCAAAATAAAAGCTCTTGCAAAGCTCATTGTACTCCTGAAGGGATGCTCCTATCTAAAGATCATATATTAAAGTCAATTAGGACAAGTCAAAAAGAACAAGCTGTTCACAAGATACGATTGAAGATGCCAATTGCAACTGCGCTCCACCACACTACTTGGTTTTGCATGTCATGTTAATGCAGTTCTCTGAGTGAAGAAGAACTTACCCTTAAGTTTCCAACCATGTCCCTGTGTTCTTGTTTAGCAAACTTAATTCTGGATATCTTGGGTTTGAAAGAAAGAGTGTTAACTCAGTGTAAACAGAGATACAAACAAAAGCACAACCACTTGTAGAGCATGCAAGCACGTGACTGAGAACGTAAACAATAATAGCATGGGTTTTGTGCTCCTCCTAGTGCCAGACACGCAAACTGACTTACCCGCTGCCGCGAAATTTGAAATTATGCTACAATTTTTATTTTTTTTACTTATTTAAATAATGTTTAATTTATTGAACATGCACATTTGCATCTTTGAAAGTTTGTAACTTGAAGGTTCAGATATAGAGGACTAACTGTAGTATGCTGCAAAACTTTTAATCATATACAAGGAGTATAATCTAACGTTGCATTGTTAAGTACTTCCCAGTAGGTAGGAAGTTGCAAGGCAGGGAAAATGCAGGGAAAAACCTCTTTATAAAATCTAAACTGACCCTGTTAATGGTAGAACATGTCTGCACATAACTAGATGGTGACATGCCTTGATAGTTAGTAAATAGTGCTCCACAAGATTACCCTCTGAGGCCACCAAATTGAGAACAGAGGTTTTGGCAGCCAGAGAGGGAGGTGAAAAGATTTTCCAAGGATGCTACATGGCATCAGCAGCTGTGGTATAAAGGGACTGTGTCCTAGAAAAAGACATGAGTGTCTGAACTTCTAATATGAAAGATCTCCAGACATGTAATTGAGCAGCAACAAACTCACAGGTTAGTGACATGAGAAAGAACATCTTTCTAGCTTAGGTGTAAAATGCACATCCAAGTCAATAAAGCGGTGTGCTTCAGGTCAAAATGAGAGCTTGTGTTAAATGATGTCTAGGTACAAAAATGAAATGCTGCTGAGAAAGTGGGCAAATTGGCAAACCTTTCCATGAAATACCCAGGGGCAGAATCTGGAAAATACAGAGAGATAGCATGAGCTAGCATGATTTATTCATTTTACTATAACCTTTAATAACTTACATTCTGCATTTCTCCCTAGTATGTGTGTGGTTTACAATTTGAAAAGAACAAACATATTTTTAATGCATTTTTGGTAATTTCTAGACATTATTCTAGGTCTGGAGTGACATCAGGATGGTGCTGTCCTCTTGCATAAATAGATTATGCAGGTGTTGTATAAGAGTAGCACAGAAAAAAAAAATAGTAGTGTGGTAACACTTCTAACCAATAGCGCTCCTAGGACAATGGATTAACTTTCACCTACTGTATATGGAGCTGCATTTTCTCCTTTTGTTCATAGGGGTAAAAAAGCTTGCTGTTTTTATTCTAGCATTTTATTTTATACATTGTAAATTTATGTGAGTGAGGTGTGAAATATCCTGAGAATGCTCAATGTTTTCTGTTGCAGTAGTGGCTCCAGGGGCTGCACATTCACAGTGAAATTTTAATAAATCTTTTTTTCTTTCAGGGCAAGGTGAAATGGTTAAATCATGTGGAAAAACAGCAACAGTTTATCTAGCGTCACTAAAAACAGTGCAAAAAAAAAAGTGAAACCAATATGCTTTTTGGTAGAATTTTACACTAGTTAACACTAGAACAATTTGTCATCTATCCATTTTCTTTACTCTTTACCCAGTATAGAATAGAATAAAGCAGACGCCTATTCATGTAGCATAGGCTGTAGGGCCAACCCTAAACAAATAATATTACTTTATTTATTATAAACATCAAATCAAGTAAACTAACCAACTGCATTTTAATGTACTGTATATCTCAATATTTACTGGAGTGCTGTTGTGATGTGAAATTTTGCATACAAGTTGATAAATATTTTGTATGTCTTTATTTGTAACTTAGGCAAAGCAATGTAATATTATTGTTACATTATTGATAATAACAGCAATGGTTTGACGATTTAAGAACCCCTTCCCCCTTTTAAGAATGGGTCTCTTTGAATTTTACAGTAGGGTTGGGGGTAGTGCCTCAAACAAGTTTGGTAAGTGTTTCTCTGCTAAAGCCTCTCTGTCAACCTCCACACAAAGCCAGGCTGCCTAACTGCCAAGCTTTACCTTAACATATGGTTTGGGGGCAGGTGTGAAGATGTTCTATTCCCCCATTGGTCTGAAATATGGCTGTTTGGAACTGGCTTGTATCAGAAGCCTTTAAGTACCATGACATCCTATTGGCTCTAGGGGTTGAACAGAAAACCTATAAATTTGCTCACTCCCTCACGCTCTCTCTCTTACCAAACTGATGCATGAACTGAAAAGGACAACACAATGAAGAGCACAGCTCAGCAGCCATACTGAGACAGGCATGTGGCCTGTTCTGAAGAAAGCTGACCACAAATGATGCCTTAACTAGAGACATTTTAAGTAACTAACAATCTGTGTGCCTGAAACTACACATCACCATTTATCAGGTTGTATGGTTGCCAATATTCAAATGTACTTTGCATATTGTTATTATTTATGAATATTATTAATAATACATTGCTTAAATTGTAACTTAACTCCTGCTTGTCGTTTACTACACCTAATTGCCTGAGGTTACATGTAGAAGGGAAGATGGGGAGAAGTTATATGATATAGTACCTTATAAACAGTGGTAAGTCTGCAAGATTTGAGGCATTCTGACAAAGGCTACATATTAATAATACAAAAGAGGAAAGTAGAGCAAAATATTACTCTACCGAGACAAAACAAGTGCAAAGAGAAGGGATGTGACAACATACTTTAGGGCATGGAGGACATACTCAAGTCCCAGACAAGAGAGGCCTGCAATAGGCATGTTGCAAAAAAATTGCAGCATTAAGTGAATGCCTCATGCATTTATATTGGTGGCATGACATATTTGCTGTTTTGGTTTTGGGTGAATGAAGGTTTAATTTTCAATGATCTGTTGTTGACAATATTCACTTAGAGTCCTAAGAGCTGCATCAGATAAAACAAATTTTAAGCACTGTGGTGGAGTGATACGTTGCCTATAAGTTTCTAAATATTTTGTATGTCTTCATTTGTAGAATTAGCATTTTACTTGTTCTAATGTTTAAAGAGGGCTGCATGGTGATAGCACTGCTGCCTCACAGTAAGGAGACCAGGGGTTCGTGTCCTAGGTCCTCCCTGCATGGAGTCTGCATGTTCTCCCCATATGTGGGTTTCCTCCAGGTGCTCCAATTTCCTCCCACAGTCCAAAGACCTGCAGATTAGGTGAGTTGGTGATCCTAAATTGGCCCAAGAGTGTGATTGGTGTGTGTGTGTGTGTGTGTGTTTTCACCCTGCGATGGATAGGTGCCCTGTCCAGGGTTTGATCCTACTTTGTGCCCTATGCTAGTTCGGATAGGTTTCAGTTCGACTTTATGGAGCTGCTAACAATGGGTGTGACTGAAAAATCTGAACTCAATAATTTGGAAGGTTGTCCACATACTTTTTCTCATATTATGTATTTAATTGTCTATCAATGCATGTACTGTCACACATGCAAAGAAAGGAAGCTCACAGATGCTGCATAACACAAGTGTAAAGTTGGCTGTTGTCACAGATTGTAAGTATCAGTCACAGATGTAGGAATGGATCTTGTACAATACATTGTAGGAGCTGCAATAGTGCTGGAGTGTGATTTAAATGTATCAGGAGTTGTTAAGAAGAAAAAAGGTCTGCGACAGAACATCTTGGATGCGTAATGGTGTATATGAGATAAGCAGTAACAGCAAGTATTTGTGGGTGCTGGAACTTAGAATGTCAAGAGGACTTTTAAGAAAGCGATACCGTGAGTGTACTCTGAGTGTTATTTAAAGGTAACATTGACTGGGAGATGAAAGCACAGAGTGGGTTAGGTAACATTTTTGCTGAGGCTAGGCATATTGGTCAGAACACAGAGAAATAGGCAAAATCACAAAACAAAGTCAAAAGACACAAGAAGGTCCTAAACTATAATCTTCCTGGGAGCAACTTTTAATATTCTGTAGCACTAATGAGACAGTATTAGAGATCTGTAAAGTATTTCAAGTGGTCCTTTGATAGGAAGTCTAGAGGTGCCATCTTCCACTCCAGAGACATCATGATATGACACACGTCACCATCTAATTATTGTTTTTTTGCTATTAATAGGATGGCTGTGGTCATCAGAGAATTACTCCAAAATGGTGCAGTAATGAAATAAGAAAATAAAATGATAAAATTATTGACAATAATATCATAGTGGAAAAACAAAAATCCCACACGTTGGACTATGACATATTATAAAAGACAGATCATAGCATACAACTAACTTAATGGGTCAGCACCATCATTTACAACCTGCTGCTACTGAACGCAAAATTTCCCCTTGGGGACAAATAAAGTTTGTTCATTCTGTCTGTCTGTTTAATGGCTGGAGTTTACATTATTTGTAGTATGAAACAGGAATATCTGAGACATAGGCTTGCAGTCTGGGAATGGTTTCTAAGTAAGAGAAAGAGATGTGAGATTAATAGATGAAGGTATTTTTGAATACAACATATAAAGACTGATCAAATAAGACTATATTGGTATATTATATTGGTAAATCCAATCTGATCCAAACTTTTCATATCATGAAACAGCTAATTAAGGCCCTGCAATTAAACAATTGAGCACCACTGTTTATCATCCCCAGATGAATGGACTGACTGAACAATTTAACAAGACTTTGAAACAGATAATTCGGCAGTTGGCTCGTGAAGACCCGACCTTCTGGGACACCGTGTTGCCCTTTCTCCCTGTGCAATGTACGGGAATCTACTCAAGCATCTACTGGCTTAAGTCCATTGGAACTGTTATGACATAGGCTTGCAGTCTGGGAATGGTTTATAGGTAAGAGAAAGAAGTTTTCATGTCAGAAGAGATGTGAGATTAATAGATGAAGGTATTTTTGAATAAAATCTATAGACTGATCACATCAGACAGTTTTATATTAGTAAATCCAATCAGAGCAAAACTTTGTTTAGAAAGAGTCAAGCCTCTAAAATTAATCTAGAGCAGGAGTAGGCAAAGTTGATCCTGAAGGGTTGCAAGTTTTTGTTCCAACCCAATTTGTTAATGAGAAATGTATTATTTAAAACACTTACTGCTCAAGCAACATTTTTAAGCTTTATTTTAGTTGCCTTACTTGTTAAAATTCCCCACCTTTAATTGTTTAATTTAGTCTTAAACAAGTGCATTCACAGCTTTTAAAATCTCCATATTAGCAAAAAAAAAAAATGCAAATGGCTAAGGAACCAGCAGTTTTCCATTTAACTTGAATTAATTTACAAAAGTGTGTATTCATCTATCTGCTTTAATAAAATATTTGGAAGGAACCTAAAGAAACTTAGAAAAAAGTGAAGTACTAAGAATTACTAATCTGTTTTAGGCAACAAATCATTTAGATGATATTCTTGGAATGGAAAAAATCTACAGTATACAAATGACCTGACATGACAGAATGACAACACTAGCATGTCATAAAATGAAATAAGATATATTAAGGGCGAGGATTGGGTTTCTAGTTAAACAATTGGCTTGGCACCAAAACCTGTACTCAATATAGTCCTCCAGGACTGATGTTGCCTACCCATGAGCTAGAGAGTCTATCACAATCTAGCAAAAAAATAATTGCTGATATAATTTTTGAGTTAACACAGTTTAAATAACAAAGGAATAGGAAACTTAGTAGCTCTTGTAAAAATCACAGCTTGCACCATGAGCGTTTGAATTCCTGTTTTGGTATTTTTTTCCCATTGTTCCTTGAAGATTGCTTCCAACTGTGAGATATTTTCGGAGTGTCTTGTATGCACAGCACGTTTAAGATCTACCCACAGATTTTTAATGAAGTTCAAGTCTGGAGACTGCAAGGGCAACTGCAACACCATCACCTTAAGTTTCTTGAGGGATTTTGTAGTAGATTTAGACGTCTGTTTTGGATTGTTGTATTATTGTAGAAATCATCCTTTTTTCAGCTTTAGTTTTGTCTGATATTCTCTTAGAAGATTTCTTAATATTTAGTAGAATCATTCTTCCTTGTACTCACAAAATGTTTCCTGTGACACCAGCTGGTATAAAACTCCAAAGCATAACAGATCCACCCCCATACTTAACAATTGGCAAGGTATTCTTTTTTTCAAATGATGTTTGTTTTTACTCCAAACAAATCTTTTGTGGTTTTGCCCAAAGTCACCATTCAAAGGGAGACTCCAAGAGAATAAAGCAAGTTAATAACAAAAAAGAATAGCAAATTCAAAGCAATAGCTATACTCACAGGTTCAACACAATCTAAAAATTCTGCTGCTGAGTCTTTCATTGATTTTGACTACATCTGTCCATAGCACTTGGATCCAAAATGCCTGTCTTACCCAGATGTTGTTTGACATTCTTAAGGCACTGTTTCTTATGATAAGATCACAAGTAATTTCCTTCTGCTAACCTTTTTTTATGAAGGCCATGTCTGTATATGCAATTCTGCACAGTAGAGCAGTGCACCACCACTCCTTTCTCAGCTAAACCTGCCTACAGGTCCTTTGTAATCATACATGGAATTTACTTTGCCTTCCTGCACAGCATACAAGTTGTTCTCTCTGTTAGTTGATTGTTCTTCCAGATCTTGTTTGGACTTGTACGGTTCACCTTAAATGTGTCATTTTGGACACTTTGAAAGTGTGTTGATATCTTTTTATAGCCTTCCTCTGGTTTGTAGGCATCACGTAATTTAATTTTCAGATCCTCAGTCAGTTACTAAAAGGAGCCCATGGTTGTTGAGTGTTGCATAATGTTTAAAGAGTCAAAGTTTATTAGACTCTTGAATTGTCATCAGCTAATAATTCTTAATGATTGACCAGACTAACCTCTAATGAACTAAGACAGATAAGACTAACAATGAGTTCCAACACCTCAAAACCCAAACGGTGCCCAAACGTTCGCAAATGTCAAATTTATGTTTTAGTTCATCAAACAAATCATTAGTGTACATTAAGATTTCAATGAAAATGCAGTTTTTTTAAATGTGTTTGCTGTTGAAGTTGTAATTATTGTAGTATTTTGTGGAGTTCTGGTCACCATGGTACATGAAAGATATAGCAGCACTTGAGGCTGTGTAGAGGACAGCAACCAAGTGTATCTCAGGACCTATAAGGGCATATCCTACTTTGACAGACTGTGAGAAGTAAACCTGTTTAGTATCAAGTAGAAGAGACTGAGTTGGGACCTAATACAGGTATTTAAATTCCTTAAAGGCATTGGTAAAGTAGATCCAGCAACACTGTGAATCACATACTCAAAGGCATCAGTGGAATGAAGGGAAAGTGCATTTAAGACTGAAGCTAGAAAGCACTTCTTCATGTAAAGAGTTGTACGACTCTGAAACAAACTACCGAGACATGTAGTTGAAGTAAAAACCTTAACAACCTTTAAGAAGAATCTGGACAAGATATTGGGACAGTTTAGCTATTAGCTAACAGGATTGATCAACTGAATGGTCTCCACTCGTTTATCTAATTTCTTATGTACTGGTTTTTTTTACTGTCAAAAATATGTAATTTGGCCTGATGTGTATAAACTTTTGCATAGAACAGTGTATATCCAATCTGTTTCAGATGCTGAATAAATTTCTTCCAGCACAGTTTAACTCCTAATCCTGTATGGAGCACCAACCTACAGCAGAGTTATTAAAGCAATTAAAAAATTCATTATTAATTCATCCAAATATGTTATTCCTTGGATTCTAGAATTATTTTGTAGCATTTACAGAAGGCATACTAGTTAAATGATATGCTTATGACCCCACTGTTGGTAGTTACCAGCCCAAATCAATTTGCTGTAGAATTTACTACAAAATCAAAAGTTAAACAAACATAAAATATTTAACTGTTTGAAAGGATAACGTGTATGATGTGATATTCACATGTACCATCTCTAAGTAAATGTATTAAGGAAGGAATTTCCTAAGAAAGACATCAGTTTGAGGAATGTGGTCAATATAATGCTCAGTGGTCATGATAATAAGTCTAACAACACTTTTCACTACTGTAAATATGAAATTATTTCTTTGAATTTGGTAATTTTTAAAATAAAATTTAAGATTTACAAAAAACATGTATTGCAATGACATATGAGCTATATCAGATGTAATGCTGCTAAATACAACTATTAAAAATGTGTAGGATTTTCTCTAAAGATCATTTTAATATTTTTAAGGAGGAGAATACAGAGAAACCTGAAGTTTTGAAATCATGTTATAAAGACAAGATTACTTTTTTACCTGAATAAATTATTACAATCTTGAAGCATCATAGGCTGTGATATTGAGCAAATATTCAGGTACTGTAGAGATAGTGTGACTCCTAAGCTATCAAATGTTTGCTTGTATTAATTTCTGATTAGGCAATACAAACCTCATACATTATTGATGGAATCCATTTTAATAGCCTGTCTTTAATTTGTACAAAGTTTCAGAGAGAAACACTCAGATGCAAATTATTTGGTGTATATATGTGAAGTGTCTAGAGTTTGTTTTTGTTTAAGTAGAAGAAAACTGGATGACATATTACCTTAAGGAAGATGAATCAAGACAATCTGTCAAAACTGGCATTTAAAACAGTCAGTGAGAAATGGAAAAAGGGTACTATCTACATTTTTTACAGCCTAATGATAAAGTACATTTACTGCTATTTTCTTAATGCATAGATATATATATAAATGACTCCTTGCTCTCAATCTACTGTCACACACAGATGTGTGAACTGTTTAATATATACATTTATTTATTCTTGAATATTCCTTAAATAAGCAATACTTGTGAGAGAGAGGAATTTGTTGAGGCAACAAAAATTAAAACCCAAGGAAATGCACCCATAAAAGAAGAGCTACCCAGCAGCCAATCAGGTACGATGGCAAAGATCGATACAGAGCTTTTGAGAACAGAAGCAGGCCTTGACAAACCAGAATCCTCAATTTTGAAAACAAGCCCTTCTTGACAATCCTTACTAAGATGATCCAAACTATTATTATCATTACTCTTCTAAATTACCTGAGTATTTTCATGGATGTTTTAGGGTTTTGCTGAAATGGACATTCTAAAAGATTAATAAATGAACAGGATGATAAAGTGTTAAAAATAAAATTGGATAGAACACAAAAACAAGTAAAAAATGTAAAAGCAGAGATGGAAGCAGAGGAAATAAAGAAAACTGCAATGATTAGAGGTTGTCTTAAGAAACCCAAACTAAATGTAGCAAATTAAATAATGTGAAAGTATTCACATTGAAACAGCTAAGAATGTGGTCAAGGATAACAATAAAAAAAGTTACATTACTGAAGTCTAACCATAACTTAACTGAACTAAATACAGCCCTGCCAGATATAAACAACAAAACTATAAACTGGAACCCTGGTAAATTTATCTAGAACAAAACAGACTGGCGATTCTAAATTGGTTCAAGTGTGTGTGTGTGTGTGTGTTTACCCTGCAATGGACTGGGGGCCCATCCTGGGGCTGTTCCTGCCTTGTGTCCGATACTTGACAGAGAAGGGCTCCAGCTTCACCATAAGCCTGCTCTGTATAATGAAATAGATGGGTAGAGAAAACCTACAGATTGTCAAGATTCCAGAGTGTACTCAAGTAAACAACCCAAAACATTCAAGTCTTTTTTATTTGCAACAATACCTGATAGTAGTTTTAATGAAATTCCTGAAACTGGGCAATTAAGAGTATACGCGCAGTCAGAAGGTACTTTGTTGTGCTTTGTGTTTATTCTTCTACAGTTGTGCTTGAAATTTGTGAACCCTTTAGAATTTTCTATATTTCTGCATAAATATGACCTAAAGCATCATCAGATTTTCACTCAAGTCCTAAAAGTAGATAAAGAGAAACCATTTAAACAAATGAGACAAAAATATTATACTTGGTCATTTATTTATTAAGGAAAATGATCAAATATTACATATTTGTGAGTGGCAAAAGTATGTGAACCTTTGCTTTCAGTATCTGGTGTGACCCCCCTTTGCAGCAATAACTGCAACTAAACGTTTATGGTAACTTTTGATCATTCCTGCACACCGGCTTGGAGGAATTTTAGCCCATTCCTCCGTACAGAACAGCTTCAACTCTGGGATGTTGGTGGGTTTCCTCACATTAACTGCTCGCTTCAGGTCCTTCCACAACATTTCGATTGGATTAAGGTCAGGACTTTGACTTGGCCATTCCAAAACATTAACTTTATTCTTCTTTAACCATTCTTTGGTAGAACGACTTGTGTGCTTAGGGTTGTTGTCTTGCTGCATGACCCACCTTCTCTTGAGATTCAGTTCATAGACTGATGTCCTGACATTTTCCTTTAGAATTCTTTCATATAATTCAGAATTCATTGTTCCATCAATGAAGGTAAGCCATCCTGGCCCAGATGCAGCAAAACAGGCCCAAACCATGATACTACCACCACCATGTTTCACAGATGGGTTCTTATGCTGGAATGCAGTGTTTTCCTTTCTCCAAACATAACGCTTTTCATTTAAACCAAAAAGTTCTATTTTGGTCTCATCCGTCCACAAAACATTCTTCCAATAGCCTTCTGGTTTGTCCATGTGATCTTCAGTTGTTCAGTGTTCTCTTGATGGTGGACTCATGAACATGAACATTAGCCAATATGAGACAGGCCTTCAGTTGCTTAGAAGTTACCTGTGTTACCTGTGTGACCTCGCCGACTATTACACGCCTTGCTCTTGGAGTGATCTTTGTTGGTCGACCACTCCTGGGGAGGGTAACAATGGTCTTGAATTTCCTCCATTTGTACCCAATCTGTCTGACTGTGGATTGGTGGAGCCCAAACTCTTTAGAGATGGTTTTGTAACCTTTTCCAGCCTGATGAGCATCAACAACTCTTTTTCTGAGGTCCTCAGAAATCTCCTTTTGTTTGTGCCATGATACACTTCCACAAACATGTGTTGTGAAGAGCAGATTTTGATAGATCCCTGTTCTTTAAATAACACAGGGTGCCGACTCACACCTGATTGTCATCCCATTGATTGAAAACACCGGACTCGAATTTCACCTTCAATATAACTGCTAATCCTAGAGGTTTGCATACTTTTGCCACTCATAAATATGCAATATTCGATAATTTTCCTCAATAAATAGATGACCAAGTATAATATTTTTGCCTCATTTGTTTAACTGGTTTCTCTTTATCTACTTTTAGGACTTGAGAGAAAATCTGATGATGTTTTAGGTCATATTTATGCAGAAATACAGAAAATTCTAAAGGGTTCACAAACTTTCAAGCACAACTGTATATTATGGCACAAACTCAAAATAAAATGTAGAGCACTTCAGTGTAGTCAATATGAAGGGTAACTACTACTTATTTAATGCAACTGACAATAGTAAATACCAATTTTTAATAGCAGACCCTATTAAACACAAAATTCCAATATATGGGTAAGTGGTTTATTGATATTAGTGGTAAATTAAAGAAGAACAATGCATACTAAATCTGTCCTGTAAGAAATATTTACCTAGTTAACAAAGTATCTGAATGGTTTATACTGTGTTTGCCTGTTTTAGCACCGTCAAAGTATTTGTATTATTGAATACTTCATTCAGTACTGTAAGATTTCATTATTCATGGGCATATATTATATTAACAAGTAGAATGATTTAGAAAATAAATCTTTCTTTAGTATTTAATCTTTAAAGATTTAAAAATCTGCTTGTTTTTTTAAATGTAGGTAGCTAGACATATCTGTATATGAAACATATTTGAATGTTGTCTCTTCTTCTCCTTATGATGGCAACAAACACATTATTGATCACAAGTGAAAGAAATTGAAAATGATTAATCATAACTGTTTCTTTAAGTGGATCTATCTCCTCTATCTCTGTTGTAATAAGCTGTGCAAACAAGGTAGGAATCAGGACTGGTGAGAGTGAGACATAGAGAGTTTTGCTGAAACACAGCGGTTTGACAGATTCAGATTGCTGAGGGCAGCGTTGAAGCAGTGTCTGCAAAAATCTCTGGGAAAAACTACATACCTGAGACATGCAGTTTTCATCAGAAAGTGTGCAGTATCAGAGGGCCAGAGGTACAGAACACTGAACACTGTCCAAAATCCTTGACATTGGCAGGTCAGAATGGTGTCTGATTGTGCTCTCATTATGTATGACCTTAGGCTACATTGTAATGCCAGACTAAGTAAAGCTACCTCTGGCAGATGACCCCAGGATTTTCTACAGGGCTTTCACATGTATTTTGGGTTGATGCAAAGTGCAGGTGCCATTGACAGGAGTCATATTCCCATAATTGCTTCCCTCCCTGATAACCATACTTATTATTTTAAATGGAAGGGGTGATATTCACTAGGTTCTGGAAGGTACTGTTGATGACTGTCTACCAAGATGATAATTTTTCAGCATTTTGTTTATTTTATTTTGAGTTAGGCTAAAAGGTCCTAATGAATTACAAGACATTTCAATTCCAATACAAGCATTCGGATGCAGGTCACTATATTGGATTTATTACCACATATGAAAGTAGTCAAAGTCTGATTCTAAACATTGCTATACTGTGTGCTTTTTTTCTCACACGTCTCTAAAAAGATCAGATTTGACACATATTTAAGTGAAAAAATCAAAATTGATTCACTTTTAGCTTCAGTTTAAACATCAATTTACTTAGTAGTCAACTGCATCTTATTAAAACAACCATACATTTTTAACCATCTATCCATTCATCTATTTTCTAATCTGCTTATGCAGTTCAGTATTTCTAAAGGTTTAAATATCATGATAAATCTATATATTTCCTCCCATACTAAAACATCTAGTATTCAATATATAACCCTTTCATGGTATCTAAATCCTTAGAAAAAAGGATACTGATAATGTTTTCAAATGGTTACAAATTTTTGATCTAAATATAGCAACTTTTATTACATGCAATTTTTTTTTTTTTTTTTTTTGTTTTGACTAAAGGTAACTGAACTTAATTTCCTATTGTTTCTCCTTTATGTACTACATTAACTTTACTACAAAGCTGGAAATATTAATAAAGGAGTTATATTAAAAGCATACCCATGTTTTCACAAAGCATACCTTTCCATTTTGTGAAACCTCTTTGGGAAAAGGAAATTATACTAAAACACCTAGATAAAAAATGTAAGTAAGCCTTAAAAAAAAAACCAAAAGCATCGATTCATGCATGATACCAGATAGTTCAGCTCAAATAGTATTATGTATACATCCCCATCTGACTTAGACTTCCAAAGATTCATCTAGAGATTGTCCCTACTTGGGACAAATGCCGTCAAGTGCTTAGCTTTGCTGGGCCTCATGTTCTGACTATGCCATTGGCTTATATCTCACTGGAGTATATTCTCAAATTTATAAGCCTTTGGTGTTATCCAAGATCCACATCCTCTACTAGGCCTTCTCAGAGTAGTGCTAGATGAAGTACAGTGTACTTAGGACACTCTAGCTAACAATGTTTGCTACACTACTAGGTCACCGTCTTTATTTCGCTCCTTTGGCAGAATCTTAACCCAACTACTGTTACTGTTCATTGAGAATGCCACATTTTTTACTACTTGAAATTATAAACACGGAGAATAACTCGAAATGTGTTCACTGTTTTCTCATCCAACCCACTTAAACTAGTCATTGAGCAAATTAAATAAATCTGATTGATCGTGTACTACTGTTTTTTTTTTGTCTTCATGTTCAAAGGGGATGGAAGTCCTTAATGGGGCTATTTGACCCTGTAAAAAATGAACTCAAACAGTAACATTATATACTGCTTTATTAAAATGTAATAACATTTAAAATAAGACAGACAGGTGAATAAAATGACAAAAAAATTATGACAGTATAATAAAATCGCTTACCTTACTACTGCTTTAATACATTTTCGTCTGTAACAAAATCAGACTCACTCATCGAAATCACTAGTTTTTACTTTTCTATGACTTGTTTGAAACTAATGCATCTGACATGATATTTTTCACTAAAAACTAAAGTGTTATTTCCTTTGAATGCCTGTGACAGTAATGGTAATTTCTTTGTATTCCATGTACTATGTATTACTATATATTAATAGCTTTTTAATTTTTACTAATTTTGCTATTAATTGACTTGTTTGAAACTGCACATATATTAAACATATACAATCAAAAGATTTAAATGTTCATGCCTTTAACAAACACTTAAGTAGATGGCTACTTAGTCAATGTCAAGTTTAACGTGGAATTAAACTTTATTATTCAACAATGGGAACTTAACTTGTACATTGTGGAAAACCAGGCCGAACACCAACAGGCAGACACTGATAAGTCCAACACAAACAAGTTTATTTACACTATGTACAGTCCTCAAAATAGTCCCGCACAGCACACAGTGCCCCTGAACCAATCACCCTTAAGTCCATGCCTTCCACTGTGCCTTCCTTCACCGCCTCCCCTCCTCTCCTCTGAGCTTTGTCCTCTTCCTCCCGAATCCAGCTTATGACTGGAGGGAGGCAGCCTCTTTTATTCCCACCCGGATGTGCTCCAGGTGCTTTCTGATGAACATCCTACGTCACTTCCTGGTATGGCAGAAGTGCCGCATGAGCACCCAGAAACACTCCAGGTGTTTCTGGTATTCCTTCTGCCAGCACCTCCAGGTGTGGCAGAACTGCTGGCGTCCAGGGCTCCTTAATCATCTGGGCACCCCCCCAGAGGTGGCCACGGGCCCCTGTAGGGTTGAGCAACTAAGGGGGCTGCCCTCTCGTGGTCCGGGGGACGTACAGTCCCTTTCCTGGTCCTTCCAGGTGTCGCGGCTGGGCACAGGCCCCAAACGACCACCACAACATTTATGTTATAATTAAATGACAGAAACATCAGAAGAGATGAAACAGTAAAAACAATCATATTTATAGTAAGTATGACAGATTAAATAATATAAATTTAAGAAAGGAGCTGATGAAAGGAAAGTCTTACTCTAGGACTGAATTTTTTATTTGAGCATCAATGAGAAACACAAGAATAAATAAAGCATCAGAATGTTATAATTGTTATGACATTTTTCAAGAGTTAGAAATCTAGCTTTAGAGGATCTTGGCAGCTACTGATTTTTATTGTTTAGGGAGCACAAACTTAAGAATGAGTTTGTTAGTATTAAAGAAAGAACTACAATTCAAGCAAGAGCTAAAAAGATGAAGAGGAGTCCACTCATTCATCTAATCCTCGCGAGCCGGAAGCATCGGGTCTAGCGGGGTTTGCCACTTCACCCACGGAGCACGAAAGCCGAAACGATTTGTCCAAACTGAAGGAAATGATTGCAACATTGGCCATGTCCACGAGTGAGCTCAAGAAAGACATTCAGAAAAATATGAAGAAAGAAATAAATGACTTGCTCAAGACAAACGAGAAGACAAACGAGAAGCTGCGGTAGGAGCTGTAAGAGATGCGGCAGGAATATAAAGACTTGGAAAAACGTATGTATAATCGTTTTAGATAGATAGATAGATAGATAGATAGATAGATAGATAGATAGATAGATA